>CM014735.1:35188884-35553133 GCA_004329165.1 Spatholobus suberectus | reverse complement strand
GTTTTATTGGCCAAGTGTTTTTCTGTGTATGATCATTGACCATTCCATGACATTATTTTAGGACTAGGCTTACATATATTATGTCCATTTGTTTAATCTCTCGTCTATTGTATTGATTTGTTTCTAATATACTGTCTGCAGTGCGGATGTTGACAAACTAAAGAAGTTGATTCTACACAACCCCTTTATTTTGACTTTGCCTGAAATGGGAAATCATAAGGATGAGGTCATTCCTAAAAATGTTCAGCAATTCTGGGTAATATATTTCTACCTGTCTTCTTGACATTATGAAGTTAATTGTGGTTAATTTAATTCTTCATTGTATCTTAAAAATTATTGCATAATTTCTTTCTATAGAGAAGGGGGATTTACTGCTTTTCTATATTTGGGATCCTTTTCTTTATTGATACTAAAGGAAATGAACCATTCCTGCAAGGAAAACTTTGGTTTAGAGGGAGAAGGGTTTTAACTTTTAATACTTAAAAATGTTTTGATTCAGTGATTCTAAAAAATTTTCAAGTGTTTTTTTTAATGAATTTAGAATCTTTGATATTGATATGCCCCCCCCCCCTTAGAGCATGTTTGAAAGCTATCACTTTGCACAATAGATTTTAGGCTGTGATTTTCTTCTAGTCTTTTAAATATTTTTTTCCCATTTATGCCTGTATCTTTCTGATTCAACATTTTTTCTGCGGAATTGATCAGGTTTTTACTGTTTCCATTAAATATTTTTATGTCAGATCTCATGTACTGCCCATGATAAGTTGCTTTACATCCTTGCTGTGTTGAAGTTGGGGTTGGTCCAAAAGAAAGTTCTGATATTCTCTAATACCATAGACATGAGTTTCAGATTGAAACTATTCTTGGAAAAGGTATGTTTGATATATAACTATTTGCAAGCCTTCACTTGATAAGCTTTCAGCTTTAGGTAAGTGTTAGGTTAGATATATAACTTTTCATGTGGGCCGATGCATTGTCCTCACATCAAGTCCATAGGACTCTTGCATAAAGGTTTGTGGTAGATATAAAACCATTCATGAACCTTCATCTAATAGCTTAAGCCTTTTGGAATTGGATAGTTGTTTCTTGATAGTGTGCATAGTTCCTTTTTATGTATTTAGTAAATTAAATCCACCTGATCCTACATTTGGCATCATATATGTCACGACCTACTTTCTAGGCCATGACCAGCACACAGGCTGACCCCATTCCTATTAATCTTTAGCCTGGCAAGCCTAATAATAGATCATGCTATGTTCACATATACATTACTGAATCAAAGAGCTATCTACAATTTGACAGAGTTCCCCCTATATTTCTAACATCTAAAATAACAAATTCCTGCCAATGACACAAGTATATATAACCAGATTCAATCATCCAAGTCTCACATATTTCTTATACAACGATTATCATGAGTTCTCAAAAGTATCAGCTATACATGTAATGTACTAGCTCTGACTGACCAACTACAATCCAAAAAGAAAAGGAGAAATCCTATACCATAGCCATATCATACCAAAGTCAACAATTACTGGCCACCACCCACAATAGAAACCTACCAAAGTATGAGAGAACTCCTGTGCAAGCCTGCAAACCCAGGAACAATCTACTTGGTAACATGAGAATCTCAAGAAAAGGATAAGGGAAATGGGCAAGACATGGAGACTCAGTAAAAGCATAATAAACAAAGTGGACAAGAAGGAGAAATAAACATTGCACAAGGGTTCACATTCAATTATGAGTTTAAGGTAACAAAGAGGAGAAAGAAATATCATATACAAGATGAATCACTGTATAAAGTCAATGCTTCCTCTTGAGACAACTCATTCAAAAATATAAACATAACTCAAAGCTAGGGTTAGGATTTTTCTATTAAACTCATACTGTGAACCCGTAGTTGTTACATGTGAACAACTATGTCAATGCATAATGAGGAAACAATTTCAACCCATTATGTTATATATCATGCCTAAGTAGTCAGTAGCACTGTTAGAGTGGAGAAACGCGGACAGCGGGAGCAGTTTTTCAGTTGGTGTGATGCAATACACTGTTGCAGTGCGGGTTCTTGACAGCGGCAGGTGTGGCCGCGTTTTGCGGTGCGTTTGCGGAGGGTTCCTGTGCAAACAGATGCGACTTAAGCCTGGGATGAAAAAACCCCATTTGTCCCTGAACTTACTGTTCGGATTTCGTTTTTGGATTTGTTTTCATCTGTTTTTATCCTTCTTTTTTTAATCTTTTTTATCTTTTAAGCCTTTTTGATTACACTCCCCTATTATTGTTGTTGGTTACATAACTTACTGTTTCCCATTGTAATTATTATACAATAATGCTTCTTTCTTCCCATTTAAGTCCACTTTTTTTAAAAGAACGTAAAGCCCATTTTTTTACGAGAACCTCTTGAACATTATTAAGTTCCTCTTTTTTACAAGAACGTGAGAACATGAAACTTTGTGTTCCCCTTTCTTCTATTTCTTCTCAGTTCTTCACTATTATTCTCAGTCTCTCAAACCTCTATCTCTTAAGCCTCTTATTTCTATTTTCTTAGAGAAATTTTGTCTATTTTCTTTTTTTCAGTATTTACATGTGTATGATATAAAATTGTAAATTATATATACTGTTTTTTAGACTTCTCAATAGCTGTCATTCCGCTATTCCGCTATAGCATTTTTTGGGGTGGCCGCTATCCGGGATTGACTATGTAATATCATGCATATCACATGTTAGGGGCCATGTCTCACCCGATATCTGATCATACTATGTGCACATAGATCACATTATCTCTTTGTTGTCGCGAGCAGTATTCCATCATGTATACGATGGGAACTAGGCCCATAGGCTGTATTGTCTCTTCATTACAACAAATGGTATCAATAGGACTATGAGCATTTAGCTCGTAGGCTGCATTCTCTCTTTGTTGCAGCAAACAATGTCCCATCATAGAACCCATAATGAAAACACAATTAAATATTCCATGAGAAGAAAAATTACATCAAGTTGTCAAGACTATATTCTATTATCCTATCTCAAATCTTTCATCATTCAGTTCAATTTCATCACAATTTTACTTTCAAATCTATACTTGCTCAAATCATACACAAAGTCATTATCACTACCATTTTGAAATATAGAATGTCATAATAGAAGAAGAAATTAAATGAAAGAATTATTAAACTATGGAAATCAATATCAAAAATAATAAAACATTTTTTATAGAAATATTTAGCTTCAAATACTCCTAGAAATCAAAGTTGGGTTGTCCTCAAAGGAAAATAAATTTCAGCTTAAATTCCTTTTTTATCTTTTGTAGATAAAATCTATCCCAAAAATTAACTTACTTCCCCTAAAGAGAAACAAATAGTATAAAAAAATTGCCACCAAGTAGATTAGCTACTCACAACTATGAAGGATCAACTTGGTCTCTATCAATGCCTCCAGAAGGAGCCACTGTAGCCATTTCCTCTGAATCTGAGCTTCAACAAATAAATTTCAAGCCTTTAAAAATCTATTCCAAGACCCATAACAATGGGTAATATAGATTTACCAAACCTCCAATTTACAAGGCCTAGAGTTTTAAATGAACGCATAGAAAATCTAGGATTTAACTTTCTACTACTCAATACCCACACTTATTATTCATCCATGCCATAAAATGAACTCCCAAAACAAATGAGTTGTAGGTTTACCTCAAGGAATTCCATATAGGCAAGTTCCCAAGAGTGAGTATTTCTCCTTTCAACTCAAGCAACAACCATTGACCTTTACTTCTTATGTATGCAAAGATTTTGAGGTCAGAATGTAAGAAAATGAAGGAAAAATTGATAAAAGAAGATGCCAATGTGAAGTTGGTTCCTTCCTCACATTCTCCTCTGTGTGCACTTGTTAGCACTGTGTGTGTGTGTATTTCTCCTGTGTGTGTGCTTATTCCCATAAAAATAAGCCTCCTCTATTTCTTTCCTCTTTTTTAATAACTAGTGCCCCAAGTGAAAGGGGGTATACATCAAGTCATCAACATTAGCAATTTTTTTTTCTATTTTGATTTGTATTGATTTTCATACTGTATCCTTTTAATGGATAATAATTAATAAACACTTCTTTCATGCTCTGATTCCCCCCCTTCTCCTTTTCAATATATCTGCTGGGATGTTTTGGATTAAGTTTTGAATCAACTTTGAAAGATCCTGCAAATATCCTGAAGCAGGTCGTATTTTTAAGTTAAAAAGGTTTTCTTCTACAACTCTGCATCTAGTCTAAAACATTTATAGTTGCAGTGGGATTATTTTGTTGTCATTATTTCTCCCTCTCTCATTTCCCCTCCTTTATCCTTGTAGTTTGGTATCAGATCTGCTGTTTTAAATCCTGAATTGCCTCAGAATTCTCGTCTCCATATTCTTGAGGTATGCAATATCATCCAGTCCCTTCTTTCTTTTGGTACAATAGTTGCTAAGATTTTTGTACTAATCTGGTCCTACAGCATTTTCCTGTCAATGAAGCATGAGAAGTTTATGTTTTCTTGAAAAAAGTGATTTTATTATCAATTCATTATAATTTATGGATCTGCATTTTCTCACATGATTTTGACAAACCTGTTTTTATCAGGAATTCAACGCAGGCCTGTTTGATTATCTAATTGCAACAGATGTCAGCCAGTCAAAGGAGAAGGATGAAGCGCCTAAGGAAAATAATGTCGGATCACGGAAATCTAGAAAACATGCTAAAATAAAATTAGATTCTGAATTTGGAGTTGTGAGGGGAATTGACTTCAAAAATGTATACACGGTATGCAAGTCCTCTCTTATATCTCTCTGGTATATTTATGTCTAATGTTGACATGTTTGAAATTGTTGCTCTGCATATGCCATTTTTAGTAAGAGTTGTATACTATGTTAATTGGTAAATTTCATCTTCTGGTTTATATCCATGTTTCAGGGGCACAGTGCCCTGTTCACTGAAATCAATTAGTTATTGCTTTCTCTTGTTGATGAACAGGTTATAAACTTTGAAATGCCTCAAAATGTTGCGGGATATGTACATCGAATTGGACGTACAGGAAGAGCGTACAATTCTGGTGCTTCTGTTTCTCTGGTGAGTTTCTCAGACAAAACAGATCCCCTTTATTACATTATCTAAACTCCAAAATGTATTATTTGTTGCATTTTACTCTCTAGCCTGTCTTGGTGCATTGGGTGTTCTATGGAGATCCTAGGTGCCACCAAGCTGCATAATGCTAGGTTGTTTAGATATTCCTTTGTTTCTTGTCAGGTTTCTCAGGATGAAATGGACACTTTAGAAGAAATAAGATCTTTTGTTGGGGATGATGAAAACAACAGCACAAATTCCATTGCTGAGTTTCCCCTCCTCACCAAGAATGCAGTTGAATCTTTACGGTATAGGGCTGAGGTGATTTATTATTTCCTTTACTCTTGAATAAAAACTAAATAAGGATTCCATTGATGCATCAAACCTATGAGGGCCTTTTTGGTTGACTTGGTATATTTTTTCCTTCAGTTATTAGCTTATTAATTAAGAATCCTCTTGTTCAAAAATGAAATTATTTTATCTTGTATGTGTCAATATTTTTAAAGTTTGTGACCACAAAAATGAGAAACATTCTTTTGTGATTATCTCGTCATTCGTGTCTTAGTTAAACTTGAGAATATTGACAAGCATCTTGTACATATTCTCATCTGTTTCTTTTGAATGAATAATGTATGGAAGATATTTTGCACCTTCTGTTCTTTTCTCTGACTTTAGGTGGATATGCTATGCATGCCTAAGTATATTTGGTGTAACTAGCTGCTTTTGCAAATAATAATGATGATTGGCTTTCTCTTGCAGGATGTTGCTAAGAGTGTAACTAAAATTGCTGTCCGAGAGTCACGAGCCCAGGATTTGAGGAATGAAATTTGAACTCTGAAAAGTGAGTGCCTGGTATGGCATTTGGTATGGTATTATTGAGAACTGTAAATATGATCTCAAGTTTATTCCCTTTCTAATTCATTGCTGCACACCTGTGCTTTTATTTTAGGTTGAAAGCCCACTTTGAAACTAATCCAAGAGACCTAGGTAATTTAATTGGTTGATATTATTTTTAATTATACCATTGGCATTTATTTATTTTTTAGATGTTTGAAGTTGAATTTAAAGGATTGAAATCGTATTTGGGCAGATCTACTGAAGCATGACAAAGTTTTGAGCAAGAATGCCCCGCCTCCGCACCTACGTGATGTGCCTGACTACCTATTAGACAAACCAACGAAAGAGGCAAGGGAAATGGTCAAGCTTGCAAGGGATGCAATGGGAAATAATAATCGCCGCAGGGGATCCAAGAGAAAATCAAGAAAAGATGGAGACCCTCTGAAGGCTATCTCTGCTATGGTATGATTAACCTTTTCCCATGAATTTTACATTACTGCTTTTATGCCAATTCTGAATCTTTAATGGTGAAGGGTAAAAGAAGGGGCCTGTGGAGAGGAGGGAAAATGAAAGGATGGAGAAAAAAATTTATGTGCATGGATGTGTATAAAATAAAGATAATGCTGAAGAGTGTCATTAGTTATTACTTTTTTGTATACTAGTTCTGTATTCTGTATGACTTTTGGATTACATTTTTGTCAGGTATCAAAAAGACCGCACAAAGTTAGGAAGACTGGTGCAAGCGATAGCAACAATAGCAGGGATAGACATAATCGCAAAAAGAAAAAGGATATTTGATTGATATGCCCTTTTCCCACAAAACCTTACAACAGGCTCAATTTTGTTGTAATTTAGTTCCAAATATCGTAAATCAAAAATAGTAAAGTATTGTAATCGTTTTTGCCTTTATATTGCGTAGAATCTGAAACTGGTATTTCTCATTACAAAATTAATTTTTGCTTATTGAAACTAGAATTTTGCTTTTGTCCATATTTCTTGTCTTGCATGTGGAACCTCATATTGGTGATACTAGAATCTCATATTTCTTGTCTCTCTTTCCCATTCTAAGAACGTTACTGGAGTTGCTTGCGGCCAACTCGGTTTTTTTTTTTTTTTAAATTCTTAAAAGAAGTGCTTTTATAATTTAAAAATACGTTTTAAGAAATTTATACTAATTATATAAGTTTTTTTTTCTTTTTATAAAAAACAGCTATTTCATTAAAGGTAAAAAATAATAACTTTTTTTAAAAGAAATAAAAAACTCCTCTCTCTAACACAACGTTTAAACATACTTGCCTGGAAATGCTTAAATTATAACAAATATAAAAATAATTTAAAAAGTTATAATAGGAATATTTTTAAAAATAAGTTAATATATAATAGTATGAATGTATTTTCACTATTTTGGGTGCTAATAAAATGGTATGAATGTGTAAAAGGTCATTTTATTTTTTTAAAATTTTAAAATAGATTATATGTTAAAAATTAATTATTGGTGACATTAAAAGCTGTTGTAACAAAAAAGTCTTTATAATAGGATTACTATCATTATTAAGATTTCATTATATCAAATAAGTACATTAAATGTAATATATATATATATAGTAAATGAGTGGAATGTAATTTATCCTTTTTTATTATCTAAAGTAAAAATAAGTTAGGTAATACAATATCTTTTTTTGTGAAATAAGGTTATAAGGCATAAGATGGAAAAGTTTTATAATAACTTTATAATCAATTACTATGAAAAAAATTATTTTTATCTAAGAAGATGGAAAATTTTTATTGCATGTTACTATTCTAAAAATGTTGAAACATTCTTTATACTTAAACCTACCTTAAGTAAAATTATTCTTACAATGAGCAAGCAAGATATTATTAATTTAATTTAAATTAATTCTTAATTCAAAAACATATGTATCCTATTCCTTAGTTACTTGTTTTAAGAATAAAGTTTCTCTAAAATATTTTTTTTTAAAATATCCGCCTCATATTCGTTATAAACAATTTTTAAGAAATAATCAATTTTTAAAATAATATTATTATTTTTAAAATAATCTAAAAATTTAATTAAAATGCACTAAAAACTTTTATGTTGTTATCCAATTATAGATTATCTTGTATGGTAAATTTGTCAACTATTAAAACAAGAGTTTAATGGTTATACATTATCAGTGTAAATTTTTACACTATCAACTAATTAGAAATCACCGTTGATATGATTTTTAATGTAATTATTATAAAATTTAACAAATTTACCATATATGATGGCTTGTGATTGAATGATAGTTTAAAACTGTTTTACACTATTAGTGCATAATTTATTTTCTTTTAAAATAATTACTTTAAAAGTTATACATATAATGATATTTACTTGATTGACAGTATAAAAATCTTAGAGTTTAATATACATGCATTATCAATGTAAATATTTTATTCCAATGACAAACTATCAAGTATGGTAAGTTTGTTGATTTTGATAATAATCATCCTAAAAGTCACATAAAAGCTAATTTTTAATCAATTGATAATGTACAATTTTTTACTGATAGTATATATCCATTAAACTTATATTTTATATCGTTAACTAATCAAAAATCATCTTTAGTATGACTTTTTTTTTGAGGTTTAGTATGACTTTAAGTTAGTTATTATAAAAATCAATAAACTTGCCTTATATAATAGTTTGTAATTAAATGACACTTTTACATTATCAATACATATATTATTGGCTTAAATATGTTTTAAGTTTCTGCAAATATGACTTTGTTTGGTTTTAGTCTTGAAATTTTTTTTGTTATTTTTAGATCCGTGACATTTTTTAGTGTTTTTTTTAGTCCTTACCATTAACTATGGTTAATTTAGTGTTGACATGGCTAACATAATAAAAAATATTAATTAAGATGATTAAAATAATGAAGAATATTTTAAATTAAGATAATTAGATTTTTTTAGGTGTGTAATTCAATTAAGTAATGTATTTTAGTATTTATTATTTTATATAAATAAGGTAATTACTTATAATTTAATTTTATAATTTATTTTATTTTTTAATATATTATGAAAAATAATTTTTATTCCTTTAAAATTGTTCCTACTTTTTAATTTATTAATTTATTTTTAATATTGATTTTTTTTTAAAAAATTATAATTTACTTAGACGCTTATAATGTATTTGTAATATATTACTTTGATGTTATTTTTACATTTCAATTCATTAATTTTGACTTATTGTAATTTAATTTATTTTTTTAATATTTCACAAGTAGTAATTTTGTCTCTAAAGATAAAAGTAATATATTAAAAGGAAATTATAATTTTTTTAAAATAGTACAATGTTAAAAGTAAATTAGTGAATTGAAAATAAAAATAATATTAAAAGCAATAGAGTCACTGTTCATAATATATTAAAAATTAAAAATAATTTATAAAATAAATTATATGTAATTATCTTATTTATATAAAATAATAAATACATTACTAAATTGAATTACACACCTAAATATAATATAATTATTTTAATTTAAAATATTTTCATTACTTTAATTATCTTAATTAATATTTTTTTAGCCATGTCAACACTAAATTAACTAAAGTTAATGATAAAGACTAAAAAAAAACACTAAAATAATATTAGGGATGTAAACCTAATAAAAACTTTTGCAAGGACTAAATCTAGGCAAAGTCATATTTACAGAAACTTAAAACATATTTAAGCTTATATTATGTATTCAAAATCTTTACACAGAAAATTAAACTCATAATCAAATAATACATGATTATTTATGGCCCAGTCATAGATGAGTTATTATTAATTATAAATCAAAACAAGATTCCAATCCTAACTAACTTAACAGATCTTGCGCAATAAAAATAAAATAAAATATAAACCATTAAAATTTATTATAAGATTTTGAAGATAAATTTAATTAAAATATACCGATATAATAACATTTTTTACATTATTATTTAATCATAAATTACCATATATTATAAATTTGTTCACCTTGTAATAATTATTTTAAAATATACTTAACGCAGTTTCTAATTTTTTATGAAGTAACATAGTTTTAATTAATTCATAGTCTTTCCCCTCCTACACATGAAAATTAAACTCTTTGAAGAAATCAAATAATTTATTTATCTTTTTTACCGTTCGAGTTGCAGGCGCATGAAGGGTGATCCCCTCTCTGGCCATCGTTTACTGTATGTAAGCTTTTTCGAGATTCTTATCGCACCCAACACAACTGTCTCCATTTCAACACTAACCGACTCCGCCGCCGCCGCCGCTGCAACCTCAATTTCCGAGCAATTACACCGCAACAACCACCCTCACACATTCAACTCACTCGCAATTCAATTCCTCTCTCGGCGACCCTCTTCCACCACGGTAAATAGGGTTTGTTTTCGCTCCCTCTCAGCTAGGGTTCCTCTTCAGATGGATCACGCGCGATCGGCGAACGGCGAGGAGAATGCGGGAATCCCCGACGACTTGCGGTGCAAGAGGTCCGACGGGAAGCAGTGGCGGTGCACGGCGATGTCGATGCCGGACAAGACGGTGTGCGAGAAGCACTACATCCAGGCGAAGAAGCGGGCGGCGAATTCCGCAATGAGGGCGAACCTCAAGAAGGCCAAGCGGAAGTCGCAGTCGCAGTCGCTGGGCGAGTCTGACAACATTTATTTGGAGAGCAAGAGCGACGATTTCGACGTTCCTCTCTCCACCATAAGCCACTCTCAGAAGAAGCTCTCCAAGAACCACTTTCGTTACACGCCCGAGCGCGACGCGAGAAGGGCCTCCTCCGCGAGACGCGCTCCCAACAACAACGATGATGACGTGGATGCTGATGTGGATGCGCCTCTCTATGAAGAGGACAATTGGGTCAACTATGATTCCCCGCCGGACTCGTCGCGCAAACGATCGCGGAGGAGCTTGGATGCTAATGCCACCACTGTGAGTTGAGTTTGGGTTCTATTTTGATGCCAAGTGTAGCGTACTGTGCTGAATTTGGAACGTTGTGTTGTGTGGCAGGAATATTCTGATGGGACATCTGGTTCTTCTGACGAAAATGGCGGGCAGACTTGTCATCAGTGCCGGAGGAATGACCGGGACCAGGGTTACTTGGTGCCTACGGTGTGACCGGAGGGGATACTGTGATACCTGTATATCAACATGGTGAGCATGGAATTTTAGTCTAGCAGCACACTCTAATACACTTCTTTTTTAACGCTTTATTATTAGTTAAAATTTATTTGAAATTACAAAATTACGAGCGAAGCTTATTAAATAAGAAGTGAGATTCACAAATTTTTGTGATTTACAAAATATTTAAGCCAATAGTAGAGAATGTTTAGAAGAGGGTGTTAAAGAGAATGTAGTTGTTAGCATTTCTCTTTAGTGGTGATGATTCTTTCAGTTGGGTTGTGAGTTGTGGCTGTTAGTTATGGTTTACTTGTTTTTAGGTACTCGGACTTTTCATTGGATGAAATTCAGAGGATATGTCCTGCTTGCCGGGGTATATGTAATTGCAAGACTTGCTTGCGGAGTGATAATTCGATAAAGGTATTTTGAGTGTTACGGACTTAGAATTTGATGAGGCATGCCTTTGAGGTTTAGCATGTGTAATTTCTTTTCCTGTTAGTGAATTTTCTGCTTTTGCTGGGATTAAGGTTCGGATACGCGAGATACCTGTTCTAGATAAGTTACAGTATCTCCATGTGCTGCTGTCGTCGGTGCTTCCTGTGGTAAAGCAGATCCACTGTGAACAGTGTTTTGAAGTTGAGCTTGAAAAGAAGTTGCGTGGTAAGGTTAATTTGGGTTTGCTTGCAGCTTTGTATTGTTAGTGGCGGTTGTCTATGTTGTTTTTCTTTTTGTGTGGTGAATGAGTATTTGATGAGGTTTTAAAAATGGTTTCTCTCTCAGGTGCTGAAATAGATCTTCCGAGGATAAAATTGAACACAGATGAGCAGATGTGCTGGTACATTTATAACAAATTTCATAGAATTGTTGGTTTTAGTGGGTGCTGAAGCATCATGCACATATTCCTTTTTCATACATAGTATAAGGCTCATTATTTATTTTGATTTGTTTTCTTACAGCAATTTCTGTAGGATACCTATTACTGATTATCATCGGCGCTGTCCAAATTGCTCATATGATTTGTGCCTTAATTGCTGTCGAGATCTTCGAGAAGCAACTGCAGATCGCAATAAAGAACCCCTAACAGAGCTAGCAAAAACTTCCCATCGAAACATATTAAGTAAATGTCCTCATTGGAGATCCAATGATAATGGAAGTATTCCCTGTCCCCCTAAGGAGTATGGTGGCTGTGGTTATTCTTCATTAAATTTAAGCCGAATTTTCAAGATGAACTGGGTTGCAAAGTTGGTGAAAAATGTAGAGGAAATGGTTAGTGGCTGCAGAATTAGTAATGCTGATGATCCACCAGAAACTGGGCTGAATGCTCTCAGACTTTGTCAATATTCTCATAGAGAAGCTAGTGATGATAATTAT
Organism: Spatholobus suberectus; assembly: GCA_004329165.1. Classification (NCBI taxonomy): domain Eukaryota; kingdom Viridiplantae; phylum Streptophyta; class Magnoliopsida; order Fabales; family Fabaceae; genus Spatholobus; species Spatholobus suberectus. Next base: position 35,540,706 of record CM014735.1, on the reverse strand, counting down.
CTTTATTGTCCAGCATCCGATGATATCAAAACCGATGGGATTGGCAATTTTAGAAAGCATTGGAAAACTGGTGAGCCCATTATTGTTAAGCAAGTGTTTGATGGGTCATCCATTTCAAGCTGGGATCCAATGGTCATATGGAGAGGGATTCTAGAGACAACAGATGAGAAAATGAAAGATGAAAACAGAATGGTTAAGGCCATAGATTGCTTGGATGGGTCTGAGGTACACATATATCTATACCTCTTCTCTTTTGGTGATTGAGATTGTATTGATTTTATCTATTGCACTGTGTTTTTGGTTCATCATTTATGCTAAATTACTCTGCATTATGGATGCATTTTATTATTTTTATATTGACAGATTGATATCGAGCTTGCTCAGTTCATGAAAGGATACTTTGAAGGGCTTATTCATGAAAATGGTTGGCCACAGTTATTGAAATTAAAGGATTGGCCTTCACCTAGCGCGTCTGAAGAATTTCTATTGTATCAAAGACCTGAGTTTATCAGCAAACTACCTTTACTTCAGTATATTCACTCCAAGTGGGGCCTTCTCAATGTTGCAGCTAAATTGCCTCATTACTCCTTGCAGAATGATGTAGGACCCAAGATATATATATCTTATGGGATTAGTGATGAACTTGGTAGAGGTGATTCAGTGACAAATCTCCACTTCAATATGCGTGACATGGTATATTACTTTATCCTCATTAACCCGAGAGATGAGAAATGGTCTTTTTTGTCTTTTATAGTTTGAGTTTGAGTAGATACAATTTACTATTTTACAACCAGTTTATGGTAATTTGGGTTCCTAGACAGACTGCAACTTCTTTATAATCTTTGTTCAAATTTCAAGTGTCTTAATATCAATTTGATGCTTGTTAATTTATGTTTTGTTATGTATTTATCATGGTCTTACTTCTCATATTAATATATGCAGGTTGATATTTGTAACTAATTACAAATTGTCAACAATAAGTGCTTAATGACAATTAAGAATGTGCTATTTGAATTCAAATGTCTAAACATGTGGATTGTTTACCCAAACTTTGCTACATAGTGTGCATTTGTGTTTAATATTTTAAAGTTCTCTCTCTTTCCCTCTCTCTGATCTCCTTCTTTTCTTGTCTAGAGTGCAATAATGGAATTTTGATTTATTTGAAGAAAGAAAAGGAAAGAAGGGGCTATGAGTAAAGTAACAAATAATAAATTTACTGAGTTTCAACAGGTGTACCTTTTGGTTCATACAAATAAAGTAAAGCTGAAGGACTGGCAGAGAACTAAAATTGAAATGATGCAAAAAGCTAAAGTTTATAAGGAATCTGAGGCAAAAGAATCATGTGGGGATCCTCAAATATCTTCAAGGGGGAGTTCACCTGATTCATCACTTGGTACAAAAAGTAGTGGACTGGATATGGATTCAAACCAGAATAAGTCAATTATGGATCAAGGGTTTGAAATTTATTCTATTGCTGAAGGTAATATGGTCAATTGTAAACTTCCGGTCACACAAAATGGAGATGTCACTGAGAAAACACATCCTGGAGTTCTTTGGGATGTTTTTCGTCGTCAAGATGTTCCAATATTGACTAAATATTTGAAAATACATTGGAAGGAATTTGGGAAGTCAGATGATGTAAGAAATGAATTTTTAAGTCTTTAAAAAAACATTTAAAATTACATTGCTTCCCCCTTTTTATTGGTTAATTAACTTGTTTTGATTTTTATTGCCGATTTCAAGGTTGCATGGCCTCTTTATGATGGAGCTATTTTTCTTGACAAACACCATAAAAGAAAGTTGAAGGAAGAATTCGGTAAGATCTTATGTTTTTCTTTCTTTCTTTCTTTCTTTGAATTGTTAAGGGCTAGATAGAGAAGTGGTATAAGTTAGTTTGATACAGGTGGAATTACCTAGGGCCTTGCTGTGCCCTTGGGAGCTCCATCACACCCCCTAAGTTGACAAAATCTCGTAGGGTTTCTTCTAATGAAGATAATGAGAGAGATGGAAAGGGAGTAAAGTAATTCCCCTTTTTTGGGAGTTTAAGAATTTTTAAATGGGAAGTGAATATGAGGAGAACAATTCCCTCTCATTACCCTAGTGCTATATTGGAAGTTTTTGATTGATGCAGAAGGGAGGGATGGTCAGAAATTCTGGTTTGGAAGTTTTAAATAAAGGAAATGAGTGGAGTTCTCATCCTAGTTTTGTAGGTAAATGGAATAAGAAGGGGGTTAATCGCCTGCCCCTTGTCAAATTTTTTTACCAAGGTTAAGTCAATTATCCATTCCTTTCTCCTTCCTTACCTCCCAACCAAATATTGCAGTAAAACTCTTACTTTCCCTTCTTTTTCAAATCGAGGTGCAATTAGCTTTGCCTTGTATTTAAAAACTTGTCATTTACTATTTTACCTCTATAAATTCAGTTACTTAAAAAAGTTTGTTAGAGTTTTACATATTTAAATTTTACACTTGCAACCTTTTTTCTGTATAAATTTGCTGGTATAAGAAAAGATAGTAAGCACTTGTATATGGCCTAATTGTAGGTATCTGAGAGCAATTTTCTCATGTGTACTACATTATTGGAAACTTAGTACTGAATTACTGATGTGCTAAATTGTGGGTAGCCTAGAAATTTCTGAAAACTATTAATTTTATTTGTCTTCTTCCTTTTTAATGTGATTAGTATCTTCCTAAATAGGAGTGGAGCCTTGGTCATTTGAACAGAATTTGGGGGAAGCTATATTTGTTCCTGCTGGTTGCCCTTTTCAAGCAAGGAATGTTCAGGTGAGTTCATTTACCTCATGAATTCACTTCATATACTAATTACTAAATTGATGACCTTCATAGTTTTATATCCATTACTTGAACCACAAAGGAATTTTCATCTGATAAAGTGTCTACCATTATTAATATTATCTCTTTACTTTTTATGAATATTTAATCTAGCAGCTGAGTTACTGAGGTGACATTCTAGAGCTGACACTAGCATAACTCAAGTAATTTGAATTATATGGTAAACAATTTTTGTTTCATTGTTTGTTTTTGATAGGGACTTGGGTATTATGGGGCCTAAGTCCCACATCGAATAGTATGGGATGTTTGGTAGAGTACTTAAGTGGCTTGGTTCTTTCCCCTTAACAGCTAGCTTTTAAGGGAGGGTTTTCCAAGTGCTTGGGTGCTTATCAATTGGTATCAATGTTGGTTGTCAGTGACTCGGAAAGGGCTACTTACAGAGGAGTTGATTAGAAAGGCTAAGTGAAGCATTGTAGAGTGTTAGCTGTTGGGATGTTGGCTCTTAGGAGCAGTGCTATGATAGGGACTTGGGTATTATGGGGTGTCTAAATCCCACATCGAGTAGTATGAGATGCTCAGTGGAGTACGAAAGTGATTTGGTTCTCCCACCTTAACAACTAGCTTTTAAGAGAGAGGGTTCCCCAAGTGCTTGGGTGCTTATCAATTATCTACTTGAGTTGCTTCATGACAGAACATTATGGTGTTGATTGATGCAACATCCATGTATCCGACCCCATGTACTTTGTTATTTTGAATCTATTTTTGCTGTATTTTTTGCTACTTGAGTGAAACAAGCATTCCTATCTATGAATATCTAATTTAATTTGCACATTTCCTATTGCGCTTATTAGAAACCAAATGATAGAATGATAGTTGACTTTTGTTCTGTTGTTAATCTATCAAGTATATTGAATTTGAGTCCTTTGCTAACATTAATAGCTGTTTTTTTGGGTGGACCCCTCCTTTCCAAAGTTAATGTTACGTTGTTACCCCCCACCCACCCACTTGGACGAACTTTACAAGAGGCTAGTTAAATGTGATATGGAGGTTCATATAAATTATTCTAAATTTTCTGAAAGGCCCGAACTAACTCTCTTGTCTTAACTAAAGGAATAAACTTTTTGGAAGTTATTAAAAATGTTTTTATAAGCTTATTTAATTAAATTTATATTGCATTTCTTTTTGAGCTGAAATGTTTATTTACTTTGGTTTTAGCCTGGATTTATTAGTCATTACAACCCTGATGTGACAATTATCATAGAATATTAAATTTGATGAATTAAAGTGGGAATTCTTTTGTTTAATGGAAACAATATGGATTCTCAGCTGGTCGAATTTGTCATAATATGTGAACAATGTCTATATTTCAGTCCAATGTTCAGTTGGGCCTTGATTTCTTATCTCCGGAAAGCCTGGGTGATGCTGTAAGATTGGCAGAGGAAATCCGTTGTCTACCCAATGAACATGAAGCAAAGCCTCAAGTATTGGAGGTCAGAAGGGAGAAGAGTTAAATTTAAATGATTTAATTATCAAGTTTCCTTTTATTGTTGCCACTTTCCTATACCTATTTTCTCCTTTTACAAGGCTTGTGTTCATATAATTTTTTTGTTGACCCTTTGTGCTGGTGTGTACTTCTTGGACATTTATGCAGGTTGGGAAGATATCTCTTTATGCAGCAAGTTCAGCCATCAAAGAAGTTCAGAAACTTGTACTTGACCAGAAGTATGCAAATTTCACACTTGTCTTAGTTAATTGCATTAGTTCTTTCTCTATTTCTCCCAACGCCCTTGTCCTTAAAAATGGAAACTATATTGTTTTGCTTGGCGGATAATTCTTATCCCGTGGCTTTAAGTTTTGTTCTACATGGATTTTGGAATTGGTCAGTTGTCCTGTTAGGTCTGGTCCCCAGCAAGGTCAACCATAGACAGAAATGTCATGTTTTATTTTCCTTATTGGTTGATTTTTTGTGATAAATAATTGTCCCAACGTCAACATCTTCTTACTGCTACCTAAAATAGTGAAGCGGCTTAACTGTTGTTTTGTCAGACTTGGCGCAGAGATCGGATATGGAGACCCTAATTTGACTGCAATGGTTTCTGAGAATTATGAGAAGATGGTTAAGCGGAGGCAGATTACTTGTGCTTGAACTTCCACATTCGGTTTGGTTATTGAACCGGGAAAGGGGGTTATGTACAATAGTTGTATTTGAGCAATATTTTATGGGTTGGAATGTTTCGGTGTAGTTTTGATCAAATACCTAGGCAACCATTTAAATGTGTATAATAGTTACAGACGTGTTAGAGAATCATATAATGACGAACTTCAAATCTGTATTTTATTTCATAAAGTGGAAAAGAAACATGTAATATATACAAAGTTAAAAATTTGTTTCTGCCTTACTTTTAGTTAAATTAAGAAATGCTTGGGTTTAGAACTCGCAACAGGCGCCCCATAGATCACACAGAAAACGGAAATTGGGTCGGTTTAGGGGACATTCTCTAGCCATGCAATTCAAAAATATAGCTTCGGAAATAAACTAGCTACAAGGTCAACCTAAGGGAAGCCTTTTTTGGGTCTTGGCTTCTGGCCTTATTTCGTATTGAAGCTCCGTTTTGAATCACTAAGTCGTGAGGCTAAATGAATTAGCAATCCTATAGAAATCTGACTTCAATCCTGGCCACTCTGATTCAGGTGCCTGAGCATTTAAAGTAAAAAGCCTACCACCACGAGCGCAGCATACTGAAACATTGTGTCGCCTAAACGAGGGGCTCTCAACTCTGAACTCCAGTTCGTAGTATTTGACATTTCTAACGGAATCCTCCCTCAAACTTGATTTTATCAATGTGCCCTTCACTTCAGGGCGTTGCCCTGATCCTGTTATGCTTCGAATCACGGCTTCACCCACCTCATCTGGCCCTCCAAATGCTTCAATCCTAGTGAAAAAGGTTAGAAATACAAGCTGTCAATCTTCTTTTTATTAATAATTAGTATTAGTATACTTATTAAAAAGAGAATATCAAATGAGACAGATGATTGGCAAACTCTATATAAATTTTCATTTATTTTTTTAATGCGCCTTTTAGACCCAAGACTTTCCGCTGAAAGGAAAAAGTGAAAAGTCATTCTTTTCTTTTTTATTAATATATAATATATAATTCTTTTAGTCGGCCATTTGGGTAATTAATAACTAATAAAGTGAAGTGTCATCTCTGAAATTTACGAGTTCCTACTGCTCATACTCACGAGAAGTCTGGAGCAACAGGTGAAACAATCACACTAACATTGAGTTCGCCAGTGGAACCGGGGGGACCAAATGCAACAACCGGTTCATTGATGTTAGAACGCCGACGTACATTCAGAGGAGGAGGATCCAATGATCGTTCCATTTCTCTTTTCTTAGCAGCTCGATACAGCAGCGTCTGATCTCCGACCCAATTTGCTGGGTATATGAATTCTGATCATCCAAATCCAAATATATACATAAAAAATGAGTTTTTCTTTTCCTTTCTTTTATACAATGGTTTGTTTTTTAATATAACGAATGAATTTTTAAGGCGAATTACCGAATCCTTCCTTTGTGTCAAAGCAACGGCTGTAGCCGCCAATGGGATAAAGCACGTCCAGCTTCAGATTACGGCCACTCTGTGGTGACAAACCCAGAAGAAAACTGGTGATGCCACCAAAGTTTGCACCCACAGCCACAAGTGAAGCTGACCCAACGCCCACAAGAAGCCGCCTCTGAAATTTCGTGGCTAATGGTGCAAATCCCTCCGCTGGAGACCGCTCTCCATTCACTCCCTCATTGAATTTGAAACGATCGCCGGAACATTGGGCTATTCGAATTGGGTTCCATGCCCCAAACCTGGCTTGCACTGCCATACCCATGTTCTATTCTAAATAACAGGGCACTTGTCGTGCTCTATCGATGCAAAATTTAATTTACGCCATACACTCTACTCTGTCCCTACTTGGTGGCCACGTAGCTAGCTAGCTAGCTAGCCATTGTAACCTTTTTAAGTAACGTCTTCCATCCGGTTTCAATCACAATGGGGTGCAATCCAAGTCCAAGACAAAATAATCTAGTGGTGGATTCTGGTTGGTCGTCCACGCTGGCATGTTTGTGGCTCTTCATTGGAATGGGATAGCTCTTATCTGCTTTATGGGGTTGTCATTCCTTCGGGTCATCAAGAGCCACTGCATAAATTAGCCTTGGACTTCGTTTTAATTCTTGCGTTCATTTGGGAAGATTTCCACAAAAAATATTATTTGTACAACTCATATAACAAATTGCATAATAATACTTTTTGTATCTATCTCTTTTCTGCATATCATTTATTATATTTTATATTGGTGGAGAAATATAGACACAAAGAGTATTGTTGTATAAATTGTTGTATATGTAACATATTTCTTTGGACTATGCATGAATTGTTAGAAAAATTAATCTTGAAAGTATAAAATATCTAACTTAAATCTAATTTTGATAATTTATTTTGGTTATATGGTAAAAATTAATTCTCTCACGTGATAAGCTTCCCCTCTCTCTCTATCTCTGTATACAATAAAAAATCAAAGTGCGCATGAATAGAGAATTCTTAATTCTTTTCCATTAATTTTAACGTCTGAAGAATAATTTATATGGTCAAAATCAGATCTCACATGATAAGTTTCTCCTCTATCTCTATAATGTCTAATATGAAATCAAAGTGTGTATGAACACGGAATTCCGAACAATTTGTGCATTCATTTAATATTTTGCCTACACATATATCTGCGAATGTATTACTAAGAGGGTGAGTTATGAAAAAAAAAATCTCGAAACTATAATTTTTTATCAATATTTAATTTTAATTGCATAATTAAAATTCAATAACTGTTAGTCCCTCTCTCTATAAAATATATTATTGGTTGGTTAGTTCAAATGGTACATGTTACATTCCCCTTAGGGTGTTTGGTAAGAAAAAAAAATAGTTTTCCATAAATCTAAAATTAGACATGTTAATCTCTTATGTATAATATGCAATATTAAAAAAATATTGATAGGAAACATTGATTTCCAAGAATATGAAAAGATCACAATATCCTTATTAGCTCACCCAATACACTTATATAAAGTTTTGAAACATTTTCTTATTAAATATAATAAATAATTAAATTTAAGAATAAAAATAATAAATATTCTCAATATATTTATTATAATTTTAAAAATAAAATTGTTTTTATAAAATATATAGTTTGTGTTTTTTGTAATAAATTAAATATTATACATTTTAAATACTTTTTATTTTTTAATTCATAAAAATCTATTTAACAAATCGTTTATTGTTATTATTGTCAAAACATTGAAGAAATATTTTAGTAGAAATTGTAAAAAAAATCCAAAATAGAGAGAATGGAAAATCTTGTGATGTTAAAGACAAAGTACAAAATATTAATAATCACACCAACATATTTTATAATTTTAAATTTTTTAAAAAAATATTTTTACAACAAAACTTATCCAAACCTATAATTTGATTAAATTAATTTTTAAAGTATATCTTATTTTACGTAAAAGAAAATATTATAATAAATTATAATATTTCTTTACATGTTTTTCATTTAAATCATTTAGACAAAACTAATAATAATAAAATTTAAATAATTTACATAAGAAATTCAAATAAAATTTACATAAAGTTAATTATTCTTAAATTTATTTCTTATAAAATAATTTAAGTTTAATTCCACTTTTTGCTTCCAAAGTTTTACAATTTCGCTAACTTTGCCACCCCAAAATTTTTTTTGCGAATTTTGCCCCAGTTTAAAAAATATTGTGAATTTTGTCCTAACATAGAAAAACTGTCACAATTAATAAATTTTGTGACAATTTTTTCCTTCAAAATGTCACAATTAAGACAGTTTTGTGACGATTTTTCTTTTTTTATGTGGCAGTTTTTCTACTTAGGAGCAATATTCGTAATATTTTGTAAATTGGAAGGCAAGGTTGTGAAAAAAATATTAGAGTGACAAAATTCACAAAATTGTAAAACTTTGGGGGGATAAAAAATACAATTAAGTCAATAATTTAATTATTTTAAAATTAAATGTTTCTCAAAATTAAGTTGTAAGTGATAACCATTTTAGATCCACCTCCTGATTGGTTATTGCGAAAATCTTTTGTTTAGAAGAGTGTTTTTGTTACGATAACTTGATAATTCTTAACTTTTTCAAATTCTAAGAATAAGTTGCCGGTGAAAACCATTTTGAATCTAGCCTGTGAGAATTATGTAACTTTGTTTTCTCTATTGCATTCTAAAATATGTAGGAGTAGGAGGATACCTTGTCAAGTAAAAAAATATTTTCATAATTTTTTTTATTTCAAAATAATAAAATTTGCTTTACATAATAAAGATTCTCTTATGATAAATAAAAGATATTTGAAAAATGATAAAGTTTTAAAGTAGTGTATATAATGAACTTATTTAACGAAAGGATTTTTTGAAAAAAAAAACACCTATATATCCAAAAAAATTCTATTGAAAACAAATATATAGGAATATTGCTTTTTAATAAATATGTGTAAAATTTCCTAACATGTTTATAGTTAACCAAATTTTAACCGCTTCCAAATATCATGATACCCAATATTCATAATTATTAGGAATCAAAATTCCAAGATATGAAAAAACTTTCCCTTACCAAATGTCCCCTTAAGTTCTTAGAATGAAGCCTTATGTATGAGAAAAAACAAAACGTTAAAAGAGTTAGTGCTATTGTGTTGTGAATATTCCTAACTTGAACAAAATTACTTTCTATGAAAGATACGTGTGGTTTACATGATGTGTGTGTGCGTGAACTGAAGGTTGTATATATAATGATTTGCCATGGCTTTTAGGGTAATGTTATTTCTACAATAATATCTTACACAAAGTAGATTAGTTCTTGTTCTGTGCGAACCTCATATTTGGTCAAGTGGTTGGACATTGGCTAAGGGGCGCTTCAATTATTAGTTGTTGGTGAAGGTATCTATGAAGGTCATGTAGCGATGCTGACCACCAACAAACACTTTGATGCCCTAATGAGTAGATGATTAAGCATAATTTTCATATATATTAAGAGATACCTACATGTGAAAGAGCTCATCACACACACACAACATACACACATATGCATGGATGGTGAGTTAGGTAGCAATGCCTAGTGGGACATCTGCCAGTGCCTCGAGCTGCTCCCATACTTGCCCTTGCTTTTGCATAGAGGACCCATGTTGCACTAGGGAATGGTCCATGGATATGTGATGTGAATTGCATTCCTGAGAGGGAAGAAGACCACATGTTGTCGTGACACCACACCTTGGACTGTCGATGTTAGTGCAACAATTGTACAAGCAATCTTCATTGGAAGAGGTGCCTACATTTAATGTCTGACTATGCCTCAATCAAAATTGTTTTCGAAGGAGGATACCTATATGAAACAAAAAAAAAAGAAGTTAAAAATCAAGGTTAAAATATAAATTTGAAAAATACTAAGAACACACTCTTTTGAATACACTTTCTTTTATAAGGATTTTTGATTCATTGAAGCTCAAAATCTTTTTATTGTTAATTATTCCCATTATTTACATTCTTATCAACTTTGGTTAATTAACTTTTTATTTTTCCTAGACAAATTCGTGAGATATGAATTTATCAATCAGGATGGGTGGGTAGTTATGTTGGGTCTTTATTGGACCCGAGGTTGTGTAGAATATTTCCATTATTGGAAGATCAAATAATTGACACCGTGTGTGTGACATCATACAATTATTTCTATCATCACTTCATCAATATACATTATTTTTTTATCTCTTTTTTTTTATCATATTATATTACTTATAATATCAGTACTTTTTTCTTTTCTAAGTGTTGAATAATTTGATGTCCACTAAACTTTTTTCTATTCTTATTTCTTGTTCTTTTATCTTTTTACATACACGCATATATATAAGAATACACCTCAAAATTAAAGGAAACAATTTTTTGTTGTCACATATTCGTATTCACAAAAATATTTTGTGGAGAGAGACAGAGAGAGAAATATAGAGTAAGATAGATAATGTGATAAAGAGAAATAAAAAAAAATGAATTATAAAAAAGTGTTTCAGAAATTGACATTATCCTTAATTTTAACATTTGAACACAAATTTACGGGATCGAAGGGCACTTTTACACTGGCTGGCTCGTGATGGTAAAACCGACCACTGTCGACGATTTAATGCGTCTTCCTCTTTAGAAAGGCACGTTCGTTTTCTTGCACGATTTCTATGCTATATGTGGCCGAAAAGGGAGGATTAGTTAAAGAAAAACAAGCACATAACGACCAAACTCAGCTGAAAATTCCACCCTCTAAAAAAGTTGACTATTATTCCCTGCCGGGGTGGTCTTTTCTTTCAAATGCTGCTCGTTGCTGAAAATGATTCAAACCCTGCTGCGTTCTTACTAGACCAATTTCTCCAGACCTCATCCGGTGCACCGGTTTCCCCTTGTTGAGCACCACCATAGAAATTTCCATGTGCACCACCCGCACCCCCACCCCCACCTCCTCCTATTCCCAAAAAGTCCAGAGTCAACACATCCCCACTTCCTTTACTTCCACCAACGTTGATGGCACTACTCGACCCTCCGTTCGTTGGTCCTCCACCACTGCTTCGACTGTTTTGCTCTATGATCTTCGACAGAGCCTTGCTTTGATCCAAAATAGCGTTGAACATATCCACACCGTTCATCCCAACGCTCCCTCCCGCCATCCCGTTTGCACCGAAATTATTATACTGAGCAGCAATGTTGACATCCTGTTGGCCACCGTGCATGTACTGGTTCACGAAGGGTTGTCCATTTGGTTGCTGTTGCAGCACACCAAACGTTGGCGGTGCCATGTTTGTGGCGAAGGTTTTTTCTGTCACCGTCGCTCCCATTTGCGCGGCTTTTTGCAGCAGTGCCGTGGCCGACATGTGCGGCGACCCCGCGGCCAGGTGGAGCCCGTTTTCCTCGAACATGTTTGAGCTTAGTTGAAGAGAGGGAGAGGAGGTGGACGAAAGGGTTCTCGTGAACAGTGTTCCTGCGGCCATGTTGTTGTTGAAGGGTGGTTTTGGTGCAGGCATTGGCATGAGCTCGTGTGGGAGTGATAGAGGGTGCTTGAGATCAGAATGGTTGAACTCCGAGGTGCCACCGATTTGTGGGTTGGGAACAGTTGTGTTGATTGGTAATGAGGAAACGAGGTTTGGCATTGGCTGGCATTGCAAGTTTGGACCCATCTTTGACAATTGTCCTTCGTTGGCTTTGTTGTTCTCCTCAGCCAGCGCGTCGCAGAAAGCTCTGTGCGTAATGAAGCTATCTCTTCTGCAAAGATAAATCAATAAGAAGCATACAGTAAGTAATTTATGAGGCATGCATTAAGGAAGTTCAAAGAGAGAGCAGATTCACGAGCCGTATATAAATAATGTCAACTAGATATATATGTATATATACAGTTGTTCTCAGTACCATGCATGGGCATTACTATTATTATGAAGTAAAAAGTGTCTTAGACCAGGAATCTTTGACTGACGCAAATAAATTTAATATATATTTATAGTGACTTCTCCTTGTAGACCAGAAAGACTTGCGCTCTCTCTCTCTCTATATTTTCTTTATGCAGAAATATATATATATATATAGATGCTACTTAATTGCTTATTGTTGATGCTTAATCAATGGCGGCATGTATATGATATTTTTATATTATAACTAGAGAGAAATTTTCAAAAACAGATAAACTAACCTAAAAAATGTTTACGCAAATAAATTCAAGGGTGAAAAGTAAGTAATTCATTTTTAAGTCAACAAAGGGGTGTGTGGTCAAAGAAGGACCCCATGTAACATTTTATTTATAAAGGATATGTACTGCATGCAGCTTATGCACGAAAACCATGGATGAATATTGATGAGTCAAATTTCAAATATATATATATATATATAATTTGATTGACGTAGAAGTTTTATACGTGTATGTATCAACCTGGAAAAGATGGTTCCACAGTCACATTTGTATTCCCTTGTACCGCAAATTTTTGAATGGGCTTTCCAGTCAGACTGAACGGCGTATTTCTTTGAGCACTTATCACATTTCCACTTCTTCTCACCGTGCTTTCTGCAGAAGTGCTTTTTAATGCCAGTGAGATCACCAAGTGCTCTTGTTGGGTTGTGGTGGACGCACGAAGGTTCTGGACAAACATAAACCCGCTTTCGAACTTCTGTGCTGGTTCTCTGTTTAAGCTTCCATGGCAAGTTGTGGCCTCGCCGGTGCAACTGAAGGTTTTGATCCCTTTGAAACCCTTTGTTGCAGATTTCACATATGAACCGGTTAGTGGCCATTAGTGTGTTTGGTGACAGAGCTATAACTTCAGCACTTGGATCTGCACACGCGCAAGTGCCAAACAGGTAATTAAACTATATAATGCATATATCTCTCAGTAGTAGCTTCACCGTTAATTATTAATGTGCAATTATATATGCACCCAAAGCAAAATAATAATATAATAACAACAATTATTTCAAGTTGTTTCAATGGATATTTACGGCTGAAGAAAGTGACAAAAACTTAGAAAGTGAAGATGTATAAATTGTAATAATAATGGAGAAGAAGAAGAAGAAGAAATCGTAATATCTGATTCTTTGTTCACACGGCCACGAAGATAAGAAGAATGAAAAGAGAAAGATAGAATATGTATAATTTAAATTAAAGCCAAACTCCAAGACCTCTCTCTCTTTGTCTCTTCCAACCCCTTTCATATTTTTTTTTGACGCATCCAGATACAGACACAAGGAAACAAACTCATAGGAATACTCACACACACCACATAAAGAGCAAGAGGTATTTCATATATAAAAGCATATGGTTCTTTATCCTGAAACAGTTGTGAAACAAAAAACAAAGGAAACAGGAGATGAACTAGCAGTCAAGCAAAGTCAACAGTGAACAGCAATGATTGTAAAGCCCTGCGAGGCAATAATTGAGCTTCTTCGCCTACTAATTACTCCCCAATAATTCATCATTTTGGCTATCAAATTCTGGCTTAAAACATCCTCAGATCCTTGTCTCCGTTTGAAAGAAGACGACTTCTAACAGATCAAGGCCTCATCCTCTTAATTTCATGGAGCCTATAAATATCTTAATGTGCTCTAATTAACTAAGCACGTCATCATCCAGAAATTTAATGTAGATTTTTTGTGGGATATCATTTTCTTTTATTATATAAAAGCCCATTTTGAGTAAATATAAATACAAGCAAACTATGCATCATTTTTTCATTTTCAAAATTAAATCAACGAGAAGGGTGAAGAAAAATATCCTGTACTTTTTTTTTTTTTCATAAATGAAAGATATATACCAGAATTTTTGTTATATTATATTCTAGGAATTAGCATGTGCAGGCCATGGATAACAATATTCATCTATGGCTGCAGCTTTAATTTGATTATCCATTTTTAAATCTATAAAAAATAATTGAAAACCCAACAATTAGAAAATGTTACTTAAACTAGTAACGCTCAGAAAGCAAGACAAGAAAAGAAGAAGAAGAAGAAGAAAACTAAGAATTAATATACATGTAAATGGGGCTGAAAAAGAGAAAACTTTTCTGAGATGGTTGTTAGAAAAGTTACCTGGATTTCCTGGTAGGCTCCTTTTCTTCTTAACAGGTGCAGGTGGTTGTGAATTTGTGTTGGAACCATTGCTATTATTTGTTGTTGTGGTTGAGGTATGAGAATGTGGACTATGGAACTGACCAAGAATCTCAGATTGTTTAGCTGCATCTTCTCTGGTATTCTCTGTAGAGAAGCTCCCACTATCACAACGTGTGATGTTTGACATTGAAGGTAGCCAAAGAAAAGGGAAAAATCTATTGAAAATATTCCCTTATTTAATTTAGAAAAAAGTGTTTGTTTGTTTCACTCAGCTTGTTGCAGCTGCTCTCTAGCTAGCTGCAGCAAGATGAATTTTCTTCAGAAAAACTAAGGAAAAAAAAGAAGAGAGGTAATTGAAACAGAAAAGATGGGATTTGTGCAACTAGAGGAAGACAAAAACCAGGAAACTCTCCTCCTTTTATGGTGTGGAGACGAGGGTGTCTGCTGGCACAAGAATACAAGAACCACGCTTTGGATTTGCATTGTGATAAAAAATATATTATACTTCTTTTAGGCACCGTTGTTTGCATAGCTATATATATGCCCCTAGCATTGCTTGATATTAATAAAAAAGCCCTTCACTTATTTTTCCGGGTATATAATTAGCTACTTACAGCATACTCATTATATTTAATTAATTTAAAAGAACAGTTGCAATACCAATTTGTGCTTATAAAAGAAAATAAATATCATTTTTGTTAAATTATTTATATTTATGTTTATATAAAACAGGAGAAATAAACATTTTAATGTAATGTTTCTTTTTAAATAAATACGTGTAAGAAAAAGAATAAAATATCATATACAACAAAGATTTCCCTAAAATAAATTATGGCACAAAGTATTTAAAAAATGGGTCAAGACTCAAACATTAATTCAACATCTTTCTTAAATTAGAAATTGGTTTGGCCATAAATAAAGAGCAATGATTCCTGCACCTCAAAATTGGAGTGTATGATTGGAAGGAAGAGAGATAGAAAAAAAAAATGATAAATGTGATTAAAAAAAGAGAGAGAGAGAAAAAATAAAGTGAGAAAAAAAAATAAAGGAGAAAGTGAGTATATATATATATATATATATATATTTATTTATTTATTAATAAATATGTTACATGTACAATCACATATTTAAATCTTAAATATGTTAATTAGATGTGATAAAAAGAAATATAACTTCTAAGTTGTTTTGACTATATATATATATATATATATATATATATATATATATATATATATATATATATATAAAGTGCATTTTCGTTTTAAATTTTACCAACATTGGAGAGAAGGAAAATTGATTGTCAAAAGTGCATGAAAACGTGTGCTAATATGGTGAAGTGAACTTTATTCAAAAATGCTATAAATAGATTGAAATTCACATAAATTGATTCCCATACTTTATTTTTTGTTTTGTTGAAATAGTTAATTGTACAAACTCATATGGGAAAAAAAAGAGAGAGATGGAGAATATTTACAAATATTCCTTCGTAATAAGGGCTAAGGAAGGGTATTGTGGGTACTTCACTTGTGGTGGTCTTTTGAAAGTATAATTTATTTGACGTTGCTAGCGGACGAGGGCTTCAAGTTGGAAAGTTTGTCTGTTTCTGGGGATATTTTAAAGGGAATACTATTGTTCCGGAAACGCCCCTGTCCTTTAATCTAAATAACAAAATTGCCAAGACTCAGCCGCCTAGAGCGTGTAAGTTACCAATTTAACCTTACCCCGTCACGGGTTGATTCTGATCGAATCATTCTCGAAAATGACCCCACAATAATACAAAAATTCTTCTGTTCACGTGTGTTCGGGGTAATTTCCAACGGGTTGGGTCAGAGTCCGGGGTAACTTTGACATTAAAATTCAAATATAGGGCTCTTTCGTAATTTGGTGTAACTTCAAATATGCTTAGCAGTGGCGTGTGGCAATTGGTCTCCCTAATTTCTTTCTTTCTTTTATTTTTTTAAGAATAATATATAGTCTATTAGTAATACAAAACATTTTATAAATCGTTGGTAAAACTAAATTAAAATGAAACGAGTAAATATAATATCACTCTCACTGAGAGAGGAACAAAACAATTACTAAAATGAATGGATATTCAATTCCTATTAAGTGTCTGAGTTATTTCACATCATTAGCGACTCATTTATTTAATAATAATAATTAGCGATACTAAATCTTTTTTCAAAAGTTCAACTGGGGGATTTCGATGAAAAATGTCATGTAGCATAGGTTACTTACATTAGTTGATCATAGGTTTGGGTAAAGTCAATTCATTTTTCATTATCCTTTATATGTTTTTTTTTTCTTTTTCTGTGTGTGTGTGTGTAACGATTGTTATTCGATATTTTATATTCAATAAAAGCTAATTGGCTATATGCAAAAATATATGTCTTTATTTAACATTATATTATTAGTTGTAAATATTATTTGATAGGCGAAAGTCAAAATTCACAAGTGATGATATATAAGATTCAAAACTTAATCATCATGAATCAACGAAGTTCTACGTAAGTAACGTAACTAATTGAATTTTTTAAGTGCATTGAATAGAATTTCATTTTTAATTGTGTATTAAAAAATTGTTTAAAAAGCAAAGTTTATTTAAATAATGTTTACACTTCGAAAAGATTAATTTCTAGCTATTAATTCAAAATAGTACCATTATTAAAAAAAAAAAGCCTTAATCATAGTGACTTTAATGATATGCATTTTTAATTTGATCTTTCTTTTTGGATTGGCAAATTGGAGCGTTTTTGTTTGATTATTTAATCCATCAAATAAATTGAGTATTGTCAATTTGTCTTTGTCATATTTAAAAAAAGCAAGAGGTGAAGAATATTTCGTTTTCACTTAATTTAATAATAATAATAATAATATCTTGATTAATTTTTTTCTCGGACTCGGAATTCTCCCTGGTCAAGAGATTAATTAAGGGATTAATCTTTTTCAAAAAATGTTATTCTATAATCACCGACCTGAACATCAAACAACTGACCACATACTTAAAACACATAATTATTTACCAAACATACTATACTATATTGGTTCGTTAATGCTTTTTAATAGTTCTTACACATCGCTGCATATATATTATCGAAGATACAGGAAATATACTGTAAAGTCTATGTACACATAAAAATTAATATTTTTATATTTTTGTTTAAAATTTTTCTATCAAATTTTTTTATTTTTATATCATTTTATAATTTAAAAAATTATTTAAAATTCTGACGTGTAACACACCAATAGCTTTGCTCCTCTTTGTATTGTTGTTTAGTTTAGTTGCACCGATAGTTACCCTTAAAGACGGTTTTTTCACTCTCATAGGACCATCAAATTAAGTGGTTCACTGGTGGACTACTAATTTAAACCGCTAGATATATAAATAAAAAAATTAACGGTTGAAATTGTAATTAGATCAATAAATTTTAACCGTTAATTTTTTTTATTTATATATTTAACGATTAAAATTAATAGTCCACCAATGAACCACCTATTTAATGTTTCACCGTAAAATTTCCCTCATAAGAACCATCACTTAAGATTAAGTAAATATGTATCAGATTGATGGGACTTTGGAACCGCGGCTCTGCTATTATCATCACGTACGCCTTTTTGGTACATGATGAACAATATTGAACCACTTATTGGCTCCTGCTTTTGTGTCTATCTTCACTTCTCTGTTTGAAAATGACAATTTTGAGGCATTTTTAATATTCTATTCTAATTTATTCAACAAATAAATATAATAGCGCTTTCAAATAACGAAAGAAAGTGACTATTCCATCTAACGTGCTGTCTTCCGTCCTTTACGTTCTTTTTTCATATGCGTGTCCTGTGAGTACAAATTGATAGATTAGTGATATTTGAAAAAAAAAAAAAACTGTTTTTGAATTTCAAAAGTAGAAGTACTAAAAAATATATTATATATTAATTAGACGTTTTATTTATTTCTATTGATATAATCTTAATCAAATAAAAATTAAATCATAATAATTAAATTTTTGTACACTGTTCAGTATTAAAAAATTATACACTATCAATTAATTAAAATTTATAAAAAACATAACTTTTAAAGCAGTCATTAAAAAATTAACAATTTTATCATATATAAAAACATATGATTGGATGACAGTATAAATTTTTTTTAGACTATCAATATTTTTAAATTCAAGTTCAAATTATTAATAGAAATATTGTGATTTTATATTAATTATTTAATTAATTTGTACTAATAAATAATTTTATTGATATAAAATATTAATATATATTATTGGTATATTATGTTTCTAATATAATGTATTATATTATTAGTTTAAACTTATGAGATATATTATTAATAATCATGTGTCAAATATATTTTTGTGTTAATATAAAATATAATTTATTATATTACTAGTTTAAAATTATAATATTTATATTATTAATAATTACGTGTCTCCTTTTTTTTGTTAAAATATAATATTTTTTAGTGAAAATTTTTATTTAGTTATGTTTATGATTAAATATAATCTAATTTGGTTATGCATGTCGCAGCCGGGGTCACGGCAGGATGGCGAAAAAGAGCTTTAAAAACAGGAAGTCGCCACCAATATTTATTAAGGAAAAATATTGAAAAAACCTAAAAAAAAATGGTTTACGAAACTAGATTTTAGGCTCGGGAGTCAATTACGTGTAGGGAAAGTATTAGCATCCTACAACGTCCGTCGTAAAGACGGTTACCTCTAATTGATTAAGCAAATTATTAATGACTTTTGAGATATTTATCTCACCTGTTGCAAGAAGAATTTTATTATTATAAAAAATATTTTTATTTTATCTTAAATTTTATTATTTTTGAGATCGACAGGAGTGGGCTCCTGCTCCTACATATCTCTCGGTGCAATGGAGAATCAGACTCACGTAGTTCTTTTGTAGAAAATATTTGTGTGTTGTTATTTTTTAATTTTTTTTATTAAATTTTAGGATTTCTAAACCGTCACGGCTTATATGTCCTAAAAATAGAATCAACAGAGGTGTACACCCAAGTCAATCCATTGAAGCAAATTAATTTTAGTTTAACATTTTTAATTTTAGAAAGGAGTTTAAAGACATCAAGTTGTCACAACTTGTGCCTTAAAACCTTTGGATTAAAAAGATGTCACATCTAATTAATCCTTTCTCTAAAAAATTAATTAAATATAAAATATTTCTAATTTAAAAAGGACATACAAAGAATAAAATTTAACAAAATAACAATGACAAAAAAAAGAGAGGAAATAAAACATATAAAAGATAAGATAGGCAAATTTACCTCAAGATACAATTTGTGGTGAACACAAAACAATCTACCACAAACTTCTAGTAAAAGCTCCAAGAGAGAAAAAATAAAAGAGATAATAATAAAAAAAAGTAAACTTTCATAGGCTCCATGCTTTGCATTAAGCCCATAATTAATGGATTTTTTTTTTGCCTCCCTCATTGCTTGGTAGGCACCTCTTTATATAGGGGAAGGAGAAGATGCATGAATGTAGATTGTCCAATGTGGGACTTTTAAGTGAAAGGAAGGTAATATGGGACTTGAGTTTTTTTATGATTAAATGACTCACTTCGGGGTTGATTTTCATCAAGATAGAAGTTGATTTTGGTTTTTGAGATAGATAGATGAGTTGTAGATTTTTCTACAAGTTTTCCAACGGTGCAAAGAATACCTCAAATGGACAAGTATAACTCAAGATACGACATTGTCTTTCCATGGTATTTATCATAAAAAAAAGGAGCTTTTTTCTTCAAAAGTTCTCTTATTTCTTATTTCTTTTTTTTTATATTTTATTTTTATTTACTCGGACAAAATTGGGTGTTCACAGTTGCCCCTCTTTACTTAGGTTTTACTAGATAATATGAATAACTAAACGTTTTCATATTATCGTAGTAAAAGATAAGTAAAGATATGAACCCTAATTTTGTTCGGAACCTGAATAGAAAGACAATGGATATGAAAAACCAAAAAAACACGGGAATTGAAACCATCAAAGCAGTGGCGGTAGGGACCCAAAAAGAGTAAAAACAATGGGCGTGAGGACCCGAAACGTAAAAGCGGTGGGTGCGGGGACCCGAAATTGTAAAAATGGTGGGTGTGGGGACCCGAAACGTAAAAATAGTGGGTATGGAGGCTCGAAAACATAAAAGCAGTGGGCGCGGGGACCAGAAAAGGTAAAAGTGGTGGGTACGAAGACCTGAAACGTAAAAGCAATGGGCGTAGGGACCCGAAAATGTAAAAGCGGTGCAGGGACCTGAAACATAAAAGCAGTGGGCGCAGGGACCCGAAAATGTAAAAGCGGTGGGTATGAGGACTCGAAATGTAAAAGCGGTGGGCGTGGGGACCCGAAAATGTAAAAGCATTGGGCGCAGGGACCTGAAAATGTAAAAGTAGTGGGTGTGGGGACCCGAAACGTAAAGGCAGTGGGCACTGGGACCCGAAAATGTAAAAGCAGTGGGCGCGAGGACCCGAAAATGTAAAAGCGGTGGGTATGTGGACCCGAAATATAAAAACGGTGGGCGTGGGGACCCGAAAACGTAAAGCGGTGGGCGTGGGAACCCGAAAATATAAAAGCGGTGGGCACAGAGACCTAGAAAAGTAAAAGTAGTGGGCACGAGGACCGAAAATATGTAAAAGCAGTGGGCGTGGGGACCTAAAAACGTAAAAGCGATAGGCACGGGGACCCGAAACTTTAAAGCGATGGGTGCGGAGGCCCCAAAACGTAAAAACAATGGGCATAGGGACCTGAAAACATAAAAGCGGTGGGTGTAGAGACTCGAAAATGTAAAAGCAGTGGGCACGAGGACCCAAAATATAAAAGCTGCGGGCATGGAGACCTGAAACTTAAAAGACAGTGGGTGTGGGGGCCCAAAACTTAAAAGCGACGGACATGAGGACCCGATATGTGAAAACAATTGGGCGTGAGGACCCAAGAACTAAAAACAATGGGCATGAGGGCCCGAAACTTAAAAGTAAAGGGCATGAGGACCCGATATATGAAAACAATCAGGTGTAGGGACCTAAAAACTTAGAAACAATGGGCATAGGGGCCAAAACTTAAAAACGATGGGCATGAGGACCCATAAACTTAAAAACAACGAGTATGGGAGCCCAAAACTTAAAAGCAACGGGCATGAAGACCCGATATGTGAAAGGAAAGCAAGTGTTGAGCAAGAAAAACCAAAAGTTAATGACAAGTGATGCAATGTCATGATGGAATGTATGCGTAATGGGAAATGTTTTTGATTAAAAAACTCTTTTTTTCTCTCTCTCTTTTTTAATGTATGTGTGTTTCTGTTTTCAACCTTTGACCCCTTACAGTTTCAAACACCCTAAGCTGTGAAGAGGATTCAGAATGAACTTTCTTTCAATCCACTTCAAATCATGCTTGGAAACTTTATTCCTGGCCAACCATGGATAAGTTATTCAATACTTCAAACTGTCAATTAGTTGTTACCCTTATCAGAGCTGGTTAAGAATTCACCACATTTCTAATGGCTTTTGGACTATTCATCATAATTGTAATGCCTTTTTAAATGTTATTGCATGCTTCATTTTCAGTATATAATGAAATAAATGCGGTGAGCCAATGAATTGATGGTGGAGAAAAAAATATTTTATTGCTTCAAAAGGGAATCATAGATACAAGAGCAAGTTTCACACAAAAGCAAAACAGATAGATACAATGATAACATAATGAGAATGACAAAATAGGTTAGATTAACAATGCCAATTTCCCATGTCTACAACTTTGAGAACCCGTTGGTTGGCTTTTAAGGACATCAGATGCTTTGGTAAACCCATCAGCTTTCTCTTTCAAATCATCAATTTGCCCCAGTCTTTCTATTGCCATTTTATTATTTTTTTACCCACTTCCTTGCACAGGTAATTCTAGTGAATAGCTCTAACTTTTGCCTAGACTGCCTTTTCAGGTTTTCAGCCTAGCGAGCTTTTTTCTCACTTGACCCTAACTTTTTTCTAGGCCGCTCTTTTTCGAGTTTTCAGCCTATCGAGTCACTCTAACTTTTGCCTAGACCTCTTTTGCAAGTTTTCAGTCTAGCGAGCTCTTGTTTCTTTTGTTTTCTTTGTCTTTCTTTTCATGTATAATATTTCTTGACTGTATCAGAGTTTACGGGAAGCAATAAGTCTTCGCCATCCATATTTGAAAGGATTAGAGCTCCTCCTGAAAAGGCCTTCTTCACCACATAAGGACCTTCCTACTTTGGAGTCCATTTTCCTCTGTGATTTTTCTGGGTAGGCAACATCTTCTTAAGCACCAAGTCGCTTTCTTGAAACTCTCAAGCATAGACCTTTTTGTCATAAGCTCTCTTCATCCTTCTTTGATATAATTGGCTGTGGCACAGAACAATCAATCTTTTCTCTTCAATGAGGTTTAATTGATCATAGTGAGTTTGAACCCATTCGGCTTCCTCAAGCTTCATTTCTACCAATACTCTTAACGAAGGGATCTCTACTTCGACAGGCAGTACAACTTCCATCCCATACATCAAAGAATATTGAGTTGCCCCAGTAGAGGTGCGAACGGAAGTGCGATAGCCGTGCAATGCAAAAGGAAGCATGTCATGCCAATCCCTGTATGTTACCACCATCTTCTGGACAATCTTTTTGATACTCTTATTCACTGCTTCTACTGCTCCATTCATCTTTGGACGATATGGTGAGGAATTGCGGTGCTGAATCTTAAAGTGACCACATAACTCCTTCATCATCTTGTTGTATTGAAGGTATTTAGCCACTGTAAGGAATCCCACATCAAATTGTTTCTGAACCTCTCCTTTGATCTTCAATGACACATCCGGTTTCATTCGCCTCAACTTTTGCTTAACTGAAGGATATTCAGGCTTCAATGGTAATCTGTGCTCAACTATGCCAGGATCTAGCCTGGGCATATCCTGATATGTCCATGCAAAGATATCAACATAGTCAGATAAAAGCTTAAGCAACCTGTCTCGCCCACTCCCTTTCATGGTGGTGCTAACTTTAACTTCCCTTCTATCATTTCCCAGATTGACTATTTCAATTCTTCTTCATGGGGTCGAATCATTTTGTCCTCCTGTTCCATTAACCTCTTCAACTTAGATGGGGGTTCCTAAGTCATCATCGTCCTCGTCAGCTTGATAGATATGGTGATCCAAGTTGTAGTATGGAACATTAACACTGTTATTTTCAAGATGATTATTTTTAGATCTGCAATTTAGGGTTAATGAAGGAAACAAATAGATATTAAGATAGTAGGAGAGAAAGGAAGAGGATGAAAGGGATAACTGGAAAGTTTTGAAATGCATTTCATTCATACAATACCAAAAAGTAACATACAAGCCCATTTAACAAAAAAATGATACTGAAATTATGGGCATAATCATAGAGTTTGCATTACAATTACTTTGAAAGTGAATTAAAAGCCACAAGAAATTCGATTATCTCCCAATTGTGCAGCTCTTCATCAAGGTTACATGGTGTCGCAACCGGGGTCACGATCGGATGGCGAAAAAAGAAAATGATCAGAAGAGTCGCCACTATGATTTATTAAGGATAAACCATAGAAAAACCTACGATTGATGGTCTTGAACCGAGAGAAAGGTTCGGGAGTTATTTACGTGTAGGGAAGGTGTTAGCACCCTACACGTCCATCAAAAGATGGTTACCTTTTTATCCCAATGTGTGAAAGTCTTATCTCTTGCTTAGCCATTTTATTTTGAATATTAAAAAAGGGATTAAAATCTTTTTAGATTTTTGAGATCGACAGGGGTGGGTCCCTGCTCCTACGTATCCTCTGGTGCAATGAGGAACTCAGACTCACGTAGTTCTTTTGGTAGAAAATTGTTTCGTTGGTTGATTTTTTTATTATTATTATATTTATTTTATTTTTAGTATGGTAAAGGCATATTCAATAACCAAACTGGAAGTGCATCTAAAGTGGTTATCAATATACCTTTTAGGATTTTCATAATAGTCAAATAGGAAGTGCATCCAAGGTGACTACTTGAAATCCTTTTAAAAAGAGAAAGCTTAATATTATAAAAAAGATTTACTAACTTTATTTTATATTATTATTATTTTATTTTTTATTGTAAAGATATACTCAATAACCAAATTGGAAGTGCATCCAAAGTAGTTATCAATATACCTTTTTAGGTTTTTATAATAGTCAAATAGGAAGTACATCCAAAGTGACTATCATTAAAATCTTTATTAAAATATATTTTATATATTTAGTTAATATTATTATTATGATTATGATTATGATTATTTTTATTTTTATTTTTATATTTTTTTAAAAAAAAGAATGATAATCAAATAGGAAGTGCATCTTAAATGATCATCATTAAAACTTTAATAATGTCCAAATAGGAAGTGCATCCTAAGTGGCTATTATTAAGTTTAAAGATTTATTTACTTCATGTATTTATTTATTCATTTATTCTATTAAAGAAAACTAATTATAATTATTATTATAAAAGAAACCTATAATATATAATCTACGAATTCTAGCTATGACGTTAATTATATATAAGTCTATTATCAATATCATTTTACTTAAGCTTTTTAAGTAAGGAATTTCGTGAGAACTTAATAAGGAAAAGAAATAAAAAAAATTACGAATTATTCTAAGATTCCTTTTTTATGACAAGCGATCCAACCAATTGTGACTAAACCTTTCAATTTATTACAGGGCCCAGGTTATACGGTGGGTATATGGCCCCTTTCTCCAAAAGCGAAAGTTCTGAGGCCCTAAGGGCCTATGCGCCGTTGCAACGAGACAGAACAATGAAGAAGGCATACGCCTTTTTCTCAAAATGTGATCCCGAAGCGCCAGGGGAAAGGGAATCCTTGCCGCACCGTCGTGTAGAGATTGGAAGGAGGAAGAAGTTTCGAAACTTCAAAGGAACCGGGTCGCCACTGCGAAGGAAGAGAGGGCTAGATCAGAGGTTCAGAGAGATTGGCACACGTCGACGATGCAGCGGACAGCGAATGGAGGTTTCAGGGATGCGGATTCGGCTCGACAGAGGTATGGAAGGGCGTTGTTACGGTGGTTAAAAAATCCGAAGGTAGACGTCGGCGTCTACACCGACGGCATGCGAACTTCATTGTGGTGGCTGCTGAAGCACTGTGTTGGGTTGGTTCCACTTTATTTCTGCATTGTTGTGACAGTACCGATCTAGAATCGTATCTGGTTTTGGAACCATTTATGCGTTTCCATTTCGAATTTATTTTGTTATTAAATCTTACAAATGTTCAAACAAGTAGGTAGGCAATGTATATTGTGAACATCGTGGTGATAGTGTAATGCATTAGGACACATATTTTGAAACGAAATTGCTATTAATACTCTAGGGTGTGCGTTGTGTGGCACTCGTATCTTCGAAAATCAATTAAAGCCAAAGAAGTCCGAAATTAATTGCACTGGTTATGCATGAATTAGATTGTTTTCTGCCTCGATAATGTTCAAATATTAGAGGAGATACAACAACGGAATCAAATATAAGAACAACATCATTAAATCATATGAGAAAGATCCTTGACATAGCGTAAGCAAACATGGTAATAAAAGGAATCAAGAAACAGAGAAACCAGCCAATAACAGAGTAAGAGAAGATGAAATACCTTTATAGTTTCTCTACCAGCAGTGTTCCTCGTTTCTTTTCGATCTCTTTCTTTATTCTAATAGCTTTTCTCCACCTTCTCTATTCTCTTCGGGGGAGTGTAGAATAGTGTGAATGAATGCGTTTTTTTTTAGAATAATAAAAAACGCCCCCGGTGGTTATCTCCAGGAGGCTATATATAGGCTCTTGTTAAAGCTTCTCTGGGAAGCTTTTCTATTTAGCTTGTTCCCCACGTTTCCCCCCTCACGTTTTCGCCATTTGTTTCTTTATTTTGTTTTTGTTTTCTTTCCTTAAGGGTGGGCCTGGTTTGGCCCAATATATATTTTTGGTTTTACTAGATGAGCCTTCAATTCTGCTAGGCCCAAAAAGAAATCAAAACTTCAACTTTATTCAATTTTAACCTTGGTCTAGAAAGAAATATTCACTCTTTTCTTCTTATAATAATAATAATTATTTTTTTTGTTGCATGGACTGCCCGGATAAAATTGGGTATTCACACATGGGTATACCAAGTTGACGTGGTTGTCTGCATTTTGATCTTCCTTAGCCATAGTCACTTGATCTGCATGCACCAATCCTCCACTTCGGAAGCTTTGGTAGAGGTCACAAATGGGAATTCTCTCAGTTTTCGGGTCAGCATGAGGTATTGGTAGAGACACATTTCTAGTGAAGTGAATTACCAACGGCCTCGAAGTAGACACACCTTGTTTTTCTTCTGACTGGGCCATTAGCACATCATTCGTTCTTTGTGATTGGCTTACTTGGACCATGTTTGAGTCCATCAACCCTTGCAAAATCCGCTTAAATTCATCACAATCCTCGATAGAGTGCTCGGCTCTTGGGTGAAGACCACACATTCCTGCTTCAAAGGACCGTCCCTCAATCATCTTATATTTCCATAACTTTGAAAAGACGATTCCCATAGGGGTTTTAACTTTCCCCACCCCCTTACTGGTTGACCGACTTCATCAATGGCATTTACCGATGCACTTCCATGACCTGGCAATGGATTATTTCTGACGTTTGGACTGTCTTCTTTGAAGCTTAGCAACCCCATATCTATTAAGTCTTGCACCTTGAACTTAAACGCCCAACACCTTTCTGTAGGATGCCCTATAGACCCTGCATGGTAGTCACATTTGGCATTTAGATCATAGCTTTTTGGATATGGCGATTGAATAGGTTTTAAAGGGTAAAAGACAACCAAAGAATTGCAGACCAAATGCGGCAAAAGTTCAGTATAGGTCATGGGAATTGGGGCAAGTGTTCTTTGTTGGTTATTTGTCTTTTTCTGAGTATTGTTTGTATTGGACTGTGGGACGACTGGTTGGTTTGTCTGAGGCACAATAGGTGACGAAGCTTGTGGTGGTGGTGGTCGGTAGACAATTCCAGGTTGGTAAGGCTGTTGGTATGGTGACTGGGAAACTGTCGCTATTTGTGGATTGTGTATGAACGGTGGTCGATAATTTGGTACAAAATGGATAGGATTGTAATTGGGTATGAATGGTCCTGGCATTACCGCATTTGTTTCTCCTCCTTTTTTTTCATCTGTGGTTGTCGTGGATTTCTTTGCACTTACAAATCTTGCTGACAGATGAGCAATCTTCCCACTTCTTACTCCCATTTCAACCCTATCTCCAATAACCACTAGGTCTGAGAAATTCGATGACACGTTTCCAATCATCCTATCGTAGAAGGGTGATTGGAGCGAATCAATGAACATCGTGACCATCTCCTTTTCAAACAATAGAGGTTGTACCTGAGCAGCCACACCCCTCCAGCGTTGGGCGTATTCCTTAAAGGTTTCATTCTCTTTTTTCACCATATTTTGTAACTGCGTTCGATTTGGAGCCAGGTCCATGTTGTATTTGTACTGTTTCAAGAAAGCCTCCGCCAAATCCTTCCATGTTCGTACCCGTCCTTGCTCTAAGTTCATGTACCAGCTTAGAGCAACCCCCATAAGGCTCTCTTGGAAGAAATGAATCAACAATTTATCATCATTAGCACAAGCAGCCATCTTCCTACAATACATGGTGAGATGGTTCTTTAGGCAAGTGTCCCCTCTATATTTATCGAATTCAGGAACCTTGAACTTCGGAGGGATCACAATGTCTGGCACCAAACATAAATCAGTAGCATTAAAGCCATAATGGTCAACTCCTTCGATAGCTCTCAATCTTTCTTCCAAAATCTACAGCTTATCTTTGGACTAGGTGTTATCAGACTGGCGAGGGTGGATGATAACAGTTGGCATTGGGTTAACGTCTTGATGGTTTGGGGGCCCTCCAAGAGTAGTGTTAGGTTGAGGCAAATAGGGTATGTGGGTGAGCTGTGGTGGAGGGACTTGGGTGCCATCGATTTCAAGGTTTGGGTCTTGGGATTGTGTTTGGTTTGTGGGATTTGAGGTGGAGGTTTGACAGTTAACCTCTAGAGTGTGGATGGCCACAGGTTGGGTATAACCATATGGAGGCCATGCTTGAGCACCATGATTAGCTTGTAGGGGTGGAGTGAATCCTGGAGGATAGTCAGGTGTAACTTGAGGTTCTTGAGACGAATTCCTATTTGCACCTCTCCTTGATTCCATCATCTGTAACATCTCCAAGATCTTGTTCATCTGCTCCTTCAATTGGTTCACATCTCCTCTTAGCTCCTCGTGCTGCTGTCCCAGATTTCCCACAATTCCTTCCGTGATCTTTGTCTTGGCGCGGGTCTCGTAAGAGTGTTGTAGGGATGCTTTCTTTTTTTTCAATATTTTTCCCTTTTTCTTTCACTCTGAAGAAAAATATGCTATGAGTATGCGATAATCATGGGTGAGATAAGAATGCAACATGCCATGATGATTCTCTGTACAACAATGCTTTTTTTTTTTAATGATAAAATGCAGAATGCTTTCCATAAAATGATAAAAAAAACTTTTGTACTTTCTTTCTTTCTTCTCTTTCTCCTTTTTTTTTTTTTGAATGAACTAAAATGCATGATCATGAAATAGGTAAAAAAAAAGAACTTTATTATATTTTCCCTTTTATATATATATATGCTATGTTATTTGAATGCAAGGGTAGATATTACTCCATTGTAACTTGTAAGGGTTTTCCTAATAGTTGACAGCTCTACGAGTTATTCTAAAATGTGCTTCTCCCAATAGGTGGTTCTATGGTTCTAAAAATGGGTTCCTAAAGCCAAGGACCCTTTCTTAGAATATTAATCACAACAATAGGTAAACTATTGGAAGTGATAACACCTTCGAAAGGATCAAACTTTAGGTGAGGCCTTCATGATAACCAAACTGGATGTACATCCAAAAGGTTACCACTACTCAACCTCGTACCTATCCTAAGCTGCACTCAGGTCCGGGTATAGGACCCCACTCATCAATGTGTGTAAGATGTGTATGTGAAGTGTGTGAAAGGAGCAATTTCTAAACTACCCAACCTACAAAACAAAAAACACACATACAATATAATAAAAGGTTTTCTATCCTATGGTTAAAAAGCATGTAAAACATATTTACAAATAGTAAGATATGTAATGAATTAAACTTTGTAAAACAACAAGGCAAACAACAATAAAAGAAAAGAAAAGGGTGATATAAATAAATTAAAAGTCACAAATTTGCTTAATCAATTATGACAGGCTTGACTCTCAAAATGTCCCCAGTGGAGTCGCCATCTGTCGCAACCGGGGTCACGGCGGGACGGCGAAAAAGAGCTTTAAAAACAGGAAGTCGCCACCAATATTTATTAAGGAAAAATATTGGAAAAACCTAAAAAAAAATGGTTTACGAAACTAGATTTTAGGCTCGGGAGTCAATTACGTGTAGGGAAGGTATTAGCATCCTACAACGTCCGTCGTAAAGACGGTTACCTCTAATTGATTAAGCAAATTATTAATGACTTTTGAGATATTTATCTCACCTGTTGCAAGAAGAATTTTATTATTATAAAAAATATTTTTATTTTATCTTAAATTTTATTATTTTTGAGATCGATAGGAATGGGCTCCTGCTCCTACATATCTCCCGGTACAATGGAGAATCAGACTCACGTAGTTCTTTTGTAGAAAATATTTGTGTGTTGTTATTTTTTAATTTTTTTTATTAAATTTTAGGATTTCTAAACCGTCACGACTTATATGTCCTAAAAATAGAATCAACAGAGGTGTACACCCAAGTCAATCCATTGAAGCAAATTAATTTTAGTTTAACATTTTTAATTTTAGAAAGGAGTTTAAAGACATCAAGTTGTCACAACTTGTGCCTTAAAACCTTTGGATTAAAAAGATGTCACATCTAATTAATCCTTTCTCTAAAAAATTAATTAAATATAAAATATTTCTAATTTAAAAAGGACATACAAAGAATAAAATTTAACAAAATAACAATGACAAAAAAAGAGAGGAAATAAAACATATAAAAGATAAGATAGGCAAATTTACCTCAAGATACAATTTGTGGTGAACACAAAACAATCTATCACAAACTTCTAGTAAAAGCTCCAAGAGAGAAAAAATAAAAGAGATAATAATAAAAAAAAAGTAAACTTTCATAGGCTCCATGCTTTGCATTAAGCCCATAATTAATGGATTTTTTTTTTGCCTCCCTCATTGCTTGGTAGGCACCTCTTTATATAGGGGAAGGAGAAGATGCATGAATGTAGATTGTCCAATGTGGGACTTTTAAGTGAAAGGAAGGTAATATGGGACTTGAGTTTTTTTATGATTAAATGACTCACTTCGGAGTTGATTTTCATCAAGATAGAAGTTGATTTTGGTTTTTGAGATAGATAGATGAGTTGTAGATTTTTCTACAAGTTTTCCAACGGTGCAAAGAATACCTCAAACGGACAAGTATAACTCAAGATACGACATTGTCTTTCCATGGTATTTATCATAAAAAAAGAGCTTTTTTCTTCAAAAGTTCTCTTATTTCTTTTTTCTTTTTTTTTATATTTTATTTTTATTTATCCGGACAAAATTGGGTGTTCACAATGCATATCAATATTTTATAAATCATATATATTTTTTATGTTATAACCAATGTAATATACAGTGTCTTAAAAATTGAATTGCTTATCGAATCACTGAAAATATTAATTTATGATTCACTAGTTTGACTAAGAATTATAATTAAATTGACGATGATGATGAATAAATGATTTATCGAATCATTGTAAATACTAATTTATGCAATTATAATTAAATTTATGATGATGATGATGGTGTGTGTGTGTGTGTGATATTATGCAATAAATTAACATAATGTTATAAAAAAATAAATTGAATAAAATATTAAATTAATATGAAATGAATATATTACATTTATAAGAAAATAAATAATTACAATAAAAATAATTAAACAAGAATAATTCATTCATGATTTTTTATTCATTACATTTTTTAAATTAATTTTACATTTTAAGATATGCTCCCTCCGATCCTTTCATAGTAATTTTTGAGAAATTTATTTTGATGTTTTTTATTTGCACCTCATTAAGATATCTATTGCATTAATTTTTTCTTTAAAAGATGTCCTTAATTATTCAGTAATTTTTTAGGTTAAAACAATAAATGTCATATATTAATTTTTTGAACTCCCGCTTTCATTAAAATAAAGGAAGATCACTACACAAAACGACCTTTTTCATTCATGGTCTCTTTTCACGTTTTTATAGAATGTAAAAAGTCATTACTTGTAAGATGTGGAGAAATATTATATAAATTTAATAGCACTGATTATACAAATTTAATAATTTTAAGCATAATTTTAAAAGAATTATATAAATATATTCTTACATTATAAATTGGAATATATAACTTGAAGAATGAAATTTTCACTCTCTCTACTTTTTAAGCTAAACATTCTCAATTTTTTTTATCTTCTCTTATTTGAATATGTATTTCATATATTACCTGACAACTAGCCAAAAAAGTTTTTTTTTCTCAACCATATCAAACCATATATCATTCATTTATCTTTATCTGTATATTTAATTTTTAACTACTTATTTCTTTCAATCTACCATCTTTTAACTCTAGTTCTACAAATTAAATTTTAATATTTTTTAAAAGAAATTGTCAATAGTTAAAAATAACTTTATATCACAATTTAAATTGTTAATTGTCATTTTGAAATGTAATTTATATATTAAAAAGATATATATATAAAAGACAATGTTTTAAAGGTATTAGTTAATAAATTAAAACTAGAAAATTATTTTCAAAAATTGTTATTAATACATCTCTACATATTATAATTTTTAATATATTTTTAGCGTAATTTTTAATAAAAAATTCTATTATTAATTTCAGACATTTTTTAATAAGACCCATAAAGAAAGAAACTTCTCATCATAAAATTGGACATAAACTTACGTGGACAGCTACATAAGACATGATGTTGAACTTGACGTATGTGTAAGTAAATGTTAGTAAATTCCTACAGGAGCAATTGATAATATTAACTATTACTTAGTAATTTCAAATACAAAGAAATAATAAATGATAGTATATATTATTATATTATTAACATAATTAAAATTAAGTTTAAAATTAAATTATATAAATGACTAAATAAAATTATATAACTATTTTCATCTTATGAAAAATTTAATTTGACAAGCAAAATAAATTAAAATATTATTTATTTTTAAAGTTTATTTATATAAATTTAGGTGTAAATATTAAGTCACATATATGTATATAAAATTGAATATATTTATATACTATCAGTTGTGTATATATATAATAGAAATTTATCAAAATATTAATTTTCACAAATAAATAAAATTGAGTCATGTAATTATTAAAGTTTAAACACAAATCTTTATATTGCACTTTATAAGTTAAGAAATATGTGACGTGTTTAATTTCTATACTTAAAAATTCAATAAAAATCCTCTTTCAAATATTTTGAGTATAAGTTTTTCAAAAAAAAAAAAAAAAAACTGATGTTATGTGTGTGTGTGAGAGAGAGAGTGTATATTATGTAATAAAGCTACCAATAAGGATAAATTGTGTTAACATTTGTTTTAGTGCAATAAAGATGGTAAAATAATTCTCCCAACTGAGTTTTATTGTAGGTATAATTTTAGGATTCAAATATGAAATTACTTAATTAAGTTAGAACAATTATTTATTGACAACTGAGATATATATATATATATATATATATATATATATATATATATATATATATATTTATAATGGCAGCACTAAAATTAGAATTTAAAATCTCATATAAATTACCCAAAATCTCTACCACTAGACTGGCCTTAATAAATTATATATGCATTTGGTTTAATTAAACATATTAGTAAGTATCTATCAATCTACCTATATATATATAGTAAAGGAGATTTAAACAAACATTAACCGTTGATCGAAACTTTAACTTTACAATAACCATTGTTCAGATGTAATTAAATTTAATAGGCCTAATTGTATTTAACAAAGAATTAAATTGCTCACATTAATGCTATTTATTATAAAATTTGATAATTAAATATTAATTTTGATATTGAATAGTGACATTAAATATTATATTACTACTTATGTTCAATTTTTTTAACTTAGTTACTTTAAAATATATTTCACGAATGAATCAAAAAATATATATTTCACGAACAATAATAATTAAAAGTAATTATTTTATAAATATGTAGTTAAATTTAAAATAATTTATAATATGTGATTTTAATTAATAATTATATAAAGATAGAAATTAATTAATTAATTATTATGTATACACACACACACACACATACATCAATATACTTTTTTTGTTTAATTTAGTTATTAAAATATGTTTCACGAACAATGGTAATTAAAAGTAATAATTTTATAAATATGTAATTAAATTTAAAATGATTCTCTCTCTCTCTCTCTCTCTTTATATATATATATATATAAAGGAGACTTGAACAAACATCAACCATTGATCGAAACTTAAACATTACAATACCTGTCAGATCTAATCAAATTTAACTGACCAAATATGTTTAATGAAGAATTTTATTACTCCCATTAATACTATTTATTATACAATTTGATAGTTTTATTTTAATAATATATATTCAAAACTAAAAGACGATAAAAAAGTTAGATATATAAATATTATAATATAACATTTTTCTTAAAACATAATAATACATTAAATATTATAAAATATTTTATTTTAATTAATAATTAAGGATATAAATTAGAAATAAATTAATATGTGGTGTGTATATCTATATAAGTCTATTTTATTTTTTAATTCATTTACTTTAAAATATATTTTTTGAAAATATAATTAAAAATAAAGATTTTATAGACTTGAACTTGAGCATTAATATGATATTTAATGCTAATTTTTTATATTTACAATTTTATTATTAAATAAAAAATAATTATTCCTAAATTTAATGTACACATATATTCTTTAAAATTTCTTATATATATTATTATTTGAAAAATTAGTTTATAAATATTACTTAAAGAGAAAAATGTTAATATATATATATATATATATATATATAAATTGATAAATACATTTAATAACTTGTCTCTTAATTTCTATCCTTAACTATTATTTTAAATAAATTATTATGAATTATTTTAAATTTAACTAAATATCTAAAAAATATTTTTAATTATTATTGTTTATAAACCCATTATAAAGTAACCAAATTTAAATAAAATAGTCTCATATATAATAAATTATTTTTAATTTTTTTCCATAATTATTATTTAAAATAACTTATTATTAATTAAT
The DNA here is from genome assembly GCA_004329165.1 of Spatholobus suberectus. NCBI lineage: Eukaryota > Viridiplantae > Streptophyta > Magnoliopsida > Fabales > Fabaceae > Spatholobus > Spatholobus suberectus. The sequence continues at coordinate 35,505,838 of CM014735.1, read as the reverse complement.
TTAAATTTAACTATGTGTGTATTAAATATTTACTTTTAATTTTTTTTATTCATAAAACATGTTTTAAAGCAATCAATTAAAAAAAATAAAATTAAGCATAAGTATTAATATAATCTTTAACTTTATATATATATAATAGCCATTTTTAATTTTTGCATTTGATGTAGTTATATTAGTCTTTCAAAATTTGTATTAAATTAAAATTTAAAAAAAAAACTATATTTAGTGGGTGAATTTTAAAATTAAAATTAAAAATAAACTGAAAGGTTATTGTTTCTCTTCTAATGGATAATTATTTTTTTTAAACCCCAATATTCCATTTTCAGGTCTAATTAATTCTCTCATTCAGTTTTGTAAAGCTGAATAAATGATTGAATCATCATTGTATTTTTATTTTCTCTTATATATTCTTCCATTGAGGTCAACTAGCAGGTGTATTCCTTTATTCATTGTATTTTCATTTGCTTACTTTTCTTTCTTGGCTTTGCACTTTCTTTCCTTCATTTTTCTCTTGTTCTTTGATAGAAAGATAATTTCTCTTAATATGCCTTAGTTAATTTGCAGCAATGACACTTTTTGTGGAGATAAGAGAATAAAGTTCCTATAATAATGCATCATCCAATGAATTTGGCGAGGAATGAGAGGTGGAGATTAAGAACCAAAATTAGGTATATAATCTTACTTAGTGTTTTTTTTTATTATTTTTTTTGTTCTTTTGCAAGTATCACCTTTATGCATTTCTTTTCTCATTTTACTGTTGTGTTATTTATGTTTTGATTATTATTATTCAAGCTTTTCATGTATGTTCTTATATTTTCCCCTTTAGTATTATATTATAAAATAGTGTATATATATTTTTAGCAATTCTCATTTTAAGCAACAAAAAAATCAATAATTTGGCTTTTGTTCATTAATGTTCTTCTTTGTTATGTTTTTTTTATGTAATTCACTTAATACAATTTAATGAATTTTATAAAGTTAAATTGTTCCATTAATTATTTTTATTTTTTCTACTTAATTCAATTGCCTAATCAAATTTTTATGCATGTTATTTATATACTTCAATGCTTATTAATTGTTTTAAAAAAATTATGAAATAAAAAAATGATTATTTTCATAAAATAAATTAATTATAGACTAATCTCTCTCTATAAGGTTTATGTTTAATAAAGAATTAAATTGATTACATTAATGATAATTATTACACAATGTTAATAATTAAAAGTTAATAATAATAATAATAATAATAATAATAATAATTATTATTATTATTATTATTATTATTATTATTAGTGTAGTAATAGTTATAGTAGGTTCACTTAATTGTATTTCATAATTTTCCCACCATATATATAAAATTTTGATAAATGACAATTAAATTGGTGCAAAAGCCTCACATGTATTTTTCTAGGTAAATTATGTTAAATAGTATATTAAATTGATGAATTAGATAATACATAATTTACAACATTGATTAAATTTAATATATAATGTATAATTAATATACAAATAATAGAATAATGGTTATAATAATTAAATATAATAATAGAATTCTTTCATAACGATCAATTATAAAATATATATATATTTTTATAAATTCAGACCTTGAAGAATAATAAATACCCATTATATATCATAAATATAAAATAGTTGTAGTGTATACAATTATAATAATATACTTATTATTATTAATAATATTTTTTTTCTGAGTTCACTTAAAATGAGAAAAAATAGTAACATATGAAAATTAATATGTAATAATATTAAAAAATTAGTACACACATACATAATAATTTTTATAGATAAATAATTCTTATAATAGTTAAATTAAAAGATATAAAGTTTTGAAACATATGATAATCCTTATAGATAAATAATTTTAAAAATAGCAAATAATGAAATTAAAATTAAATAACAAATAACTACAACAACAAAAATAACAACAATAATAATATCAAGTTTAATATTTCTAAACGCAACATATGCTCAATTAAAATATAATTAATCATTTTTCTCAATTTTAGTGTAATTATACTTAATTTAGTATAAAATATTTTAAAAATTGATAATCTTATTTATGTACATATATTTTACAAATAAAAATAAATACAAATATAAAAAATACAAAATTTAAACAAACCCGTGCAATGCACGAGTTAAAAATCTTTTATATATAATAAAGGAGTCTAGAAGTTTTGTAAGCCATTGATGGAGACTAAAACTTTATAATAGTTGTTGGATCTAATATTAAAATTTAATAGAATTAATTTTATTTAATGATGAATTAAATTGTTCACATTAATGATATTTATTGCATAGGTATTAATGTAACACTTAATATTTTAATGAAATATTTTTATAAATATATAAATAAATATTTTATTTAAATAGTATTAAATGTTGTATTTAAATAATTATATTTATACATTCATATTCATTATATTTATATTCTTTTTGAATTTATACGTTTCATATAAGTACTGCACTATTGCATCAACATTATTACTTGGAAAAAGAATAAATTATAATAAATTTCAATAGACTTAATATTTTTGAAGATAAGATTCGCTCAATTAAAAACATAATTAATCATCATCTTCCTCAATTTTAATATAATTATATTTAATATAATAATAAATATTCTAAAAAACGATACTTTTATTTATGTATATGTATTTAAACAAAATACTAAATACAAATATAAAAAATTTATAATATAAACAAACCCGTGCAAGACACGGGTTTAAAATCTAGTCTAAATTAACAATGAAGTTAATATTTACTTATTTAATTTTAAACAAATACAAGTACAATTATTTAGTAACAAGGCTCTTATATACGTGCACAAAATTAATTATGAACTTCCATTAGCTTTAAGTTTTAATTGAATTAAAAATTTAAGAATTAGTTCATGATCAGGTGCATACTAATCAATCTATAGCAAAATTTTAGGTGCAGATCTATTGACGTCGGCCATAATGCCCATAAAATCTTTGATTTGCCTGTCTAAGCATTGGTTTCTTAACTTCTAAACAATTGTCTCAACAACCATGATTACACCTTTTTGCTCGTACTACTATCAAATAATTGATGCATGTGCATATATATATGCATATACTCATTTCATGCATCCATATGCGCCCATAACTGCATATATAAACATTGGATTGCTGTCTTTCTCCATCTTACAATCAGACGTCTCCTATAATTCCCACGGGCGCCTCTGCCTTGTTAATTTATTGTTATGTTTTATGGGTAAAAGCTACTTATTAGTAAATATATATCATAGACATATGGATCCTACATAGTAAAAATCCCTATCAATCAACGAAAAGGTGAAGGATTGTTTTCAACCTTCTTTTCCTTGAAATATGTTGACAAAATGAAACCATTTATGTCTATTCAATATTCATTTGTGACTCTATCAGTTGTCTTTATTTTCTCTAATTATTCCATAAATATGAATCAAAACTTGCTTTAATTAGAATATTAAATAATAGCTTTTCTTATATTAGATAATATACATAGTAAGTATATCATTGAACATGATATAAAAAACGATATACAGTTTTTGTTACAAAAAAGAGATTGAAATATGTTATGAAATATTATATATATTCATACAAAAAAAGTTGTACAACTTATATAACACTTCCTTTTTTTAACGAGTAAATACTCCATGCATTGAGAATGTAAAAGATTTTTACACTATCGACATCTAATCACAAATTATTATATATGATAAGTTTGTTGACTTTTACAATAATTATCTTATAGTCGTACTTACCATGATTTATGATTGATAGTGTAAAACTTTTTATGCTTACAATATATAAAAATTATTATTTTTTATCTCATTCCATTACATCATTCATTTTATTTCTCACATTTATCTTTCTCTTATTTGTAAAAAATATATATAAAAATAATCTATAAATAGAATTTTTCATGCGTTATTTTAGGCTCATTAATGATCAAAATTTTAAGTGATTTGCGGACTAATTAGTCTTTATAAGTTGTAATTGCAAAAGGATATTGAGTTGATGAAATTAAATGAAATAAAACAACTTCAACCTATTACACTAGTAAATTTATTATTTTTTTAATGAAAAATTATTATTTTGTTGGTTTTTTACAAGTTATCCAACCAAAGTTTTCTTTTATATAAAAAATAAAAATTCAAAATTTTTATTCCTCCCCATTGATGTTGTGATTTGCTGTAATTGAGCCATATGGCATGACCCATTGGTCCCCACTACTTTTTGATAAACTAGGAACAATAGGTCCCATTGATTAAGATTGAAACTTTAATGTCGTCCACTAGCAACAATAATATGAGAGACTACATTTACTTATAAGCCTGTAGCCGATGTTATTGTCGTTTGCATAGATCAGACTTCATATAATATTGAAACAACCTGTTGTTGCACATATTGTATTGAGTGACAAGTTATTTATAAGGTAAAGGGAGAAAATAAACAAATGGGAGAGAATGAGACAATGGAATGATGAGAAATGGGTAAGCTCTAAAAGTTGGGGTCAAGCTCTCTACATACCAAACCAGAAACGGCAATTTTGTAGTTTCATTGCTCTCATACTTTGTCATTATTTCCAAATCATGGCTTTGTTATTATCGATGATTATTGGCCTGTGCGAGAGAAGCAGACATAGAATAGCACACTCGGTCTATGCATACAAACAATAATATAAATTCAAAGGAATGACCAAACGAAACTTCCGATTCACGTACAATTCATACAATGGTACAAAGAAGGGCATTCGACATGTAACGAATAATAAACGATCAGGTTTGTTTTTTATCGGTTTCTTTCTTTCTTGCTGCCCTGTGAGGACATTGCGTGTTTGATCAGTTTGTATTATTAGTTAGTAATATATTTTCACCTATATTCGTTTATTCTTCGAGGGTAATTAGATTTTGTCCACAAAAATATATACATAGCGCAGAGTAATATATATCCTGTTTAATTTTTATCTTAAAATTAAACATGACCATAATTGGTGAGTTATATATATATATATATATATATACAGTGATCTCACTGTTTTTTTTTCACGTGCATCGAGGGTGCAGGAGATAATGCGCTCTTATCCTGCTTCCACTGTAATTCTGTAAAGGCAATCTTTGTGTTATGGATGAAAGATCCTCATCAATCATTTTAAGCAAAAGTTTCACTCATGCAGAATTTAAATATGAGAAGGAAGTTGCACTTAGCACATGTGGGACATCCGTCGGGTTGTATCACTTGGGAGTGGGGCAAATCTGGAGATTTCTCTTTTTTGTATGTAAATAAACTTTATTCATGCCTGAAGGCATTGTACCATCCTTGATCTATCTATCTCTCTGGATCACATTCTGCGTATAAACATACAGCACTTAATTTTATTAACATCAGTCGTTATAGTTTTACTTTAAATAATTAAAAGTGAAAATATGTTATTAAAAAAATATTTATTACACTTTATAATATTAATATTATATTATAAATAATTCCTTTCTTAAGACTACTAACAAACATTACATTTACTAGCGAACAAAAATTATGAGTAAATAATATATGCATTAACAGTGTAAAGAATTTTTATATTATTATTCCAACACAAATAATCATGTATAGTAAGGTTTTTAATTTTTAAAATAACGTATCTTAAAATTCATATCAATCATGATTTTTAATTGATTGACAATATATATTTTTTTAAACTGACAATGTATAGAAATTAAACTTAAAATTATCTAGAGTTAAAATTGTCATCATAAATATAACTTTTGTCTAATAAAATTAATTATTTATATAAAATTTGAAAGCCTATACTAACACTATGATGTGTTATATATATATATATATATATATATATAAATATTTAACGTATAGATAATACATATCAATATTCTATATCAATAGAATTATTTATTACCAATAAAAGTTAGATATAGCAAAAGAGACTAGTCTTCCACAACGTGATGAATCAATGTTCGAATCTTCGCTAAACAACTTTTTTTCTCCCTCAAAAAATAGCTGAAACCTTCAAAATTAATTTGTCCCAAACGTGCTCTTAGTGTTTGACCGTATCTCGAATAGTATTACCTCCGAAGAAGAATTAATACTTGTGGGAAACCAAAAAAACAAAGAATTATTTGATGGTATTATATATATATATATATATATATCATAGCCACTTCGTTTTGCGCGCTCGTGACTTGGAGGATTGTGTAACAGACCATGACCCGGTTAGCCCAACACCAAGACCACTAAAGCCACTTCCCACTACGCACTCGTGGCTTGGAGGGCTGTGTAATGGGCCATGACTTAGTCGGGCCAAAGGTTCTTAGCCCAGCCTGAACCTCCCTAGATACGGGAACTCCATGCTTCTTGCCAAGATCTTGGTTGATGACCCTAGACAGCGTGCCAGAAAGAGAAAGGCTCGCATTCATGGCAGTTGAAGGCTCGATAAGATACACCCAAAAGAGGAAAGACCAGATATGCAACGATCCTTGGACACCGTAGCTACATCCCCCATTGTATAAGTAGGAACCTGTTCTTAGGGTTAGGGTATCTTTTACACACCAATTGTGAGAACCTGCCTAGGGGATTGCTAGGTTCAGGGACTTTGGAGTGATTGTAAGAACATCTGCCACCCTTCGTTATACTAACAATTTAATTTTTGTTAAACCAAGTTATACTAACGGATGCTAAATTCTTAATAAATGGCAATTTTTTTTATATTGTTTAAAATAAAATCCTAAAGACTAATATTAACACAATCTTTAAATACATTTGTAACTCTCATTCATGCAAAAATCTTGAACAACTTTATTGCTGTTTTTGTCCTAAATTATATGATATATATTTTTCTGTCTCCCCTGAAAAGTTACCCAAATCAAGCATATATGTTTTGTTATAATACCCTAATCCTAAGTTGTAGATTTAATCTATTGAGAAGGAACATAATACCAACTGGTTGATAGGGTCATTTAGGAAAGCTCAAAACAAAAGAAAAGTAGAGAGTAATAAATTAAATAATTGTTAGAGGAAAGGTAAAAGGACTTATATACATGTAAGGGGGACAAAAAGTGATATATTATCACATGCATGAATGGTTTACAGTGGGTTTTATAATTATGAAGATGTACATCTTTTTCTTCTTTTTGATATAATCTCATACATCAACATGTACGATATGACTGGAAAAACAACTCAATCATGATTTTATCGTTTAGATGGTGCATTTGTCGACAAAGAGCAAACAAATAATTTCCAATCCCTAATAAGGTCCACATAATTTAGGGTTTGATGAGTCACTACCCGTAAAAACACTCACTACTCGCTAAATAGCTAGCGCTGTGGCCTTTCTGAGGCTCTTTTTGATTCCCATATGGACCGACGTCGTTGCAAATGATATGAATATGCCCAATGCTGTGCTCCTCGTCATGTGCAACTGCTTATACGTCTTTCTTTGAACTGCTAAAAGTAACATTTTCCATCAAAGCTTTTCCTTTTTACATATATATTTGATAATCATTCTCTTTCCTTGTCTTTTGGTATATGGGGGGTGGGGAAAGAGAAGATGTTTCAGATTTTTTTTTACCTTTTGCAAACATGATTAAACTTAGAATGGCATGATAGATCCACATGGAGATTATGAGTTCTTTTTGTTGCCGTTTGGTTAATAATGATAAAAAGAAACCCCAGTCGGTCGAGTTGGATGTGCAATGATGGTTAAAGCTTTTAGCCTTTTACACTTTTTTAGTTCATCGTTATTTCAAAATTTGAATTTTTTTTCTTTCCCTGTTCTCCATTGATCATACTTCAATTATAAAAGTGGTAAAACTAAAATAAAATGAATGATTAAGTAAAGCGGATATCCTTTTGAACAGAACCCTAGATTCTATATATATATATATGTTGTCTCCTCCCAATAGATGATTTGGGACAATTGAGTGGCTTTAAAGGTCTACATGTACGTTTTTAATCATCGGCTACACTTATTAATTGGTCACTTCAGGCAATTAAACTTGTATAAAAAAATTTGATTTATTTGAAATTGATATATAGACATAATTAAGTCAAAATGCCTTTTTTTTTTTTTTTTGTAAAATAGTTTACAATGAAGTTTCTTTTCGTAACACAGCGCCGAACCTCTTCTACTAGATAATAAAATAGTTACTCTTAAAAGTTTAAAGGAAGGGATGGAATTTCCGTTTGTTTAAGGCAAAAAAAAGAACCTTTGACTTTTAAAAATAGTTTTGGAACACTTACATTTACTTTATTTCAAGTTAAAAAAGAGGAGTGAGGATTTGAGCTTGTAACATATCATATGCAAAATCATATTTTATTTCACATGACCAATTCTTTAAGGTTTAATTTTTGATTATGTGTATAAAAAATATTTTGGTGGGAGAGAAAACTATCATACATAGGTGATATCAACGTATAAAAAAAAATTAGTCTTCAACTATCGGTCAAAGATATCTTTGATACACACAACAAAAAAATAATTAATAAAATAATTATAACTTAATTGTACTTTTTTTTTTACCAATACTTAATTGTACTTTTAATTCCCTTTACTAGTGTTGAGTATATTTTTTTAGTTTCCTTAGTTTTAATTGATTGATCAGTTAGTTGTCACAGTTTTCTAATGTTGGGAAAACAAATCCCTTCACACACAAAAACACAAATATAATTATAGTAAAAGAACACACATTTATTTAATATGGTTCAGTACCTCTTATCTATGTCAACGAAAATATTTCAATATTATTCATTCTCTCAAATAACATTATATCCCATTACAAGTTTTCTGGACAAACTTACAAAATTCTCCTTTCACATAACTCTCTTCTCACTTAGGATGGTAACCCCCTCTCTAGGTAGGGATGGCAAAAACGGGTGCGACTCGCCAGACCTGCCATTTTTGGCAGGGCAAGCAAGCCAGTCAGACCCGCCAACCCATTATAACTCTCCCCACCCAACTTGCCAGCCCGGCGGGCCAACCCGCAGGTTAGGCAGGTCAACCTGCAGCCCGCTAATGTTTTTATTTTTTTAAATTTCCTTTTGGTTTTTGGACAGACATTACACTAATTAAAAAAAAAGATAAACTAAAACGCACCCACACGGACTCACGGACGAAGACTACATACACACGCACTATTCCAGTTTCCCAATCTGAAATCTCTTTTAGTCTTTCATAGTTTCTCTTAGGGTTCAGTTTCAGCTTCATCAAACACCATTGGCACCGCACTGCATCGCTCCTTAGCTCCTGCCCACAGCTCGTCGATGTAGCCCCAACAAGGCAACAACGCTACATATCGGTTTGGCCTCCCTTCCCTGTCTTGACCGCTCGGTGTCTCTTCTTCTTGGTCAGTTGACTCTCTACCTCTCCCGACGCTCTATAACTAGTCTCCGTCGTTCCGTTGATCGTCGCCGGGTCCCAACTAACCACCCACTCTGCATCCTGTTTTGCAGCTCTGTAACCCATCTCCATCGCTCCCGTCGCTTCATTGACCGTCGCTGGTCCTAGCTAACCACCCATTCTGCATCTTGTTTCGTAGCTCTGGTGCGTGACTATTATGTTTCATTTATGGTTGGATTTGATTGTGTTGATGTATTTTGAGGCTGAGTTATTCCAGTGTTCTATTCTGTTGCGAATGGATTAATTCTGTTCTTATTATTTTAAGTAAGGTTTAAAAATGATTTTAGAATCATGCTTGTGGTAACTGTAATTTCTAATTTGATGAACTATAGTTTCTAATTTGATGAACTCTAATTTCCTAATTGATAGTTTGATATCTCAATAGTATAATAGTTATTAATATAATATGAATTGATGAAATAATTGAATTTTTGTTTTAATTTTAAATAGGACTTTGATTTAGAATGGATTCAGTTAGTAAACCACTTTCAAATGATGTTCATAATGATGAAATTGAGGCTATTGAAGAAGAATCTCAATCTCTTGAACCTAAGGCTAAAAAGGCTAAGTCAACAACATCTGATTGTTGGTAGTTTTTTACTAAGATAGGTGTAAGTGATGATGGAAAGCAAAGGGCAAGATGTAATGCTTGTAAACAAGAGTATGTTGTTGGTGGTAAAAGATATGGGACCTCATCTTTAAATCATCATATTGAAAGATGTAAGCAAATTAAATTTGAAGATGTTGGTCAAATGATAATGGACATGCAAGGAAAATTATAGTCTAGAAAGATAGATCAAATGGTATCCTGTGATATGTGCGCTGCTTTAATCCTTAAGCATGATTTACCTTTCAAATTTGTTGAGTATGAGGAGCTTAGGAATTGGATAAAGTATTTGAATCCTGATGCAATCCCAATTTCTAGAAATATTGCTAAAGTCGATGTATTGAAAATTTATATGAGAGAGAAGGCAAAGCTTAAGGAAGAAATGGCTTCTATTTCTTATAGGATATCTTTAACTTTTGATTTATGGACATCTTGTAATACTGAGGGTTACATTAGTTTGACTGCTCATTTTGTTGATACAAATTGGAAGTTAAATAGTAAGATTCTTAACTTTTGTCATATGTCTCCTCCTCACACTGGTTTTGAGTTGTCAAAGAAGGTTAATGAATTTTTGCATGACTGGGGAATAGAGAAAAAGATTTTTTGTATCACATTGGATAATTATTCTACCAATGATGTTATGCAAAAAACTTTAAAAAGTCAGCTTGCATTGCAAAAATGGTTGTTATGTGATGGTGAATTCTTTCATGTACATTGTTTTGCACACATTTTAAATTTGATTGTTCAAGAAAGGTTGAAGGTAGCCACTCATGCTTTGCATAAAATTAGGGAAAGCATCAAATATGTGAGGGGTTCAGAGACTCGAATGATAAAATTCAAGCAATGCATTGAAAAAATTGGTGACATTGATGTATCTAGTGGGTTGTGTCTAGATGTTCTACAAGATAGAACTCAACTTATTTGATGCTCCAAAGTGCTCTTAAGTATCAACGTGTGTTTAGAAGTCTACATTTGGATGATTAAAATTATACATATTGTCCTTCAATGGAAGAGTGGTAAAGGGTAGAAAAAATGTGTAAGTTCTTGTTGCCTTTTTATCATATTACCACTTTAATGTCTAGCACAAGTTATTCTACTTCCAACTTATATTTTTTGCAAGTTTGGAAAATTCAATGCCTTTTAATGGAAAGTGCAAGAGATGAGGATGAGGTCATTAAGCACATGCCTAAAATGATGATGGTGAAATTTGAAAAATATTAGGATGAGTATAGTGTTGTGCTTGCATTTGGTGCAATTTTTGACCCAAGGATGAAGTTGGAGACATTGGGTTATTGTTATGAAAAGATCGATCCACATACTTGGGAAATGAAATTGAAGGAAGTAAAGAAAAAATTGTACATGTTATTTTCTCAATATTCTACCAAAGGTCCTACATCTACTTTTAATGCTTCAAAGACTACTCGACCCTCATTATCTAGTGTGCCAAATGAGTCTCTCCCTTACAAATCAAGCCTCTTTGATGTAAGTCATTATATGTTTTAAAAGCAAGATTCAAAATCAATTGCTTTTTTATTTTATTTTTATTGATTATGTATATTTCTAACTTGCTTATTTTATTTAATGCTTTGCTTATTTTATTATCTTATTAGGAATTAAAACTGCGCAAGTATCAAGCAGCTACCAAAACTAGAAAGACTCAACTTGATATTTATTTGGATGAATCGACTTTGTATTTCGATTTTATGGAGGTGGAACAAATAGATGTACTTCAATGGTGGAAAAATAATAGACACCGATATTCGGATCTTTCAATAATGGCTCGAGATTGTTAGGTATCCCCATTACCACTGTTGCGTCAGAATCTTCATTTAGCATTGGGTCTTGGATACTTAACAAGTATAGAAGCCGTCTCTTGTCTAAAAATGTGGAAGCATTGATTTGTTCTCGTAGTTGGTTGCATGGCTTTAATGATGGTAATTTATTTAATATGATTGTGATTTTTATTATTTGTTTATATTATTTTGATAACTATTTCTTACTTTAAATTATGTAGATGGAGATGAGGAGGATAAAATGGAAAAGTGGAGTAGACTTTTTCTAAGGGTGCATCTAATGTGCTTGATGTGGAAGATGATGAGTAATTTGAAGTGGTGTTTCATGATGTTAAAGGACTCTTTTGTAGTGATCTTCAAGTTGAATGACTCTTTTGTATTATGATGTTAAAGGACTAATTTGTAGTGGATTTGTATTGGATTAATATGTGTTTTGAACAATTTTTAAATTATGGTGTTAAAATATAGTGTTGCCATTGATTTTAAGTTTTGAATAATTTTATTGAACACTTCCATGCATAGGTTAGGATAGATTTGAATTTAGAATGAAGACCTTATACATTCATGTTTGAACTTGGAAGGTGGAATACTTTTTATTTTAACAGGTATAAAACCTATGAAACTAAGGTTATTAGATTAAAACGTGGATAGGAATTTATTGAATTTGAATAAAAGTTAGTTTTACTTGTAATTAAATGGGAGCGTGAATTTGAATGGTATGGATGAGAATGAGAAGTGTTAGAGTTAATTTTGATAAAAATAAGTTAGTTATTAAATTTGAAGGATGATTACTGTATAAATAATTTCAAGTGTCATGATAAGTGTTATAATTTATAACTTTTGAATGAATGATTATTGTATAAATACTTTCAAGTAAATTATTCTTATAAGTTATAACTTTTGAATGAAAAAATATAATTCATCTTTCATATATTTAATTTGTATTAAAATAATAATAAAATTATATGTCAAAGAATGAAAATGAATATAATGTGTATTAAAATAAAATTTATTTAATTCAATTCAAATATTCATTTATATGATAACAAAAAAATTCAAATTCAATTAAGTTTTTTTTTTTTTTTAAATAGGTGGGTTGAAAATGGGCGGGGCAGGTCAATCCGCCAATCCACCCTTTTAAACCCATTTTAGCGGGTTGACCTGCCAACCCTTTTTTTTATGGACTCGCCGACCCACTAATTTTTTCTTCGCGAGCCAACCCGCCAACCCACCATTAAGCGAGGAGGGTTAACCATTCCGACCCACTTCTCGCCGATGGGTCAACCCGCCCCGCCCTGCTTTTGGAGGTTTGAAGGCAGGTTGGCCTGCATTGCCACCCTTATCTCCAAGCCTAGTGGTTCTTCTCATCAAGAACCCTCTATTTGTATAGCTTGCATCCCAATATTAAAAGAGGAAATAAATTTCTAAAGTAAAAATAATATCTTTTTAAATCTAAACAATATCATAGAAATTTAAAATTTAAAATTTGAATTATTTTCCAACAATTTCTTCTTCAATTAAAATTTCCAAAATTTCTCATTAACTCCCGTCGTCATGAATGCTCGTCAATCTTCTCCAATCACGTTTTTGCTCCACAAACTTTGGTGTGTTCCCTACCTTCGCTGTGCGAGTATCGGATGTTGACACTTTTTGTGCTTGTACCATCGTTAGTTAGCAGGATACGCCGTTTGACTTTCTATTGCTAAGAAGACTTTTGACACAAGGATCCCCCATGGATCCACTATCCGCTTCATCAAGCTTCAATACTCTTCCTCTACAGGTTACCAAGCTGCACCACCACTAGTTCTGATACCACTATTGGGGACACATACACAAAACAACACCATAAAATAAAAACAGTGGAAGAACATAATTTATTTAATGTGGTTCGGCATCTCTTGCCTACGTCCAAAAAAACATTTTAATATTATTCATTCTCTCAAATAACATTACATCCCATTAAAAAAAATTTGGACAACTTGCAAAACCTTCTTTTCACATAACCCCCTCTCACTTAGGATGGTGACTCATCTTCAGACCGGATGATTTTTCTCATTTCAAAAACTTTCCTATTTATACAACTTGTATCCCAATATTAAAAGAGCTAGAAAACAAATACTTAAAATAAAAATAATATCTTTTTAAATTTAAACAATATCACAGAGATTTAAAATTTAAAATTTGAATTGTTTCCCAACATCTAATTAGTAAAATAAAGTTTCTTAACCCATATCTCATCTAATAATTACGGAAATGTAATGAGACTGTAGCATAACATTGATTATATCTTTACAAATAAAAAATTTATAAAATATTTTAAATAAAAATAACAAGAAAATGACTTTCGTTCTTACTTTTGTTTACATGTTTTATATTTTTTTTATCAATCTATATAAATTAATCAATGTGACATCATATTTCCATTATATATTCCCATTAATTAGTAGATGAAACTTGGGGTAAGAGACTTAATTTCGACAATTAAAAAAATACTATATAAAGATTGAATGCAAATAATTAAAACTAAAAAACTAAAATCACTTATTAATTAAACATGGGGACAATATTTAAATTAAGCTAATAATTAACTAATCATCAATTTATACTCCCGTCACGTTAAATGGTAATGCATTTTTTGTGCTTATCAAATTAAAAGAGCTTCTGTGTTGGGCTGTATATGAAAATTATAAATTAAACTTATTTATTCATAAAAGGAGAAACTTAATATAACTGAAATCAAATAGTTTAACTTGGAAGATTGTAATTAGAAATCAATTGTAACATGTGATATAACCGTTTTAATCTATAAGCATAACATAATTATACACAATACTTAGTAAAATATAAAAAGATTATATTGATTATTAATCTATTATATTTTTTTTTCAAATTTTAATATAAAATAATATTATTTTAGTTATTTGTAAAATTAATGTATAAACCAACGCCCATTTTGGTTTCTTTTTTATAACAGGATAGATATCACCCGATCCGAGTCAAGTTAAAAAAAGAAAAAAAAACTTTTAAGAGAAATGCTAGAAACACATTCTCTGATATACTTTTTTGAACACACATTTTTTTATTGGTTGAAATTTCTTAAAAATTATGGGTTCCACATCTTATTTGATGACTCTCTTATAGTTTTGTAGTTTTCAATAAATTTTAACTAATAATAGAATATATGTTAGGAAGAGTGTGTTAGAGAATATGTTGGTAACACTCCCCTACTTTTATTCTAATTCAACTAAACTAAATTTAATCAGTTCAATTTTTATTTTTTTAATAAAATGAACCGAACCTAGTCCACAATCACTTTTACAATATATATGTGAGTAAATGCTTTCAGGTAATCTTTAAGTGCTGATCACATTGATTATTACAAACAACTCTGAGTGGATCTTTCAAGTGCGAACGCGGATCTCTTAAGTACGTGGATGAGTGTACTTTTGCAAACATACATCTCGCATGCCAGGTTGGCATTTTTAAAAATTTCATTTTCCCTGTTATTCTTCTAAATGCTCCAGACTACTAGCATTTCGGCTCTAAAGAGCATCTTTATTAATTGTATTCCTTAAATTGCTTTTATAATTAACTCGCAAAAATTTGATTCTATCAAATGAGTGTGAGATGGCAGTCAAATTTAAGAAAAGGTTGCTCCTTAACCCACTTAAAAAACTATTACATTTCACCGTTACATATGTTTTCTGACAAATGTTACATTGATTCCATTTGCATGAAACACATACAATGGACAACGACAAAGTCTTGTTTTAGTCTTTGCTTTTATACTTCGATTGATGCTGTTCAAAAGCTACAACAGGATGCATTTTGCACACTATACGGAACTAAAAATAAACACCGACTGTGTAATGAACGATGAGCATTATGATAATAAGATACTAAATTCAATATATTAATTTTTATTATCATTTCCTACGTAGCAACCCGTAAACTAGGGTGTTTCTTTTATATTTTATAAATTAATTATAAATTTATAATTCATTAGTGATTAAACTACTTTCAATTTTTGTATCAAGTTCACGTCATCTGAATATCTTTTTTTATCTTTTGAATATAATTCGTGATATACTTGACTTCTACGTCCAAGCATACTGCTTTCAATTTTAATTAATTACCTAATTATATACTTGTTATTACAAAATTTTAAAACTTTTAAAATTTAGCTAAAATATTAATATATAAGCGCCCATGTAAAGTGCTGGTAGAAAAAAAAATGGGTTGCAAGCTTTCAGCTATACTTGTTATCCGACAGAATCTTATAACAAAAATCCTTCTTTATGTTATTCACGTGTTTCATAAACAACTCAGTGAAATAATAATAATAATAATAATAATAAAATGGTTGCATCTTCACACATAAGTTTCTTAAAAATCTCTTTACTTCTTAATTCTAAAATTTAATTTTTATAACACATGAAAATAACGATAGTGATGAACTCTAGTAATATAATAAATATCTATTTTTACTCTACATATTTTTTCCTTACAAACACATCTACCAAGAAATTCAAGTATCAATTATATCCACGTAATTTAAAAATAATTATGAAACTCATGAGATAAATGACTTGCGTAAATTTTCAAAAACCCATTCCATGCAGGGTAGGAAAAAGTTATAGCTTGTTTGGTAGAGGAGAAGTAGAAAGGGAAGAGAAGTGAAGAGGATGGAAGAGGAGGGAAGTGCATAACTTCCATTGGTTTGGTTGGTGAGAAGTTGGTTAGAAATATTCAAATATTTGGTGGGTTTCACTTGCTTTTTTCGTCGCCCCAAAGATGCCAAGAAGTGGACAAAAGTCACGTTTGAAGGTCATTTTGTCCATTTTGCCCCTCTTTTTTTTTTCTCACTCGTTCTCGTGCACTCGTCTCTCTGGTGTTGGTATGAATTGAGACTCGTCTCTCTCTAAAGTTAGCATCCAGCTTTTGGAAGAAGTTGGAGGTCTGGTTGTTACTAATTTTTTTTCCATTATCGAAAGCAAAAGAGACGAACACATATTCGAATATGGTTAACACATATTTAATTATGCATAAGAAAATAATCGAATATGTGAAACACATATTTGATTATGTGTTACACATAATCAAATATGTGTTAATTATATTTGAATAAGTTTAACCCATAATCGAATATTTCTTACACCATATTTGATTATTTTCTTTGATTTTTAAAATAAAAAAATATAATAAAAAATTAGTGTGTGTGTGTATATATATATATATGGCCAATCTAGGATGTCACAAATCCGAATAATTGAATGTCCATCACTAGCATATTCGAAAATATACCAATGTCTATAATAAAATATACAAAAAGTATATTTGATTACATGACATTTATATTTTTAATAAGATAGTCAAAAATATAAAAACAGTGAAGGGTATAAAAATCTTTTTATTTTTTTATTCAAACTCCAAAAAAGTAAAAAAGTACACATTTCTTTTATTTTTCTTCAACTAAACAACCTTTATTTTCACTCTATTTTTTATTTATTTCTCTTCATTCTACTTCTTACCCACCTACTTTTTCTCCCTTTATTTCTTTTTCCTCTACCAAACAAAGTGTTTGTTAGTGTTGTTTCTTCTAGTCCGGTCAGTGCTTCGTTAATAATAAAAAGAAATTAATAATGGAAGCGGAGATAATCCAAATGGAGATTCCCTTGCTGGAAAAACCTCGAATGATATTGGACCCGTGAAGGTCAGTAGATGTAGGACATGGGGCCCAAACGAAATTGCCAGGTGGAGCCCATGATGCATGTCCTTCACTTCACACTTGAATCTTGAAAGTGAGAGAAAAGGGCGGGAACTTAGGGGTAGCCCATGTATGAAATTCCCACGAAAGGTTTGAGTTTGTTGTTTCTAAGAATGGTTTTTGAATAGAATTAGATGATTTTGATGTCCACTTGGCTTGATTAAGAAGATACTTGTCTCTATCTGCAACTAACTTTAAAATCATTTTGGTTTGAAAGTTTGTAAGACCATAAAATTACACTCGATGAAAAGGTACGTTAGGGGCATGCAATCATACAACTCCCAGTTACACAAAAGAAAAAGGAATTAAAAGGAAACAGAGAAGTGAATATTCAAGGTTATCCCATACGTCTATAATGCATCAATGTTTAATGGAAATACAAACACAATTTGAATTTTTGAATTGATGTAAAAAAGTGCAAAACCATTCTACAAAATTAGCTTGCACGATAGAACACGAACCAATCACCCAAACATTAGGTCTTTGCCTTTCGGTGATCTGAACTCTGAACCAAAAGGTTTCCGTCAAAAACAACGGCATAATATTTTATTTACAAGAAAAAAAAAACTTTTCTCACTTAGGGATATTTTCTTTTCTTTCCTCTTTTGGAAATACAAAATTACTAATTAATTTCTGACCGAGGAAGGAAAATGCGATTAAGAGGAACGTGATGGTAAATTAATCATCCATTCTAAAAGCTATAGATTCAACGTTGTAGATTATTTTTGGGTATAGATTTATTACATATAATAAATCTACATAAAATTTAGCAAAAGCCCATAAAATAAATATCTGAAGTCCGAATCATTCAGTTAATCTATTTTAGGTTTTTGATAATTGTACCTCCCAAAGTAATAAATACACCTCCTCTTTCTCTTTTTTTTACAATTTTTTCCTAATTACCCTTTTAATCCATTCCCAATTTCAAATTAGAAATTTCTTTTTGGAACTTTACGTGCACCCTTCCTGTCCTACAACGCACCTCCTTCTCGCTTACCCATCCCTTCTTGTTTATGATATTTTCTTTCCAGAATTTCTTACACTGTCACTCTAGTTTCTTCTGCTCACGCCTCTCTCCCTTTCTCCGCTGCTCACCCCCTTTCTTCCACTTCTTTCACAACTCAAAATTACGAATGTATTCCTTTTACTACGTCCCATCAACATAGCATATCAAGAAGGAAAAACCTGAAAAAATGTATAAAAATTTAGTTTTTCATGGTCACATGGTGATAACATAACAAAATTAATTTATCCTTCAATTTCCTTTATAGTGTTGAATGCATCACTATAATCAGCATTCTAATTTTTTGTCCCATCAGTTGGTATATTCATCGTCTCTGACATCTTACTAATATGGTAATCTATGTCTATATACAAATAAAAATAAAATTAAATAAATAGTAATGAAAAAAATAAAAATAAAAGAAAAAGAAGAGTAAATAATAATAATAAAACACTTTCAGAAATTACTTTCTAGAATAGACAACTGTCTATTCTGAAAAGCAATTTCTGGAATACTGACAAAAACGACCGAAACACAAATTTGCAGAAAAACAATGCTTGATACAAAGGATAAAGATGAAAACACTACCTAAAATGCAAACACAAAAACACACCACCTTATACAAACAATGAAAACGAGCCACGTATCACACAATATTCACAATTATTTTTGAAAGAGAAAAAAAGATAAAGCATGAAAATAGAAGAGAAGCGTTTAAAGAATACCGTGGATGTGTAAAAATAGGGTTAAAGAATGAAAAAGATGAGGGAAGGTGCAAAATTCAGGCTTTAAGAATAATAAAGATAGAAGTATAAAATTAGGGTTTAAACAATAATGAAGATAAAGTGTAAAAATAAGTTAATATTATTTTTATATAAAAGGTTATTTTGGTAATAAAAAATTATTTTTAAAAAAAAGGGAGGTATACTTATTGATTGGGGAAGTATAATTATCAAAAGCCTGTGTTTTAAATGGATTTGTCCATGCCACAAGCTGAAATTGTCCGTGTCGAGAATAATAAGGCCTAGGGAAAAAATTGAATCAAAAAATCCAAAACACCACCATCCAGTTTTTTTGGGCCATAGGTCCATAAACCTCAAGCAAACTTTAAAGATGACACAGGCAACAGCAACAGATAGTTTCTTTATACCCCACAATGCAAAGTCGATCCAGGAAAAATCTTTTAAACCGCAGATTCAACATTTTCAACTTTTCATACATTGAGTAATTAAAGATAAGTAAATTATAAATTAATTAGATTATATTTCGTATATTAAGCTATAATTTTTAATTTAGGTAAAATTGTAAAATATAATTTTTTTAAAGATCAAAATAAAATTAAAAACATTTAAAGTTAAAAATATAGTTAATTCAAATAAATAAGAAGAATATAAATAAATCAAGTTTAGGGGGAAAGGCAAACTAAAATTTAAACATAAAAGGAGAAATTTAGATGTTAACTTGCATTAATTCAAGAAAATAAAAGTAATATAAGACATTAAGACCTATAATGATGATTAGACTTAGAATCAAAACATTAATAAAATCTTTTATTGTCAATTAAATTTTAAAAAAGAACATTCGTAATTATTAATAAATACATGGAAATAACAATAGCAGTTTAAGAAGTAAAAGATCAGTCAAATATATCAACCATAATTACTAAAACTAATGACAGAAAAATATTTTAAATTTTATTGTATTCCAATCAATCAACGTATTTATATCACTTCAAAGTTATTCATAAATCAATTAATATACACACACACTAGTATTTTAACCTGTACATTGCATAGAATAAATATTTATTTTATATAACTTAAATTTATAATAAATGAATACTTTTGAATATATAAATTATATTATAATTAAAATTTGTAATAAATAAATATTTTTGAACATATAGATTATATTTTAAATTTACAATAAATAATTATTGTAATACAATATACAATGTTAATTTTTAATTATTGATAATTTCTTTTAAAAAAATATTGAAATTCAATTTAGAACTAAAAATATTGAAAATGATAGATTAAAAGATATAAGAAGTTAAAAAATTTCTAAAAACACTTTTACTGAAGAATGATAGCTAAAAACGCTTTTGTTGAAGAATAATAGTTAAAAATACCCTCATTTAAGATAATTATTCTTATTTAATATATAAGAAGGATATATATATATATATATATATATATATATATATTAGCTTTCTGAATGAATACTTTTTAAATGAATTATAATTTAAAAAATTATATTAATTAAAATTCAAATAATTTGCATTGATTGATTGCTTATAATAATAGATTTGCATTGAAACTTATATATGATTAGATTAAAATTAATCTATATTAATTCAATTTAAATAATCAAAAGAATTTATGTTGATGGATTGTTTATAGTAAAAACAATTCGAACAATTTATATGGACCAAAACATTTCGAAAGTTAATAAAAAACATTGTTAACGATGTTGAATATTAATTATTTTTTAATCAAATGATTGTTTTTAATTAATATAAATGAGAATCTTATAAAAAAAAATCAACATTAAGATTAAAATCTGAAAGTCTCTTAAATGCAAATTTGTGTGTAAATAAACATTCATTTCCAACCACCCTAATTAAAAACATAACAAGAAATGTAATAAGAAATTTCCTCAAGACAACAACTAGCACTGAAATGCGTTAAGACTAATTAAATAAATTGATAGTCTAAAAAAATAAATATACATGACCTTTAACATATCTCATCAATAACACCTATATATTTTAATAAATTTTAATTTTGATCATAAAACTACATTTTTAGTAAATACAATTCGTGGGTATTAAGGAAGAAAAAAAATTAATGACCACTTTTATATGCATTAAAAATATTTGTATTCTTTTCAAAAAAAATAAAAAAGAAGAATATTTGCATTCAAATTCATATGTTCTCGCTTTCATACAAATAAAAAAAAAATTAGTCACCAACTCTATATACATTAACAATATTTTCATTGTCACTTGGAATCTTGAACAATAAATTGTTACCATTCTTGAATATCCATTACTAGCAAAAAACTTCTTCCAATCATGACCAATTTTTATAGTTCTTCAAAGCATGTTACAAATCAAAAGAGAATACCCCTTCCTGTATTCTATTCATACCACACAACAAAAGAGGAAAAAATCTAAAACTTTGCATGAAGGAAGAAAAATTTGAAGGTAAAGCCTATGATTGAAATAATGCAACAAAAAAAGTATAAGGAGCTATAAAATGTAATGAATTGAATAAGATATAGTGTTAAAACCCACCAATTGACTTCTCATTGCAGTGTAGTTAAACAACTTTACACTAAAATGTCTATAAGAATAGGATGATATAACAACTTACTATATTGAATAATATGCATGTTTCCCTTCTCGCCAATTAGCTTCCACTCAAAAGCATGCTTGTCAAAAAACTTTTCTTTAAAAGTCTTTGTCTATCTTGCTATATCACTAAAAAAATATAAAATTGCTCATGTTATTTAAATCGTAAAAAAAGAAAAAAGATACACAGAACCCCAAACAAATAAAACCTTAAATAAATTTCAAAATTTAATGACAGTTACCACCTTGTCCACAAAGTTAGTTTAAACAAAAATCACTCCTATTTTTTTTTTCTTTAATACCCTACCATAGTCTTTCATATTCTATAATAAAGAATATCAGTTACTCTAATAAGAATAGCATAGATAAAGAATATGAAACCACTCCTATATATGCAGTTAAAAATTACGCTTATGACAATTCAATTGTTATCGATAAATAATAAAATAATAAATGATTGATATATAAAAATAATAAAAGTAATTGAGTTAAAGAACAATTATATATCAATGGTAATTGCTAAAACCAACAACAATATATTATTTAAATTACTAATTATATATTTATGTTGTGAAACCAACATAAGTTTTTTTGAGATTTTTTAATTTCTTAATTAGAATTATATATTAATGTTATCAATCAATTTGTATAAAAAAAATATATATTTGTATTATTAATTTGAATATTCAAAAAATGAAAGTCATGTTAGGAAGACTGTTAGAGTAAAAAGGAAGAACTCACGTTATTGAACAAAAAGTGGCTTATAGAAGCTCCTTTACAACAGTTCGTTAGAATTAACCCATCCCTCTAACAGAAAGCTAATGGAGGTAACTACTAATTAAAATGCAACGAACAAACCAACATACTAACAAGTCATACTGATGATAATTATTTTAATTACTATAATTATACATTTTTATAAATAAATAAATAATAATAAATAATTATTTATATTTCAACTAGAGAAAATAAATAAATAAGGTAATACCACATGAGATTTGCCTAAGATCGGATACTCTCAAGATTCTACTAACTTTGCATCGAGGAACTTGACATTGCCAATTAACATCGTACAATGAACCCTCTCGTCTTAGTCAATTTAAAGATATGATGAATACTTGGTAACATGAAACAACATACAATACGCTCTAATCAAGGTCCTCGATTCAAGACTTGGGAATGCAGTTGTATTTGTTGGGAGAGCTGTCACCCTATGCTCTTGACTCGAAGTGGTTGCACACTTTGTCACCATTTATATATATATATATATATAAATACAATACGCTCTGTCCCGTTTTAGTGTTTTAATTCCCTTGTTCCCTTTCCCTTTATAAGATCTGTTATGAGTCTCTCCTTCTAATTGTACCAAAAAATTTGGGATTTGTTGCATTTGAAACATTAAACTTTTAAGATACTTGACTTAATTGTGATTTTTGTCCTTCTACTTTCTAAATTTTGTTTCTCTATTTTTTTTGTGAATTTAATCTTTTACTATTTTAATTGTGTAATTTTGGCTTATCTATTGATTTAATATTAAATATTTAACAGAAATGGTAACGTAGTCAGTGCAGTAAAGTGTCACGTTAGCATGAATGTGTTCACATGACAGTGCATTAAAGTATCACGTCAATATTTTTGTTAAATATTTGTTGTTAAATTAACATATAGACCAAAATTACATAATTAAAATAGTGTGATATCAAATTTACCAAAAAAAAAAAAATGAGAGATGACATTTGCAAAATTGAAAAAGTAGGAGATAAAAAATACAGTTCAGCTAAAATACTTTCAATACAAACTAGGTTCAGCCCAAATGGCTATTGAAACTCTTAACGTGCACCCATATAGTTATCGGATTTTGTATAAATAATACTACCTCTGTTCATATATATAGGAATTTTTTGAGAAATTTATTGGTCCCTTTTACTTCTTTTAAATTGTCTCTTGCATTAATTTATTTATTTTTATCAAAATGCCCTTAATTATTTTATAATTTATTTAGTCAATAAACAATAAATGTTTTACAGTTCATAACGATATACGAGGCATAAAATCAAATACAAGTTACATATATAATGTCAGGTTTCAGCCTTGAATGGATCAACTAGATTCTCATTTTCGACTTTCTTGAACCGTCAATCCACAATTATTTTATATTTATAGGTTGCTAGTACTGCTCCCTGAATTGTCATTTGATATGTTTAAGATTATAGATGCAGCTATTGGAGAAGTGAAAAAAAATAATGCTTAAACAGCTGAAATATAAAACTTGAAGAAACATGAACGGCTTTTCTAGCTTGCTTAAACGCAAATAAACAAAACAAAAAAGAGAGAAAGAAAAGAGCGAGATTTCTGAACATTAAAATATACACAACATGCTAAAAAAAAAAAAAAAACAGGATATGTTTTGTCTGGCTTCCTATATTAATTCACTCCGTTAAGCAAAAAGAGTGTTCGGCATTTGAGCTTGAAGAAGCTGATTTCAAAAGCCATTTTCAATAGGCCCTAAAAGACAAGTCACATATAAGCGCTATCCAGCGCGGGAGAATCTGTTGAATGATAAGTTAAAATTTTTGTTCTTTTTATGATAGTTATATACCTCTAAGCATGTTTCATGAAACTTATAATTACCAGAAAACAAAAAAACCTTTAGTCTCATCAAATTTCCCATATGCCAAAATTCTGTACATTATGTCTGATCACTCGGTTAACTTCAGAATGCAATAAAGTCAGACAAGAGAATCATAAGTAGTTTCAAAAAATCAAAACCTCATTATGACAGGTAGCTTCGGAAATTCCCAGTATAGAAGACCACTATGATTTAATATAATCTAAAGGCTTGCTAGTACTTTCATTGACATGTTCTTCTATTGAATCTGGAGTCCCATGACCTGAGCTATGATTATGCAACATTGTTTAGACCTTTGGTGCGAGCCCTGCGGCAGCAAGTACTGAATGGGTTTTTAAGTGTTAAGGTGTCTTTTCTTTTCTGTTTCCTTTGTGCATGCAAGAATTCATTTGCTAAAGATTCCAAAGCTCTAACTGTCAATGGTCTGTTTCTTGTGCTCTTCCTCCTTGGAATTATATCATTTGGCTTTAGGCCCTTCCCACCTTCCTCCACTATTTCCATCATTTCACCATCTTCAGACTTCAGTGGAACCTGAGGTGCATTGAAGTTGGTGGAATGTTGTGATTCACAATTATCAACTTTGTCACAAGAAATACCCTTGTCAAGACAGACTCTATTGAAAATTCTTCCTTCGTTTTTCAATTCCACACTTCCTTCAGCTGAAGAAGAAGAAGAAATTAAAGTCACATTCTGCTGATGACTGAGTGGATTACCGTCTTTCTTGTTGGCATCTGGAAAGCAAGATAATTGAGAGTGTCCCAGTTTTTCTGATCCTGGGTAGTTCTCAAGAATGTGGCTGGTCTCAGCCTTAGCACAAGCTGTGAGTCTCCGTTGTTTGATGGGAGGAACTGCAAGATCTGAATGACCTGATCTTGCTCTTCGACTAAATTGATGCATTATGGTTCTCTTTGGTTGATTGCTGTCAGACTACACAGGTCTTCTGATTTTCACGGTTTTCTGCCATCTTGTTTGTATCATTATTATCAGGGTTAACATTCACTTCTTTTTGGCCGGTAGCATTTCTATTGTGTTTTGCTTTCTGGCAATCAGCATTGCTACTATTCTTTTGGCTGTATATCATAGCAGCTCCTGTCCTGCTTGGTAAATATCATCAAGCTTACCTTTCCTGTGGTTTGCTTTATTAATATGTTCGTTCCCTTTATTATATGCTATATCATCAGCATCTACCAGAGTTTTACCTACTGAATTACCAGGTAAACATTTCAATTCCATTAAATCAGATGACTTCCCCCTGTGCACCAAACTAGTATCAACAACTGTACACTTCATATGGTCTGCATTGTTAGTAGAAGCTCGGTGTTTGAGGTAACGATGGTGATGGTTATCAGGTTGACCATCCTCGTTGGATCCCTTTTCTGCCTCTTCCTCATTGCAGCCACCAACTTTAGTTTCTTTAACTTCAAGATTAAGAAGATTCGGTTCAGCTATCACTTTGCTCAAGACATCACTGACAGAATCAAAGTAATGATCACCTTCACAAGTTTTCTCCTTGAAAACTTCTTAACACCTGGGAACAGAAAGACCACAAAATTTTTGGAGCTAACAGAGCCTTGATTCTTTAGTTTCTCTGAGTGCCAACCTCTAGCCAGTAAACGGGGCCAAACAGCTTCCCAGAAGAGACCATTACTTTTGGCTTTGCTCAGTCGACATCCTCCAGTCAAATGTTTGATTATATCATTGGGTTCAAGAGAAGACCAAGTTTTGCTAGTTGGTATTGAAACCACCTGGGTTTTCTTCCCAGGTTCCACAGCAGGGCTTGTCAGGTCTTCCTTCCCCTTACCAATACCTACAGCTTCCACAAGAACACCAAGTCCAACGGTAGATTTCAAAGAAAAAATATATTCTTCTAGAGAAGTTCTCCCTTCTGAATATGACTTGGAAACCTGATTATAGACATGAGCAAAGTGAGGACCGATGGAAATAAGAGTCCATTGACAATAAAGCTCTAAATAATAACATTGGCCCATCATTAGCAGAAAAATAACTGGTAAATCAGATATTTTGCCTTAATAACCACTGTATCTAACAGACAAACAAAGCATGTAATATTATAAGTAAAATCCTTGGTTACTTAGTGAAGTTTTGAGTTCTAATGATTAATCAGATTAGGAAAATGCAAACTAGATAACCCATATTAAACCAATTTGATGCCTAATACATATGATGAGGTTAAAAACTTAAGTTCTTCCTGATCAAGTCATGGAATTGTGCTAGGATATCCCTTTATATAGAGTTCCTTTGTAAAGCCTATCTAATGAACAAGTACTGCAGCCACTAACTGAGGCCCTTATTGCTGATTGCTTCTATTCTACATGGTCAATATACATGCGCGCTCACACACACACAATGCACCGTATAAACCAGATTATCCTTAACTAATTATTATTCAGTTACAAAAAAAAAAAATCACATAACACCAAGAAGGGAGTTAAAAGAAGGCTGTCTTTAAAATTATAAGGGAATAAAGCCACCTTGCAATTTTCAAAGGACTAAATCAGAAAAGTAATACAGGAGAATAAAGGAATATTGACATCATAGAATGCATTGACACAAGCTAAGCTAATAATCAGGTAGCTGAAACATACATATTGTAGTTCATCAACAACACTGAAGACAAGGGACTCTCAGAGAAAGCAACGTTGAATACCTGTTGCAAAGTATCTTTAAATTCTTCTGAGACATGGAGAATCAAGCGAGACAAGAGTTCACGTTGTTTCCTACCCGAAAAAAGTTTGTGTCCTGTTGTACATTTTCTCCCTTTTATTTTCTTGCAGTCTGACCATCTACGATATTCATCAGACTTATAAAACTTCCCATAGTAAAACGACAGTATTTCCCCCATCCCTTTGTTCTCTAAAAATCTTTTTATCTGAACAAAATTCTTCCCAAAGATAAACAAACCAAGTAGAAAACTTTTTATATCAGCATCACTCCATGAGTTATTCAAATTAGCTGCTGCTGCAGGTACAGTTATATTGACTGCACCGTCATTGTCTCCAAGATATCTATATGGAAAGCAATGTGAGTTGTCATTTACAAGTTCTGAATCAGCAGGATTCATCAGAAGTTGAAGCCGTTCTGATTCTTTTATCATGGAAGGAACTTCCACCTGGTATTCATGACCAATTCGAGGATTTAACTTTGGGGATCCAACTATGTTGCTTATATCAGGAGAACTTGGAGGAGTTAGCTGCCTATTAGATGCATGCTCCATAATATTGTCATAATCCTGGCCAATTGATTCCATCTGCCAAGCAGCATAGGCTGGTAAACTCATAATTATAACTCAATTAACACTTGAAATATTATAAAGAAAATCTAGATTATATAACATGCTCAAGAACATGCTTCAAACATTAGTCTGTTAGAACATGTACAGGGAGTCAGGGAGTTCCATTAGTCACACACCAGCCATTTCATATTTTCCTCGCCAGCACTTATGCAAAGCATCATACTAATTGAAGGCATTCAGATTTGATAACCATTAGTATGCATGTATAGAAGCTATTTTGCTAATCTTTTCCTTTGCTTTTTAAATTTTCAACCCCATCTATGCATGCATATTTAGCTATCTAACAAAATATTAATATCACCTTGTCTTCACCTTTAATTTGTCACCAATCATTAAATTCTCTAAAACTCAAACACTATCCTTTAACTCTATGGACTGCTTGTTTGAGTATTAAGAAATCATAAATTTCTAGCAACACGCTGGCAGATTTGAAAGGCAGCAGAAAAGATCAGGGTGCACTTTGCTGAATCAGTTCAAACTAGTCAAGTGTTAAAATTTGAATGTAAATAGTAAGCTCATCAAGTAAGAGATTCAGGTTGAAAGGAGTGAATTTCAACCATATAATTAAAATGGATGGGTAAAATTAGAACTAATAAAACAGTCTTAAGTTCTTAACCATTCATGTATGGTTTTATAGTCAAGATTAACTCATACATATACATATACCACATACATACATACATACATGCACATATATATATATATATATATTATTTTTTTTTTCTTTTTTTATTTAGTTTTTTTTTTTTTCCAATCCCCCATAACTCCAATCTGTAGTTAGCTGGTTGCCCACTGATGCTTTTGGAGGTCAATGTATTGTACAGGATTAGAATACAAGTAATAAAGGAGCAACTTTTGGGGAAGGAATTCTTCATTGATCAGTAATTCCAAAACTTGATTTTTTCTGCGCCAAGGTAATTAGAACCTAGCTCAAACTAAAACCATTAATTGCTACTATTATAAAGCAACAGAATCCTTAACAATGGCTACCCAAAGCATTCACATAAAACCCTATCAATTCTCTTTGCCGGAAAAGCAAAGCCAATTTACCTACCCTACTCCTTCTCGAATACAACATTCTTCACATGTTGACACAGCTTCAGAATATGATTACACCATATAACCACCATGCGTGTGCGATCTTAGCAGGGGGAAAAAAATACCCTTTGTGAAAAATGATGTCAACAACGAAGAATTTTGATTACCAACCAACTATAAGATAACAAACCCCAGATCCTCTTACATGTAAGTTCATAATCAAAGCTAACGAGCAAGGTAGAAGATTAGGTAATTAAATATACAACAAACAGACTCAGACGTATATAACTAAGGAAAAGTATATGAAATCATGGAAACCAGAAAATAACAAGTACAATGTCACAGAAATTGAGCACAACCCCACATGAGATTACAACCATATATTGCTAAAGGAAACATTTATCACCAAAAATGTTTAAAAGGTCCTTTCTTGGTATCCTATGAATTATGATATCATTCTTATATATAGACACACATTGGACATGACATGATGATGATTGATAACAAAGATGGATGAACATTTGTTAACCTCAGTGAAAGTGTTGGAAACGTCAAAAGCATACAATATGTATGTATGTATGTATATATACAAGAAGATGAGTGGTGATATTTTGAGATGATTAGCACATACGTGTTACAAACATAAGTTTCGTGATACACATTGAAGGTGTGAAAGGAGTTGTGCAACGAGAAGCACAAGGTAAAGACGTATAAAGGAAGAAGAGATAAACAGAGAACCTGATGGCAAAGAGGGGCTTCAAAGCGTGAATTCGCAGGCCATGAGAGAATGAGAGAGAGAGAGAGAGAAGAGGCAAGAGGGAACGAAGAAAATAAAGCATACTGATATACACACGAGTTTTAAAACGCGACGAGTTACATTAAACGAGTGACTCGGCCGAGTTCATGAAATTGGCGCTGAGTTGACGGGATTAGAAAGTCTTGAGAACAAGGTTTCCTCTTGAAAAATGAGACTTTGGGTTGACATAATTTTAAAAAATATTAAAAAATAATCAAGAAATTTTTAAAAAGTTTTAAGAGTAATTGACTTTTACTTTATTTTTATTTTAAATATCAAGATTTAAAAATATATGTTTAAATAACTTTTTAGTCGTTATAATATATTATAGAATTGTTTTTCTTTTGCTCCTCTTAATTTTTTTCTATTTTGGTTCCTATAAATTTTTTTGTTTTATTTTAGTCCACAATGTTACTGTTTTTGTTCCTATAAAATTGTAAACTTTTAATATAAGTCTCTCTTATATTGAAAGATTTTATTTTAACCCATATTATTTAAGAAACATCATGCCTATTTTTTAATTTTTGTTAGTTACATCATTATGTAATAGTGACAAAGACCAAAATAAAACAAAAAAAGTATAGAGATGAACACAAGAAAAATTAAAAGAATCAAACAAAAAACAACCTTATTTATAAGGGCTAAACAATTATTTAAACAAAAAAAATGTTATCTAAGAAATTTAATTTAAAAGTAATTTAAATTTAAAAATTATGAAATTATTAAATAGTTTTAATTTAAAATTTAAAATTCTTATTTTTAACTTTAATTTTAGAGTCTTGCTAGACTAGTTAACAAATTAATAAAAATAATTATTGGAAATCATATTGAGAATCCATTACACTACAAGAAAACTTTATATTACTAATGATATTTTATCGACGACCTCAACACTGACTATAAAAGGGCGAAATTATCAATGACTAAGTTGTCGATAAGATGATTGTTAAATTATTTGTCATTTTAATTTTATTTTTTAGTATTATTTAGGGTTATGCTAACAATAATTGGTTGTCAGTAAATGAATGCGCATTAATTACGCAAGTGAGTAGTTCACACTTAATATTTTTTTAAAATTTAGTCATTGATAATTTGTCACTAATATATGCATTCATTCATTTGTCACTAAGGTATGGACTTGGGCCTATAGATAGTCCATTTAATTGGTAGACCAAGCAGTTATGAGTAGCTAAAATGTTGGTCCATTTAAAAGCAAACTTATTTGAGCCAGTTTGTTTAATTTGTAGGTTAAGCAAGTTAGGTTCGTAGGTTAGCTGGTCGACTTGCAGACTAATTATCTTTTTAAATATTATTTAATATTTTATAGTTTTATTGGTGTATTTGGGTGACTACGACTTGATGCTTATTAGTATATATTGACATCTTAATTAGTATTTGAATATTTATACTTTCTTGATCTAAAAAGTTAGAGATATTGAGTATTTTAGCTTTATTTTATGTTTGAGTGATGTAAATGAAGTTTTCTTTTAGATTTTATCATTTTCATTAATCTATGCATATATTTCTTATATATATTTTTTGTTAATCTTATGTTAGACAATTTTAAGTTTTTATCATATTTTTTAATAATTTTCCAAGTTTTTCAATTTTTTTTATATTTTTCAATTTTTATTTTTTATTAGTAAGCCTGTAGACTAGTCCATTAGCCCACAGGCTAAGTGCACTAGAAGTGAACCAAGCAGAAACATAGTCCATTTAATAAGTGGGTCAGCCTAGTACAATCCATTTAAATGCAGACTGAAATGGACTGGGCTATCTTATATACCCACCTACATCGTTGATAATGGACAAGTCACATTTATTACTTTTTAAAATTTGGCCATTGACGTTAATGACGATTAACCCATTAGTAATGGGCAATTCCCTGACTTAATCAACAATTAAGTTGTTGGTAATCCATCAGTAATGGACAGTTCATATTTAATGCATTTAATTTTTTTGGTTGATACCATTAATAACTAAGTCATTAGTGAGCTTGGATATATACATCTTTCCTATGCCATCCTCCTCTATTGTTTTGCCTTCTTTGTTAGCGTCCTATCTCTACGACCGACAATGCATCTTTTTTGGCAACGCCACCCACCCATCCAATTGGTCTTTTCTCTTCCTTCTAATGTCTCACTCTTTCTACTAGTTAGGTTCCCCTTTCCACGATTGATAATGCCCCCTTTCCAAAGGCACCACCCACCCGCACACCTAACTAGTAATCATTCCCATTTCTTCTCTCCAATTATATTCTCCTTAACTACTAGGAGACAAAGCAAGATACCCAAGTATAACGATTCCTTTCTCTTATCATTTGTTTTTGGGTTTTTGTTTTGGTTTTGGTAATTTTTTTGTGTTTGTCACATGTTTTTTTTTTGGTTCTTTGTTACTAGGTCTTTTTGTTCTTCATTCAATTTGATCTCCTTCTATGTCATATTCATTTTATTATATTAAAATCTAAACTATAACTTCTTATTTTAAGAAATTTACTGCCAAAAGCTTAAGCAATTGGTGGTTGATGGGGAGCTCAGTGAGGAATATGTTATTATTTTTTCAAGGTTGCATGTAATGTTTTATATATCTCAATAGACCATTGAGGTAGCTCACTTCGATATTTGTGGCAATTTGTTTGAAAAGATATTGTGTTTTTTTTCTTCCTCTACTGTTCATTGGTTATATCTGTTGAAATCCATGCATCCATTTCATGACAAATTGATAACATGCCTTTGTCTCTTTTATTGTTTGAGACATTAATTTTGTTCATCATCCATGATTGATAGATTAAGATTTGCTCGTTGTTGGTAGTGGAATATAGGACATTTCTCCTAGGCATTATTGTTTCTTGTTATTTATTTCACTTCATGATGGTGTTTCTTTTTTCTTTTTGCTATAAGTTTATTTTACTTGCCATTTAGATTGCTAAAATAAGAAGTCACATTTTCATTTGGTGATGATGCACTCATTTAACTATAGCAAAAAAATTGTTTATTGTACAACTATAGTAAGGGCATAACAGAGATATTCCATAAATAATGATTAGATTTTAGTTTTTGTTGGCAATATTGTTCTAATTGCTTGATTGCATTTGAATTGTATAAAGTGCTTATTCTATCTTCTTGCTACAATATACAACTTGTTTAAATGTCCTCTTAAACTGCATGCATACATTATGTCACCAAACAAAAAGTGCTTTTAATCATGGTAAATTCTTCTAAGGTAGGCCTACATAGAATACTTGTGTTGTTGTAGTGTTTGCACGTGAAAAATATGAGGAAAAATGAAAAATATGAGGGATGAACTTAATTAGTATACGAAATAAAAAATGAAATCTTTTGGTCCATTTTTCACATATAAGTGCACAATGGTTTGTAAATAATGTGTGGCAGCAATTGAAATTGAAGGTGTGGGAGTATGGGCATAGGTTACAACAATACGAGACAAAGGCCAAAAGTGAACTACGCTCCAACAGACCAAGCATTCTAAAGGTGGGGAAGAATTCAATTCTGGTGGAGGCAAGAATTAGAATTAGGAATAATTATTTTAATCAGATCTAAGAAAATTATTTTGATTATTGTCTAATCTAGTAATTGATGAACAGTTTAGTTTGAGTGTTCTCTTTGAGGCACAGAGAAAACATATGATTCACATGTGATTATTTATTTATTTATTTATTTTGGCGTGATGCATTTGGTATTCAAAAGTCATTTGATATCATGTTATTTATGGATATAAATATTTTGTTCTAACTATGTTCATCCATAATTGTGCTTGTTGAATCATTCCTTTCATACATTGTTTTTTTACCTGAAGGAGACCCTAACAGTCAAATTTCATGTCAAAGTAATGACTCAGCTTGATCATGCTATTCATTTTTTTTCTATCTCTATCTTATGTATTTTTATCAAAATAAACAATATTAAGGATGACCATTAAGAAATTTAAGACATGACTCATTTCCATCTCACCTTGGGAAATTTAAGACATGACCTCAAAATAAATAATAAATAGACTTGGTCAAGATTTTTTTGAAAAATCCACTTAGATGAATTAGTCATGTTGTGACTACATGTTAGACAATATATAATATGAGCTAAAAGTGAATTAAGGGATTAGCACCTCTCTTAGTCTTTGTTTTGTGTATGCTTAAGGGATGCTTAAATTGAGATAAATGATTCATTCAGATATATGATTTATGTTGTGACCACACAAAATCAACACTTGAGGGATGCCCAAATTGAGCGAAGAGGTAGGGGCAATAGACATGAAATAGGCAAGCTTTGGCCTTTTCAAAAGTTATCTTAACTGTAATTTGCTTTGAGGTGCATATGGATATGCACTTCATTTCCTTGCTATTTATACTTGTCCAACTGTATTTTTTTAGGTTAGATTAGCCTTTAACATGCCTTTTTTTTTGTCACCAACTTCAGTCTCTATTTTCAAGGTATCCAATTAAACATAATTTTAATTTGTTTTCCGTTTCATGGAGTAAGGGAACAAGGTGATAGACCTGGCAAGCCAATCTTCTTTGTCCTTTAGTTGCCTTAAGAAAAAAATAAATAAAATTAGCTTTTCATTGGGTCATCTACCTTGTATTCTTGCTCATGAAAAGGAAAAACAATTAAAATCATGTTAATTGTAGACTTTGAACTCAGAGTGAATTTGGTGACAAAAATAAAATAAGTATATTGGAGGTTGACATAACCTTAAATGATGTAATTGGACAAGTAGAAATTTAGCAATGAAAAAAGTGTACACA
The DNA here is from genome assembly GCA_004329165.1 of Spatholobus suberectus. NCBI lineage: Eukaryota > Viridiplantae > Streptophyta > Magnoliopsida > Fabales > Fabaceae > Spatholobus > Spatholobus suberectus. Next base: position 35,471,340 of record CM014735.1, on the reverse strand, counting down.
ATTGCAAAAAGTAGATTGCAATTAAGGTAATAACATTTAGAAGATTAAGCATCCACATTTTTCACATTTTAATACAAGATTCCTATTCCTAAGCTCTCCAGTAAGAATCTTTAATAACTTAGTTATTTCTCTTCACTTCCTTAAACAACTTTGGGAACAATGTGTCTTTAGTCCTTATACTTTTGGTTAAACATGGTCAAGGTCCTTGTACTTTCATATTGATGAATTTAGTCCTCAAACTTGAAAAAGCTTATGGGTTTAGTTCCTCCTAACTTTTAAAAACATGATGAACTCTTAGAGAAGACAGATTAAATCCACATCTTTTTAAAAGTTTTAGAACTAAATTCATCAATATGAAAGTATAGAAATCTTAACCACATTTGACTGAAAGTATAGGGACTAAAAACACATTTTTCCCACCAACTTTTCATAATTCTCTTAGGCAACCTTTCTTCTCTCATATGGTTCCTATCTCTTTTTCAATGAAAGAGGAAAGGTTCCTAGAGAATTTATGAAAAGTTGTGAAGGAAGAAAAATGACTTACTTGATAAAATATTATTGGGGAACTAATGAATAAGAACCTTGCATTAGATATTTTTCTTGGGGGGGGAGGGCAAATGAGAAAGTGGGTTTTGCCAAATTCATTCGCTTTTCATCGATGACAATGTGAGTATATGGAAAAAAGGGGAAGGCAGAGATGGTAGTGCTTGTGCAACACCTTAATTTATTTAATTTGTGATCAACTTGATTGATCATAATTATAAGATAAAATCTAATTTAAATCATAAAATTTAATTAATTGAATTCATGTGATTTTTTATGAGAGTTTTAGTGATTATTCAACTAAAACTTAGACTACGATGAGAAATAGACAATGCAGAATTATACTATAATAGTGAGTAGACAGTCAAATATTCATGGAATTAATTATAATTAGTCATTATTAATCATAATTAAGAATTTTTGAAATTTTGAATTGATTTTAAAACTGTTGATTAAAATATCATTTTAATTCAGCACCAAATGTGCACTTTTCAAGAAGCTTTTTGTGAGCTAAAAAAACCTCTAGACCAATTTCTATCATTTATTAATGAATAATTAGTCCTAATGTGTCTTTAACACACTAATTAATCCATTAGCACATTAATTAAGATTAAACTAGATTCTCTTACTAAAATAGCCAAACCACCTTTTTTGACCTAAACCAACAACCTTACATTATCACCCAAATATCAAAATTTTGAACTTTGGCACCCTATTGGTGGCTCTTTTTGTCTGAGCAACCTTTGGACAATCGGAAGGGAAAAATTGTTATTCGAGGGCAAAAATGCTCTTCTTAAACACTAAAACCTTAAATGCCTTCCTTATGCCTATTTTGTGACAAGTTTTTAAAGCTCCTCTCACTTTCATGTCTCACTTAAGATAGTCGAACCACACACATCCCCTCTCCTTCTCAATCTTCTTCATTTTCCCTCATCCAAAGCTCTAAGACTACAAGGTTGAAGGCATTCAAGGCTTTCGATCTCCATTTCTTCCATCAAGGCTTCATTCTTCAGGCCTTAGGTGGGATTTTTCTTTATCCTTTTCTCTCTTCTTCTACACAAGATCTCTCTCTTTTGCTCTAATATCTCTTCTTTCATTTTGTTTCATAAAACCATGGCTTGATGATGGTATTTTTTGATTGGTTCAAGAAGTCACATATCAAGCTTAAAAATCTTTATTTTTTCTCCAAAGCTTCATCCTTTTCCTTTAAGTCTTCAAGGTTAAAGGATGCTTACCCATTTCTTTTTAATTTTGATGGAATAAATTTGTGTTTAAATGAGTAGTTTACTTTTTGAACAAGTTAAATGTGTCTTGGTGCTTTGGTGTCCATTTTGGCCTTTTATGCTCATATTATTGCTTATATGATTCAAGATTCACAGTCTAAAGCTCCAAACTTTCCATTTTATTTTCATTTTCATTTCATAAAAATATATGTAATTGTTGTGAGAGTATACATGTTGTTTTTGATTTTTTAAAATATTTTCTTTGTGATTTTATGGTTATTGTTTCATGTATTTGATAATGAAAATTATTCTAGTGCATAAAGTTTATGTTTTTGGTTGATTTATGGCCTTTATGATGCATGGAAATATTGAGTTATGCGCTGGACACATGTGTTGAAATGTGTGTTTATGAAATTTTAATGCATTTTATGATATATTGTGATTTTGAGTTGTTTGGGAAATTTCTTGATTCATAAAATACCTAAAACATTATAAAGATCTAAGCTTTAATCCATGAAAATTTCTTGAGTTGTTTGAAACCTCAATGCTAGTATGCTCCATGAAAAACAAAACAAATTAATATGATGTTATTGTAAGGAACAAAAAGTATTTACCAAAGTTGGTGACAAAGAAAATGTTGAACCATGTCATAATCTTAGAAGATTAGTGTTGAAAAAGTTCATGTAACAAGTAAAGTGTAAACAATTTACAAAAAAAAAAGTAAATTGTAGCTAAAAAGCAACATTTCAAACATGTCAAATAGGTCATGTTACATAGTGAAAACATTTTCGGATAAATGATTGTCAAGATCATGTGATGCAAAATACCTAGTCTCAATAAAAGTCCAATTATTTTGGATAAATCAGATATTTCATCTACCTTAATGACCTTTGGACCATTATATTACTTGGACTAGCTGTTTCATACAATCTCGACAATTTCCTATCTGAAAATTTCCTTTTTACGTAACAAATTTACTATATAGGTTTATGCTTAACTGTATAAGTAGTGGGTCAATAGAATTGTTAATTTAGTGTTATTTTGTCTTATATATATTTTTTCAAGTAAAACATTTGAAATATCTCCAAAATATAGGACTTTTGCCTTTTGTCTTGTCGCAGAAACTGCTAACCACCATTTTTGTGTGTGTGTGTGTGTGTATAGGGATCAAATGATATCGGCATAACTTACACCATTCAATAACTTTTAATTGAATAATTTTATCTTAAAACCCATCATTGGATTGAAAGTTTCTTTAATATAGATTATATGCACAAAATTTTATATTAATCCAAAATTATTTGATACCTTATTCGTATAGATTAAAATGGACGTAATATATACTTTTTAAAATATAGTAAAACATGAGTCATTTGATTATCTTCTTATTATTATTCAATTTTGACAAAATTTGACACAAATAATCTTGGTAATATGAAATTATAATTCAACAGTTGAATCAATAAAAATCGCATTTTATATCAAGTTGTTGAATGGTGTAATAATTAGTGTAAATTACATCGGTGTCATTTAATCCCTTCACCACACACACACACACACACACACACACACATAACAAAAAAAAAAAAAGCAATAGCAGAGTAAATAAAAAGGGAATTTGGAAGGAAAAAAAAAATTCATACAATATTATATTTGCATAAGAAATTCAAAAACATGCTCCATTAATATTTGTCATGTGAATTGTTTGGAGTCGAGTTAATAAAAGCCAAAACAATCTAAAAAGATTAAATATCTTTGTTAAAATTATAAAAATTATGTTCAAATTTTTGTAACGTACAAAAATTGAGGTCAGCATATCATAACTCTCTCTCTCTCTCTCTCTCTCTCTCTATATATATATATATATATATATATATATATATGTGCGTGTGAGTATATATATACATATACATATGTGTGTATGTATATATATGTATATGTATATGTATATGTATATGTATACGTATATGTATACGTATGTGTGTATATATATATATGTGTGTGTGTGTGTGTGTGTGTGCGTGTGTATATACATATACATATGTGTGTATGTATATATATGTATATGTACATGTATGTGTATGTATACATACACATACATGTACATATACATATATATACATACACACATATGTATATGTATATACACACGCACACACACACACACATATAGGGTGGAGATCAAGTTATTCTAAGAGTAACTTTTGGTAGAGTTACTCTATTTAATAGCTCTTGATATATGTTAAATTTTAACAATCTAATTGAATACAAAAATTTTATTGAGTATATCAAGTATACAAATTTTTATACAGTTTGAAAAGTATTTGATATTTCATTAAATAAATTCATATCAACATATAAAATACTTTTCTAAATTATAAGTAAATGTCGATGATAAGATTAACTAGTTACAAATGTCTGATTTACATGAAATTTGGTGTGCAAGATTGTTGAAATAATAGCAAAATATTTAACGGTTGGATCGTTGAAAATTAACATATATTAAGAGTTATTGAGCAAAGTAACTCTACTAAGAGTTATTCTTAGAATAACTTAATCCTCACCCATATATGTGTGTGTGTGTGTATGTTGATCATTCAAATCAATACACACACACACACACATACATATATACACATAAATATGTATATATACACATATATATACATACACACACACACACACACACACACACATATGTATGTATGTACATTTGTATATATGATTGTATATGTTGAACTATTCTATGTTGATTTTGTCAACATTTGCAAACCACAAGATTTGAACACAATTTCTATATATATACATACATACATACATATTGTATGTATGTATATGTTGAACTATTATATGTTGATTTGTCAACATTTACAAACCACAAGATTAACATAATTTCTATAATTTTAAGAAAATTCTAATTTTTTTACTTTGCCTTAGTTTTCACTAACTTGAACTCCAAACATTAACGTGACAAGTATAAGTGAGACAAGTTTTTGAATTTCCCTAGCAAACATGACATGGTATGATATTTCATCACTTATAGTTGTCAAATACCATAGGTTTACCAACGACATCATTGTAGAACGTTTACTGACTACGTTATTCTTGACAAAATTGTGACTATTGATAATTTTCAATTATTGATATTTTTTCATTGTTACCGATGACTTTTAGCCATCAATAATTGGTGGATTTGTTGTAGTGCTAAAAATCAGAATTAAAATACATTAATGCTATTTTTTTAATAATTTTTTACTTCTAATTAGGAAACTTATTATCATCTTTCTTAACTTTCAACGTAACTTTAAATTCTAGAAAAGTCAAATTATACACTATTTAAATACATGTTTGAACTTATTTTTTGCCAAGTTCAAAAAAATTAAAACATAAGTGATTATTTTTTCACAATTAATTTCACACACACACACACAAAAACCCATTAGAATCTTTCTTAACTTTAAAGTAATTTTAAATTAATCATCGAGCCTGTATGTTAATTGGTAAGAGGTTATTCTAACTAAAACAAGTGATCTCGAGTTTGAGTCCTGAGTATGCAACTGTATTAAATATTAGGAAAGAGAGTTTTGTCTCTCATAATAATCCTATTCATTTTGAGCAAAATTTCTTCCAAGTGCCAAAAAAAAGTAATTTTAAATTTTAAAAAAGTCAAATTAAACACTGTTTAAATGAATGTTTGAACTTATTTTTTGCCAAGTTAACAAAAGTTTTTAAAATATAAGTGATTATTTTTTCACTATTAATTTCAACTTAACATCAACAATCTAACACAAATATTTTATATGAATGGGATATATATGTGTGTGTGTGTGTGTATGTATGTATGTATGTGTGTATTTTGCAAATTAATTTCGTCCAGATAATTAAAAATATAAAAGCAAAAAGTGAGAAAATCACATAGAAATAATAACATTAAAAATCAAATAAACAAAAAGTCATTTTATTTGATTTAATCTAATCCAATTTTATTCTATTTATTTTTAAGTTTTTATGATTTAGTTCTAAAATTAATTCAAAATAAAAATAAAAATAATTTATATTAAAATAAAGTAAAATAAAAATGACAAAAATGATGACTCACTCTCTCACTTTTAACTAGCGTTATTGTACACATTCTCTCACAATACACATTTTCACCTTTTTATTTCTCTCTCATTCACCCTAACAAATTCACTCACTTTTTCAATCACATGTGCACAAAAGGACAAAAATAACTAATCCTCCTAAAATTCTCTCTTTCAATAGTCTTCACACATAATTGCAATCACACACTGTAACATCGTGTTTTTCTTAATGTCTGATTTAGTGCTTGAATAACTAAAAGTGGAAATATAATATGAGATATTGGTGATTAAAATGAATAAAAAAATTTGTTGTTGTATAAGTGTTGTTTTGTGTTGGTTGTTCTAGAATTCCTATTTGAATTTAGGAAATTGGTGAAAAATGTTCTTGAGCTCAAGTGAGTATGTTGTTGGTATTTATATGGGTTGTTGAGAGAAAATACAGTTGAGTTAGGCCAGTTGTGAGTAGTGGGAAATGGTTAGATGAACCATGGGTTTTAGTGGGCCCAAAGCTATTGTGTGGCCCTAGGGAGGTTTAAGATCACCCCAAACCCCTTCTCCCTCTCATTTGTGATAAACTCTCCCAAGACACTCTCAAACTCTCATTCTCTCAATCTCTCTTAAGACCATTAAAAGTGTAGCAAGATTCCAAGCCTTAACCTCGTGCTCGTGTGTGAGGAGGACAAATTTTTGAAATAATTGTTTTCTCGTTCCCTTCTTCTCCTAAAATTTCGATTTAGAACTCTTAAAGATAAGGGAAGCTTACATTTGTTAAAAAGTTGTTGTATGAACATAGTTGTGTGATAATATGACCTTGGTTTGTGTTGAAAACTGAATTGGAATGAGTTATGTTGAGATATTGTGTGGAAATGGGTTTCTTTCGAATTTTTAATGATTTGCATTGAAATGTTCATGGATTGTTGAATGTGTGGGGTATGTTGTTGTAGGCTATTGTGTGGTCATATTTGACTTCTATGGAGTTGATTTAGGGTATGAATGAGTAGAAAGTTTGGATTTTTAGGGTTTTTCGAAGAGAGTTTCTGTATTGTCTTCTATTAGTTGTAGAACGATTATTGTTCTCGCTGAGCGAGAATGCCCAGGGAGTGGCATGAGGCTCTTGGGTTGGGGAATCGCTGAGTGTCTGTTTGTGTCGCTGAGCGAGTGTTCTTGAGTTGTAGGAAGTGACTAGAGGAAAGAAGAGTCTCGTTGAGCGAGTAGGTGACTCGCTGAGCGAAATGTAGTCGATGGAATTTGGAGAAGGTCCCTAGAACAAATTCGCTGAGCGACTCCAGTTGTCATTGAGCGAGACTTGTGGTCATTGAGCGAAAAGCCTTCGCAGGGGAAATTGGTCCTCTGCAAGGAAGGTCTTCGCTGAGCGAGCATGTGGGTCATCGAACAAATATAAAGTTCTGCAGTTGGTTAATTTTGGAAGCGTAGTTGTGTGAGACATGATTTAGAAGGACTCCTAGGGTGAGCCTAAGGTTGAGAATGTGGGAAGAGTGGCAGGTTGCTTGGATAGGACCTCCATTTGTCATACATGTTGTTGCTTAGGTTTTATCCATGGGATACGGGCTTCTTGAATAGGGCCTTGAGTGGTAGGTTGCTTGGATAGGACCTTCACTGGTTGTGGATGAGTTGTTATGTGAGATTTTTCATGAGGTATGGGCTGCTTGAATAGGACCTTACCTATTGAATATCTTGAGGTTGGTATTGGGCCTGCATGGTGTTAGTAGTGGTTGTGGACCATGTGTGGCGCTAGTCGGGCCCACATGGTGTTGTGTTGCTACACAAATATATGTTGCTTTGTTGTGGTTGAGTGGATGTGGTATTATGATACATGTATTTCATGCATATGTTGTTGGCTGAGGCTGTGTGATGGGCCTCATGTCGTTGTGTGGGTAGGCATGTAAGTTGGATGGTTGACAAGAGTTGCGGCTTAAACAGGCCTCTAACCTAGTGCTTAGATAAGACGTGGGGTCTTAAAGATGGGCCTTTGGGGATGAGTGGATGGGCGATTCTGCAGAGGGCCAAGGCAGTGTAGGTCTTGTGTTGCGGTGAGCCATCACCCATATACACTTATCCCGACACACCACTAAACTTATCCGTGGATTAGAGTTTTGGCAATCCCTGAATGGTGCTTGGATAGGCCATGGTAGGGGGTGACACTTGGCTGATCGCCTAAGATGTTGTGAAATCTCTCGAGAGCCATGTCATCATCCATTGACCATGTTGCGGTGAATTGGTTGTGATATGGAGTTCTAGACTGGGAACTCTTACCATATGAATGAATGCTATATGTATATATGTACAAGTACGAATGATGAGAATATATGCTGATGGTTTCAAAATTCATATGCTATGTTGTTGTTTTTGTAAGCTTACCTTGTCCTGGTTTTGTTGTTGTTGGATATCTTGTTGCTGTTGTTGTGCTAGTGTGACTGTGATGATCACGTCTTATGGCGTGGGAGTAAATGGTGATGCTTCAATGGGCCCGACATCTCAGAGTTGAGGATGGAGCTTGATGTTGGAGACATTTGGCTTAAGGAGCCAAGCTTTGGTTTCTTTTGTTGTACATTCAGTTTCATTATTTTTGATGGGGTTGTATAGTGTGACTAGTTATAGGGAGTGTGTTCTGTATTCCTCTCCCCTGTTGATGGACTATATATTGGATTATTTTTTATATAGCCTGGTGATACCCCCATTCTTTTGTTAGATGAAAGTTGTAATGACAATGATGTATAGTAGTAGGAGAGATGGATGAATCTCTCAGTATGTGCATGTTATATATATATATATATATATATATATATATATGTTATGATTTTTATTTACTTGATATTATGGTAAGAGTAGGATTAGTAGGGTGATTTAGTAGCGACAGTTGGGTCGTTACACACACCCACTTTGATTATTCTTTTTTTCTTTTACACACATTGTTTTAAAAATCGGACCGATCATCGACTCAGTCGAGGTACTGAGTTAATGGGTTACTAGTCGAACTAGTAAGTCATTAGTTGAACTACATGAATCAACATAGGTGACATAATTATTAAAGTTTTGTATATATACTATTCTTTTCATACATTACATTATACATTACATTGAGAACCATGGTGGAGTAATAGTAAGATACACTTTTCGAGCTCCAAAAAGTCATGTGTTCGATCTCCGCAGTGGTATGTTTTGCTTTTTCCTTAATTTTAAACCAGTTGCTTCCTTAATTTTAAAACACGAGCGCAAATCGAAATTGAGTTGCACTGGTTTAATCCGTTTGAAACAATTTAATAACATGATTACCGAGTTACAAGCAAATCCAATCCAATAATAAGTTCGACTCAATTACATGTTTGGTTTCCGATTGGACCAATCCAGCCGGCTGGTCTGAGCTGGGTTTTAAAACACTGCTCACACACATGTATATTCTTTCTCTCTAAAAAAAATTCACAGCAACACACACATAACATAATTCACGCACTTAAGCACTCTTTCCTTCTTTCTCATACACGTGTCAACACAACTGCACAATGCACACATTCACCATATTTTTCTTCCGTCACCATAGCATTAGCACTCACACACTCTCTGCATCACTACAACCAACTCTGATTCTCTCACTCTCAATATTAATTCGCACACACTAATAATCATCACACTAATTTTAAATCACGCATAGCACCAACTCTATTTTCCTTAAAAACAGACCATTCTCTCGTTCCCGAATCTAACTTTCTTTCTCTCATTGAAGACGTACTCCTCACAATAAAAACCCTAGCATTACTCTCTCATTAATGATTTCATAGAGGACCCAACACCGTCTTTTTTAATTTCTTTTTTGCTCTCACTTTATATCATAAAAAAAAATCATTCACACTTCTTCTCTCAACATACTGATCATTCTCCCTCACTAAGAATTTGACCCTCTATTTGCAGCCTGCATGAACAGCTGTGCCATATGCCACCATCAACGAGTCACTTGCACCAGATCACCAAATAACACCACTGAGCAGAGCACTGTGAGCTAGCAACCAACAATATTAGTGTGTGTGTCTATTTCCCTTATTCCCTCATTCCTTTTTGCTATTCCGTTGTGTATGCGGTAGCAAAACAACATGCTTCCTTGTTATGTGTGCTTATGTGCTATATTATTTGTGCATGAATTTTCTTTTTATTTCCTTTGTTATTTTCTTCTTTTCTGTTATATGTCAACACCTTTGAGGTCCCGATATATTGATTCATGAGTGGATGTGATTGTGTTTATCTCTTTTTATTTTTAATGTGTTCATTATTTTGTGTAGGTTTTATACATATTAGTTTTTTCTTTTCCTGTTCATACTGGTCCTTTTGGGTCCGATGAAAAACTTTGGGATGTGAGGCGTATTTCTAATTCTTAATGGTTTGTGATATTCAATTAAAGATCACAGTAAATTTTCTTGGTTTGGAATTAGTTGGTTTTCTTTGCTTACATTTGATGCATATGGTGTCAAGCTCAATCTGGTCCACCTAGGTCCATGATTTCGATCCAAACTCATTTTCATGTTGAGCGAGACTTGTTTGCAATGGTAAAATAAATTTAATTGCCCAAAGTAATTAAAAGAAAAGTAAAAATGAGATTACTTCTTCTTTCTCCCTCTCGTCTTTATCTCATTTTGTTTCTTTTTATTATTGTTTTAAAATTTACAATCAAATCAAGTTAAAAAAAAGTTAATGCAAAATGAAAATAAAATCAAATTGACATTATATTTCTCTCTTATTTTGCTTTAGGTTTTGTACTCAAATTAGTTTGAGCAAATAAAATTAGAAATTCTTCAATTTTTATTTCATTTCTTGTATCCAATGTGAGGTCAATTGAGAGTGCTATTCTTAAATCATTTTTTTCCAAAATAAATAAATAAATATTTGAAGATAACTACTTTGGTCATCTAAAAATTTGACACATCTAAATTGTAACAGTTTAGTGATGTCAAATTTAAAAATTAAAGTTTAATTAAAAAACATCAACTCATAACATATTTCTTGACTAAAAGAACTACGTAACCTTGATTCTCCATTGCACTCAGAGATACAACACTTTGTCAGGCTAAAAAATATTTTCATAAATATTTCCCTTCCCCAAAATTCATTAATAAAGGGTTAAAATATGATAAAAATAATAAAAAGAATAAAGCTTTTTTATTAATAAAATGTAAAAAAATTAATTTGTTTTGTTAATAACTTAATAAGTAAGAATCAACATGTTGTTGATCTGAGTAGAACTGGTTTCAAATCCTTTAAGCAATGTCTCAGGTTTGAGTCTTATGGATAGAAAAAACTTGGTTGGGAAGAGAGATCCCAGTAAAGGTGACCAACTAAGTCATACAATTATACATAAATGATCAAAATTAAAAACTAATTAGCAGTTAAATGACCACTTAAAAATCTAATGTGTATTTATCTTTTAATCTTAACCATTTAAATATGATCTAATTATTTATATTTATAGTTTTTATTTCTCACAATAAAAAGATAAAGGTTCAAATATATGAATTTTATTTGACCATTTATTTTATTTTATTTTTTACTTTGACATAGGCTTTGCAAACTAATTAAGTTATCTTTTTGTAGATTTTTTTTAAAGCAAGAGAAAAAAGGCCATGCATTGACAGTGTAAAATAGTTTTACATTGTCATCCAATCACAAACTACCATTTATTATAAATTTGTTGACTTTTATAATAAATATTTTAAAAGTCATACTAACGGTGAATTCTAATTAGTTGACAGTGTAATGGAAAGAGATAAAGAAATAATATAAATTTATTATAGAAAAAACTTTTTTTCCATATCTTTTGTACATTTTCAGATAAGTTATATTCTTTTCTTTTTTATTTGTGGCCATAAACGAGGCCGGTGTTTGCTCTCTTACGGGTTAGTCAGCATAGGTGTAGTTGTATTCTTTCTCTTCCCAACAAGCATTCAAGTCAGCATCATCCACCGAAACTGGAGCTTGTTCATATAATGTTATGGGCATTTCTTCCTCCAAGACCCAATGGAGCCCAATGGCCTGTCTCTAAGTATCGGGCTTTTCCGTTTTGTTTTTGTTTTGATAACAGATATGGAAGCAGGTACAATATAGCCCATACAGTATTACCAGAAGCCAGAAGGCTTGCTGGGTCCAAGTTAAATTACTTTCGCGTAAAGGAGGCTCCTCAGGTAATGTTTTTTTTTGTTGCCAAAATTACGTTTGTGGTGTTAAAAATGGAATCACACTAGTGGAAGGTGCTTGGTTAATTTTTAGTTCAAAAATATTTCTGTGATAAGTCAGACTGAATTTAAAAATGAAGTATTTAATTTTTTCTGATTCGTTGAATTTAGTTTCAAGTATAGTAGTATCCATTAATTTTAAAAAATAACTATATTTATAAGTAATTTACTTTATCATATAAATAAAATTATTTATTTTAAACTCATTTTTAAATATCTATAATCTATACAAAAAAAAAATTTAAATAGGAAAGTTCCACATGTTAATCTTTGGAGCAATTTCACGTGGAATCTTATCCTACTTGATAACACCAGAATATTTTCCTCTCTTTTTTTGCTAACTTGTCAGCCTCACATTCTTTTGCACACAAATCAATTTATGGACAATAATGACCCACAATTATTTTGCACAAAAAATAAATTATGAATAATTATGACACACAAAATTAGGGAATTAATTTTTATTGAATATTCTAATTCAGTGCAACTTCACAATCACATAATTATTAGTACACTAATGTTTCTATTTTGAAATTCAAATAAAGTTAGAGAATAAAAGGCAACCAAAGAAAGAAGAAATGAGTAAGGGATGCATATTCGATAGAAATTCAAACTCTCCTCTCATTTCTCCAGTGATAGTATTTTTGTTTTTTTTTACATGTTCTGAACAGTCAACCACATTGTATTGATTCCTTTTGTTGCGTTTGTCTTCTTCATGTCTTTGTTAAGGTGAGAAAATATATTTTCAAATTGAGATGCATATATTTAGGTATTTTTTTCTCTTTTATTTTGGCATTTTCTCCATCTGAGAAGCTTCTATTTTTTTTTTCACTTTTAAGTTTTATTATTCCCCTTTCATTTGTTTGCTTATTTTGTTTTTGCTTAGTATATAGTCTAGAATGGACGGTCAGGATAATGTCATTAAGGATGGAGGGGAAGATGATGCTAAAGGTCCCCACTTGCTATCAACTTTCTCTTTCTTTGAGTTTTTATCATTTTGTTTCTTTATTGTTTTAATTTTGATTTGCTAATATTTTTATTCCTTTCACATGTACAAATTCAGAAGAAAAAAAATTCAAAAGAGAAATAAGAGTATAGATGAAGAGGATATTCTAAACTGAGCTTTAAAGCAAATATTATCATTCTCATGTGATTTTATTCAATAAATTAGATGTTGCGTCATCAATTGACAGTCATTTGATTTAGTGTTAATGTAATTATTAAATATATATAGATTAAAATTAAAATAATTACATATAATTGTTATATATAATATATACAATTAGAATGTCCATTTAAAATACATTCATATTAAATTATTCATTTATTAGCGCACTATTTATTTCTTTATTTGAAATAATTTAATAGCATTTTAATGGACAAAAATTTAAAATGGATGATTACTTTAAAATCAACGATTAATTTTACCTAAATATGCTATATTCATTTATTTAAATGGAAATAGAACAAAAAAAATTATTTACTTTTTTATTAATAGCATTTTAAATAGAAATAAATTAATTATTCCTTCAAATTCACCAAAATTAATGTCCCTGTCAATTTAAATAATTATAATAATTAAGATAATTTCGACCTATATGTATATAGGGGGCTATTTTTATATGAGAGTAAGAGGAGTAAATCTTGGCCGTACAACCATACATGGAAAGTTTAGATTTAATGTTATGTGACTACTTAAAAAGTCATGTGATTTTTCAAAAAGCTCACATGATTTTGTATGTTATAATCTTGACCATTTATGACAAGATCTAATGGTTAATATTCATTCCTCTCACTCTCACATAAAAAAGTTTTCTCACTTTATACATTTCCTATATATGTGTGTGTGTATTCAAATTTGAATTAATTAAGATAATTGTGACATATATATTTAAAAAAAAAAGAAAATAAGATTATTTTAAATTAAGTTAAATATATGATGTTAAAATGTATAATTAAGGTAATTAATGGAATTAGTAGATATATATAATTAAGGTAATTGTTTGTAATTAGAAATTAGCTAATATATTAATATTTAATTATATTAAATATTGACCGAAGAAACTTAAGCATTTGAATACAAAAGTAAAAATCTTCCTTATTTGAATAATAAATTAAGAAAAAAACTAATTTTGATTTGATTTAACGTGAAAATTCATGATCTGTATAATAAAATGAGAGACACATGACATATATTCTATATAAATTGGTTTTTTATTTAATGTTTTATTAAATCTGCTGAAAATTTTTATTGATATAATTAAAGTAATTAAGTATAATTACTAAATATATATAATTAAGATAATTACATGTAATTGTTATATGTAATTTATTTTTTATGAAATATAATTATTAAATATTACTAAAAAATACTATTTTTATATATTAAAATACATAATTCCATTAATTATGGTAATTACAAGTGATATATATTATGATATTAAATAATTAAGGTAATTATGATCGGTATATATTTTAATTTAGGTAATAAAAATTATTTTAAATAATGGCGGTTAAATGATTTAAATTGATTAATATAATTTTAAAATTTAAAAGACAATTAATTTAAAAGTACCATTTATCATGACCTAAATATGAAATTTTTATTTAAATTATTTTTATATTAAATTATCCATTTATTGTTGAACTATTTTTTTATTTATTACACATGTCAATTCGAAACAATTTAATAACATTTTGATGGACCAAAGTTTAAAATGGACTATTAATTTAAAATTGATGATTAATTTGATCTAAATATGCAATGTCCATTTATTTAAATAGAAATGAAACAAAATTTTCTGTTGAATTTTTATTGTATAGCATTTTAAATGGAAATAATTCAAATTTTGCTTCAAATCCACACAAAATTAGCATCCTTGCCCATTTGAATAATTATAATAATTAAGGTAATTACAATCGATATATATTCTAATCTAAATAAATGAACATAATTATGACATATATTTTTTTTTAAAAAAAAGATAGTAAGATTATTTTAATTTAAGTAGAAATATTATTTATAATGTACAATTGAAGTAAGTAATGTAATTAATAAATATATATAATTATGGTAATTGCCCATAATTATAATTAGAATTAAATTAGTTAGTTTATAAGTATTTAATTATATTTAATATTGATTGAAAAAACTTAAACATTTGAATATAAAGTAGAAATCTCCTTTATTCGAATAATAAATTAAGAAAGAATAATGTCAATTTAATTCATTTAATCTAGAAATTCATGACATGTATACTAAGATGAGAGTCACATGACACATATTATATATATTTTAGTTTTTTATTTAACATATTATTAAATTTGCTAAAATTTTTATTGATATAATTAAAGTAATTAATGTAATTATTAAATATATATATATATATATATATATATATATATATATAAATTAAGATAATTATATGTAATTGTTATATAATTTATTTTTTAAGAAATATAATTATTAATTATTTATAAAATAAACTTTTTTTTATGTTAAAATACATAATTTTGTTAATCAAAGTAATTACGATTTATATATGCTGTGACATGAATTAATAAAGGAATTATTATCAATATATATTTTAATTAGGGTAACAAAAATTATTTTAAACAAAAATAATTAGATTATTTTTAAATACAAAATTGAATTAATTAAAATTAATATAATTTTATTTATTACACACGTCAATTGAAAGTAATTTAATAGCATTTTGATGGACCAAAGTTTAAAATAGATGATTAAATTAAGATTAACGATTTGTGTAACATAAATATACACTGTTCATTTATTAAAATAGAAATGAAGCAAATTTTTCTATTGACTTTGTGTTATAAATGACCCTTTAAATGGAAAAAAATTAATTTTTACTTCAAACTCACATGATTTTAACATCCCTGTCTATTTGAATAATTATAATAATTTAGGTAATTACAATCAATATATATATATATATATATATATATATATATATATATATATATTCTAATTTGAATAAATTAACATAATTATGACATATATAAATTTTAAAAAAATGTAAGAATATTTTAAATTAAGATAAATATCTTATTTAAAATGTATACTTGGAGTAATTAATGTAATTAATAAATATATATAATTAAAATAATTGATTGTAATTATAATTAAATTAGTATATATATAAATATTTAATTATATTTAATATCGATTGATGAAACTTAAACATTGGATATAAATTAGAAATGTCCTTTATTTGAATAATAAATTAAGATAAATTAATGTTAATTTGATCTGATTTAATGTGAAAATTCTTGACACGTGTTATAAGATGACAGACACATGAGACATATTATATGTGATTTAGTTTTTTATTTAATGTATTATTAAATTTGTTAGAAATTTTTATTGATGTAATTAAATTAATTAATGTAATTATTAAATATATATAATTGAAATAATTATATGCAATTTTTATATATAATTTATTTTTTTATGAAATATAACTTTTAAGTCTTGCTAAAAAAAAATATTTTTATATGTTAAAATACATAATTTTATTGATCACAATAATTATAATAGATATATATTGTGATATGAATAAATTAAGGTAATTATGATTTGTATATATTTTAATTGAGTTAATAAAAATTATTCCATACAAAGGTAATTAGATGATTTTAAATTACATGATTAAATTATCTAATATAATTTTTAATTTAAAATAGAGGATTAATTATTTTCACTTAAATTATCTAATAAAAATATTTGTTCGTAAATATGCATATATATATATATATATATATATATATATATATATATATATATTGATATACATATTTACCAACAGATATTTTTATAAAATTAAAAATAATTAAAAAATATATTAAATAGTTATAATTATATAAAAATTATGAATTTTAAATTTAACACCTGTGCATGGCACGGGTTATTATGCTAGTTATTTACAAGTATAAATTATTTTAAAATTTAATTATATCAAAATTTAGATTGCGGCCCTATTCATTCTCCAATATAAGAAGTATGGGTGTAAATAAGCTAAACTATTTGAACTTGACTCGTTAAATGCTCGATCAAGCTCGTTTGTTTAATTAAACAAATAAAATAAAGCTTGAGATTGAGCTCAGTTAATTAAATGAGTCAAGCCCAAGCTTTACAAGCTCGACATTAATGGCTTGTGAATAGCTTGTTTATTTAAATTGATGATGAAAATGTTACTAGTTTTTGTTATTTGTATATTCATTATGGAAATATGTAGAACTTTGTGAAGAGTGTTAAAATTAATTTTAAAGTTTTTTTTTGTAGTAGTTGAGAAGTTATAAATTTTTTTATTTACTAGATTATGAAAATATAATAATTTAGAATGTTTGAAATTGAATTTCACGTCCCGCATGTTAAGCACATATTTCTATATGTAGATTATCATCTAGTATTAAAATATTTATTAAATACTAAATTGATAAAGTTAAAAAATAGGTTAAGAAAATTCATAAAAGTAAAAATAATTAAATTATAAATGAGCTAAACAAGCAAAACTCAAGCTTTATTTTTTTAAAACAAATCAAGCTCAAGCTTTCAGTTAGGCACGTTTAAATAAATGAGCCAAGCTTGAGCTACCCATTTTTTTCACAAACCAAGCCTAAACTTCATGTGCTTGGCTCGGCTTGACTCATTTACACCCTTAATAGGAAGTTAGGATCCAAGAAGTGCAATAGTAAGAATTGTTACTGGTACTCTTTTTAATACACTTTTAATTTTTTTCTTACTGTTCTATTTTTAAAAAATTATATATATTTTTTAAAAAACAACTTATTTATAAGCTAATTAAATTAATATTTAAAAAAACTAATAATAGAAAACACTTGTGTTGCATCTCATTGTGAGTTCTTAACCTCTAATGTTATGGGTTGCTTTGATAAAAGAGGCACGGAGAGGAAGGAATTGAGGGAGAAAAATATTACATAACTATGATGCAAATAACTTTTTCACAGAATGGATGATCCTTACACACACACACACTACTTTTATTACGCTTGTTTGAAAAAATAATAATAATAAAGAAGTGATGCAAGAATAACATAATGTGAAGAGATCCTACCAACTTGACTCAAAGCAATCAACATTACATTGGTCTGAATAGAACTAGATTTGAATTTCTTAAGTAGGATTTCAAATTTGAGTTTTGTGGATAGAAAAAAAAACGCAGTTAGAAGGAAAGATCTACCAAAGTTGGTCAATCAAGTTCTCTGACGGATATTAGTTATCGACAAAACCGATAAATATTTCATATCAATGACATGATAATCCAAAACACTTGACTTAAAGAAAAATAAACAAGTTGAGCTAAAATTGGTTTGAAAAATGTCAAATTCAATTAGTTGGGTATTGTCTTTGTCGTCTTTTTTTTTTTTGGTACCATGTCATTAGTGCAAAGTATTTACCTACTTTGAGGGTCTTTCCTCACAACTATGTTTTTTTTATCTTCAAGACTTAAACTTTAGACTTTACTTAAAGGATTTAAGCTCAATTTTACTTGGACCAATGTAAAGTTGATTAGCTTTGTCATCTTTTAGGCTCTGTTTGGTTGCAGAGAAATTGGGAAGAGGAGAAGAGAAGAGAAGAGAGTGAAATATAGCAAATTCTCTTTGTTTGGTTTAGTGGATGTCAACACCTAATTTTATCCGGGTTAAAAGCTTTTTAATTGAATTTTTAAAAAAGAGGTTTAATAATAAAAAGAGAAAAAATTAGGCTCAAATAGTTTTCTGTTTTGCTCTTAGGCTTACCTATTTTGGAGGGCCATGGTCTAATACTAAAAAGAAAATGAAAAAAAAGGGGGGGAAGAATCTAGAACAGAAGTGGTTACAACCACTTTTCAAAATTTGATTAAAAAAAAAAAAAAAGAAGACAGAAATTAGAGGAAGGGTAAAGGCTGATGGGGAGAAACCATTCCAAATGGGCACTTGACATTAACTTATAAATAGAGGAGGAAGCTGAAAAATAAGGGGCAGGAGAGAAAGGGGGACAACACCATTTTATATTCACTGTACGCCCATACACTCCTAGAAGTCAAAAAGGTATAACATCTTCCTCTTCTATCATTATGCAATTCTTTTATTGAAGTTTCTGATTCCTCTGTTCTTTATGCATTTGTTAATCATGTAATTCTCCGTTTTATGATTTGTTAGTGTTTGATTTCTCATCCTGAATTTTTACTTTCTTTCTATTTATTTTTTTATATGCCAATATTGCACTTTCACACATCTCATCCGTATCTCTTTCATCACTATCAACATGCACACCTCACTGTGAACACAAGATCTCACACATCAACACTGTATCATGAATTCACCTACGCATTTTCCTTCAATCATGCTTCATCACATCTTTGTTTACGCAATAAGTTTCTATAAATTCAACACATAAAGATGTCAATTCTTTTCTACAATCACATTTAATCAAATTTTTTGTCACCAAAATGATGAAGATAATAAATGAAAAATAGAATATATATATATATATATATATATATATACGCTCCTCCTTTTGCAATGACACCACCGCGACACGACTTCACGATTGGCGTTCTCCAATTTAAAACTTCTCGACACATTTTTGCTACAAGTGAAAAGCAAATTGGGATCGCGTTGCTCTTCGCCATTCTTTGCGTCTCCGTCGTGACACAAAATAACATTGGTACCATCATAAGATCCCATCTCGTGCTCCCAGTGCGACGAAAACCAGTATCACAAAACCTCTACCTCTCACTATCGCCATCATGCAAATTTGTGCAGCCATCGTTGCTCACAGATTAGATCCGTTGTCATGTGCCTTCCGCACTATATTCGCACCATAACCATGAGGATCCGAGAGTCAAACTTTCTTCTCCCCTAGTGATTCAATTGGAGTATGCAAGCTCGGTGACGATACTTTGTCTGCTCCTTAGAGCTAACGTGGGGATGCTGAAAGAGGTCTTGCCCTTTTTTCCTGTTTATTGGGCTGGGTCTTAGTGGTAAAGTATTTTTCTTAAAAAATAAAAAAATAAATAATAAACTAACTTTCGCTTTCCTTGTTTTGAGTTGACAAAAGAACGTGGCCCAATTTCGTGTCCTCCGCCTGATTCCTTCGAGATGGCTTGGTCACATGCCAACCTCAACTTCTTTTAAAAACAATTCTATCTAGCCTTTAATTATTGGGCTAATTCCAGATGAGTCCACTTTCGTAGCATTAGCATTTTAGAATCAACATTTATATTTATCATATCTTATTATACAAAATAAATACTAACATCTTGTAGAAAATAAATAAACGTAAATGAACATAAAATTTAAAGATGATCACGCTGCTATTGAAATATGTATTCGTAGGGTGATTATCTTTCGAAGTAGAATACATTTGAATAAACAAAATTAACACTTTGAAATTTGTTTTTTTTTTAACTAATATAAAAATCATTTGAGAATTTAATTTCCAAATAAAACATATAGATTTAGTGATATTTCATGTTGGGTCTAGGATCCACTTGAATATCACATGAATCTCTCCCAAGTTTAAAGTTTAAATAATAATTTATTGTTAATATTCCTTTTTAATAATAAGGAATATAGATTTAATGGCTTATCATGTTGGGTCTAGGACCTACTTAAATATCACAAAATCTTCTATAACTTTGTTTTGCAAAGAGTATTTCGCATCTGTTAGGCCGCCTATCGTTGTAGATAATACTCTAAGATTTAATATTTTAACAATTCTTGTAATAATAAAAAAATAATAAAATATATAAAACTTAAAAACATCAACCCACAACATGATTTTTAAAATAAGGAACTACGTGAGTCTAATTCCTCATTGCACCTGAGGATACGTAGGAGCAGGGGTCCATCCCTGTCGATCTCATAAAATAAAAAATTTAATTTCTTTCTCTTCTTAATTAAAATTATTATGATAAAATAAAGATAATAAAATTTGTAAATAAAAATAAATCTTCTTTAGGGGTAAAATAAATATTTTTGAAGTTATCTTAATTTTGCACATTTAATTAGGGGTAACCGTCTTTATGACGGACGTTGTAAGGTGCTAACACTTTCTCTACGCGTAATTGACTCCCGAACTGATATTCGGTTTCAAAGACCGCATTCTTTTAAAGGGTTTTTCCAAGGTTTTCCTTTATAAACTTTGGTGACGACTCCTCTGATTTTTATTTCTTTTTTGCCATCCGGTTGTGACCCCGGTTGCGACAGTGGAAGAGGAGGGTTTTTTTATGAAAAAAAAGAGTGTGCCTCACCTAAAAAATTATTATCACCAATATGGGTGGATTGGAGAGAAAATCGTACACAACATTGTGCAATTGCCCAAAATAACCTTGTGTGGTCCTTGTAGCAGAAAACCCTCTTCCATCTACTCTGCTGTTGTGGGTGTTGAAAGCTAGCTTCTTCCATTACCAGCCTTCTAGACTGAACAACAACGTGCAACAAAGGCTTCCATTACCAACCTTTAGTTAGTTCTTTTTTTTTTTTTGCTGTTGGTTGTTAGCAAATGGTTTCCATTTTTTTGATTTGGTGTTGAATGTGGTTAGATCTGGTTCATTTTTCATTTCATTGACTTGTGTTTGCAAATATTTGGCTGAAACAGTGATGAATAGTGGACTCCATGGCAAATCCCGTCAGCTTCAATGTTGTTTGTAGTTAAGGAAATCGATTTCCTCAACTGGAAAATCAATGTTGTTTTGTACCAGGGTTGTGGGAATCGATTTCCATTATGTGAAAATCGATTTTCAACATTTTTTGTGTGAAACCGATTTTGGATATCATGGAAAATTGATTTTCTGCCCCACTGCAATCCTCCCCCCCCCCCTTCCCCAAACCGACCTCTTTTATATAATAATAATAATAAAAAATAAAAAATAAAAAATAAATAAAAATAATATTAATAATAAAATAAATATTATTATTAATAATAAAAATAATATTAATAATAATAATAATAATAATAATAATAATAATAATAGTTAAAATAAAAATAATCTCGAAAAATTAACTTTATTCTCATTTCTCTTTTATTTCTCTTCAACCAAACAGTCTTAACTTTCATTCTATTTTTGACCTATTTATCTTCTTTTCTCTTTTCTTCCCTTCCTTTCCTTCTATATCGGCTTATATTTCTTTTTATTTATCTTGCGATACTTTATTTTTAATATTTTTCCTTTTTTAAAATAAACATAATTATTATAAATAATTAACACAATGAATTTCAATCTTGTGATAACTTCCTCATATACTACGTCATATCTTTTAATTTCGATTTAATTGCAGACATCGATTTAAAACGATGAAATGATCTAAAAATTGTAAATTAAAATTATTCGTCTTTCAAGAATTCTAAACTTCAAACAAACATATTAGAACAAATTTATTGAAATAATTGTTTGAGAAGGTAGTTCTTATATTAAGCAAAGAGGGAGATAGGAAAAACAACATTGACGAGATAAACATCAAGTAGCTAAAGGGATATATGCATAGGTTGTACTATTGTAGGTAAACGAAACTATATGGTTTATTTCAACATTGCTTTATTTGGCCAGCAACAAATGTTACCAATACATTTTCTAACAAATTTTTTAAACACATTTTTTTTATTGACTAGAATTTATTAAAAATTACAAATTTTGGTAGTCTCACTCCTTATTTAATGAGTCTTCCTCTTAATTTTGTAGTTTTTAATAAAATTTGACCAATAATAAAGTGTATGTTAAAAAAATGTGTTAGAAAGCGTGTTACTAACACTCTTCTTAGCTGGAATAATGTGAATTTATTTTAGTTGCATATTATGCATTTTTTTAAATTTTTATGTAAATTATGATTTCTTTTAAAATATGTATTTGGGTAAAGAGTATCATAATGTTTTAAAAAATGTGTTCAGGTAAGAGAATCATAACATTTTTTGTTATTTGAATTTTTAGGTAAAATGAGTGTCAAACACTAATTATAATTTAAACTTGTCATAAGTATTGACATTACAAAGGTTCATTGATTGCAGTCTAAGGATAGTGTGTTCTATTTTATGTCCAGGACACTAATATTAAATTTACATTGATTAAACAAGATTTAAAACTTTAATTTTTATTTTACTTTTAAATTGACAGTTATTTAAATTCAAATCTTGATGTACAATCTAGCTCATTGCCTCTCTTTGCTAGAGAGTAAATATATTCGTTGAGGAATGACTTTTAAATATGTTTGCTTACAAGACAGTTGTTGAATTGAAGAGTTGTAAGGAGGTATTTTGAACATGTCCTTTTCTATGTTTAGGTTTGATATTTTATTTTTGAATTTTAGTATTATTAATTTGAGTTTTTTTATTTTATTTCTAATAGGTTGATTGCTTTGTCACATTTGAAGTTGTCAATAACATAGCCTGCATGTCAAGATGGTCTTTTAGTGCTTGTCTATTAAAATATTATTAATTTGATCGGAATGAATGAGCAAAATGGTCAGTTTTATTATAGAAAATGTGATAAAGAATACAGTCATTTGTGTTAAGATATTGACAACATTGCATTTTTTATTTCAAATTTGCCAGCCAGTAAAGACTAATAGTGTGTAATATAGTTCGTACTAATTTCTTAGGTATAACATTCAACATAAGGGTGGTTGACGATACATATTTGGCTCCCTTCATTTTATTTGATGGACTAATTCAACAAATGTCCTGAGAATTAGAGTCCAAGACTTTTAAGAGAAATACGTTGTAAAGGGTACATGTCTTATATCCTATTGGAAAATCAAGCATGAGTGATTAATAATGAAAGTAGTCATTTGAGCATCTTTTCTTTAAGAGTACTAGTAACACTCTTTCATATTAGTTAAAATTTATTAAAAATTATAAAATTACGAGAAAATTTCATTAAATAACATTTGACATCCACAAAATTTTATAATTTTCTAAACCCAACTCAACCTGATTCGTAAATAACATTTTTTTTTATATCAATTCGTAAATAACATTACTAACGAAAGTGATGTACAAATAATATTTATTTAAAAAAAGGTAGAAATAACTACATCTGTTAGGGTTCTTGAATAAAATTAGAAGGCCTAAATTAAATCATGAAGGATCTGAATTATAAAAGCTGAAAGACGATGCATTATTCATCATGAGACTCGTATAAATACATGAGAAATTTGTGAGAGTGGGTTACGGTATCCATAACACAAGAAACTGCCTGGCTAGCCGACAGCAAATGGAGATTGATTTATCATTCCCATTTGGGAGCACACGTATGATACGGCCGGAATAGAATCAAGGGGCTTATATAATACACTGGGTAGCTGGTAGAGGACCAAATATGAAGTAGATGCTACAATCCAAATCGAAGTTTCTCGTGCACAAAATGGCAATTCAGTTTAATGTATTTTGTGCTTTGGAACATGGAATATTTTGGTTAAAGTGCATGACTGAATGATTATCAAAGTAAAAGAACAGCTGAAAAAAAAAAGTAAAAGTAAAAGAACAGCCGAATAGGTGCTGCTAGAAACAAGAAACTACGAATTTTTGTTTTGGTTCTATTACAAAGAAACAACATTACAATTATTGGGGAATGGATACATTGTCATATACTAGTGTCACGTTCCTATCCTTATATTGGGTTGAGTTTGAGTACTTCTTGTACTCAAATTTCAAATGTCTATTTGTAAGCTATTTGAAGAAAGTCTTTCATACCTTACATCGCTTGAGTGGAGGTTAGCAGAATTTTTCTTTGCAAATTATGCTAACAATCCCCCTGGTTATTTCGTATAGTTGGAAAATCCATAGTGTTATTCATAAAAGAAAGTACTCTCACTCGATTTAAACTTTGTCATAGTGTAATTTCAAATTTTCAACATAATTTGTGGCAATTAAATCCTTTGAGAAGCTTAATCACTATGTTAAAATCCATTTAGTTTACAAACTTAACTAATTAACAGATAGATGCAATTGCAAACAACACTCTTTTTGTTCGAAAATCAATCTAATTTCCAAATATTAATTAAAGTGAGTGGCAAATTAATATGTGTATTTCAAGAGATAGTGTTGACTCTTGGAAAACCCTACTACCATAATGAGATGGTAAGTGGAGAGGTGGGATAATAAAGGCCAACTAATTCTCATTTACGAATAGAGCCATAGACATTTGCTATTTAAAGGAGGTCCTTGTGATGAGAAAAGTTATCATCCAATTGAGGAGAGGGGATCACTACCCAAGTGGGGGGGGGGGGGAGGGGGGTGTCTCATAATGGGAGGGTTTTTCAAGTTTGTTAGAAACCTTGTAATTGGAAAGTTTCTTAAGTTTGTCTAAAAAACTTGTAATCTTATTTGAGATAATAAATATTTTGTTGAGATGTTTCGTGAATGTAGGCAAGAGGTGTCGAACCATGTTAAATTCGTGTCTTCTGCTATTTTTATTAATGGTGTTGTGTTTATGTGTTTTCTATATCCTTTAATCCTTATTGTTTGCAATGAAAGGGATTTTTTCCTAACAGCAGTGCAAATTCTTGTGTCAAAAGTCTTCTTGATAATGTGGAAGTTTCCTAGTAGCTAACAACGGTGCAAGTACAAGAAGTAGTCACCATCCAATACTTGTGAAGGAATATTGAAATCAAAGGCATGGCAAGGAGCACACCAAAGCAGAAGCATGATGAAAAAAGTTTGATGAGGTAGTTATTTGGAAATTTTAATCGAGAGGGGGCTCATTAGGAAAATCAATCCAATTTCCAAATATTAATTAAAGTGAGTGGAAAATTAATATGTGTATTCCAAGAGATAGTGATGACTCTTGGAGAATCCCACTACCATATAAGATGGTAGGTGGAGAGGTGGGACAATTAAGGCCCATTAAGTCTCATTTACGAATAGAGTTATGGACATGTGCTATATAAAAGAGGTCCTTATGATGAAAAAAGCCTCCACCCAACTGAGGAAAGGGGGTCACCACCCAAGTGCGAGAAGGGTCTTGTAATGAGAGGGTTTATCAAGTTTGTCCAAAAAACTTGTAAATTCTCAAATTTGTCTAGAAAACTTGTAATCTTATTTGAGATAGTGAATATTTTGTTGAGATATTTTGTGGATGTAGGCAAAAGATGCTGAACCATGTTAAATTTGTATCTTTTACTATTTCTATCTGATGTTGTATTTATGTGTGTTCTATATCCTTTCGATCCTCATTGTTGTGCATGAAAGGAATTTTTTTCTAGCACTTATAGATATTATACTAGCTAGTTACACGAGCTTATATGCATGTAAAAATATTACAGCACATTTGTTTTGCCTAAATTCTTTGCCATTAGTTATACTACAGGTTTGTAAGTATCCATTAGTGTGTATTTTCTTCTGTTGGGAAATATGAGGGGGTAGACATCGGGGAGATCTTCATTGATGGGCCATGAGCACAACTACATAAGTGAATTTGACATTACATCCAACCTAAAACCTTAAGGCATCAGCTCTATGGGTCTTTCTTGCTTATATGTTACTTAACATACCTATCTCTATCCAATGTGAGACTTTTTATACATACTTGTACTCCAACAATCTCCCCTCGCACTGTATGTGCTCTCCTTCAAGCGAAAGCCTTTTTCATCCACAAGTATTCAATGGTGACTCCTAGAGCTTAGCCATTGCCACTAATATACTCCAACGCCATTATGGCTAGTGTAATACCTCTAGTTTTGCCTATTGAATTATTTTCTTAATTATTTTGTATTTATTTCTGGAAAATCGGATAGGAATCTTAAAAATTTGATTCTTATGGTTACTTTCGTAATAGTAAGTAGTACTTAGTTTGGATTTTAATAATTTTTGGGGAATGGAGCCCGAAAATTAGTAAAATGACTATTTCGTCCCTAAAAAGCCGAATAACATAATTAATAGACAAAATTGTTAGAAATATTTAAAAATTATTTTTAATTCATCAATATACTTAAAATAATTAATAATAATTTTATAAATTTTTTGGAAATTTTTGAGATAGTTTTTGTGAAATAACAAAAACACCCTATTTTAATTTTTTAACTATTTTTCTAATATTTGATGATTTATTAATAAAAAATCGGGAAGGAATCTCAAAATTATTCTCTCCATGGTTAAATTCAAAATGTCGAGAGCTATCTAACTGTGATTTTTAATAATTTTTCTAAGCTGGAGCTCGAAAAAATTAAAAAATGAAGATTTTGTCCTTATTTCTCAGCATTAAGGGTTGACTTAAGAAAAAAGATTTAATTGATATTAAAATATAAATTTGAGCTTAGAATCATGTCATATATATTAAAATATAATTTTGAGAATTTTCTAGAATTCTTATATAAAATGACCAAAATACCCCTAAGTGTCTGATAAGCCTAACTGGTGTTGGTTTGACATCCATAAATGGTGAAAATGATAATATTAGTTCATTCCTAGTTAAAATATTTAATTTTATAATTTTCATAAAAATTTGGGAATTTGTTGAATGAAAATGGATTTAATATGAATTTTCTATCTCAAAAATACAAAAATAAATATATCACAAATTTGAAATAAATTAATAAAAATAAAATTAATTATTAGAAACTTATTTTTGATGACAAACAATGTATATGTCCAATTTTACATTAAAATGCATTAATTTGATATTAAAAGTTAATTTATTCAAGTTTAGGCGATTTTATCAATACTGGCTATTTAATTACAGATAAATTTTACACTGAGGAGCTTAGGGGACAGCTCATGCAGCACGTCCCCAACCCTAAAAAAAGGTGATTCACCACCTATTTGGGTTATGTGTCCCTAAAATCTAATTAAAAAATAAATAAAAACTAGGTTTATTACATAAGTGATGATGTTACTTAGGGGACACCTAAGCCACCCCCCTCCCCCCCATTCTCTATAAATAGCCATGGTTTTAGACAGTTTTTTATCACCTCTTCATCTCAAGCTGGCCAAAAATATTAGAGAGCTTCTCTCTCTAGATTTTTTTTTACTTTGTTTTTATGCTAAGATTTTACTAGTTTTCCATCAACTAATAAAATTCTCTTCCTAGGAGTTTTGCACCAACAATTTCATCATCTTCATCAACTACCTTTAAGGTAATGGGCGAAGTGGGGTAGATTCTAAATTATTATCACTTTGCATGTTGGTGGAAAGGGTTTTCTCCTAAATCTATTTAGGCATAAGCTTTATTGCTATTATCATTACATTGTTATAATGTTTGATGCTCGACTTTAATTTTTGCTAAGTTATTACTCTACTCAAATTTAGATTATTAAATTATAATTGTTAAGTTGTTACTCTGCTCAAATTTAAATTATTAAATTATAATTGCTAAGTTGTTATTTTCTCCCAATTTTATAATTAAAATACATTTATTAAGTAGTTATTCTGCTCAAATTTAGTTATTATTTTGTTATTAAATTGTTATTTTGCTAAAATTTTAGTAATAATATTTCAATTATTTAGTCATTATTTTGCTAAAATTTTGGTAATTAAATTGTGATTACCAAATTATCATTCTGTTAAATTTTGGTAAGTAATTATACTGCCAAAATTTTGATGATTGCTAAATTATTATTGTGTAATTTTTGCAATATAAGGTAGAAATGTTACTAGTGCTTAAATTAAATGAGAGTAGGGAAACCTCTATTTGAAAAGTGGGAATTTGATAGATTAGTGAGTAATGTAAAGCATGTGACATGCAGTTGCATGATATCCTGCTAAAGAAGTTACAGTTTGGTATGCTAAAGAATGAATGATAAGGATCCACTTGCGAGGGTCTTGGGGGTAGGCATCAAGTGGTGAATGTCTCAATGGATAGGGTAGGGCCCACGAGCTGGGATATTTGGTTGACTAAGCTTGATAATCCCGACAACTGCCCAGCATTCTAGGATTGGTATAAGAGTATACCTCTACAAATGGGCATTCTGACTATTGAAACACCCTAATTGATGATTATAAAATAGATTTGTTTTTTTAGCAACCTTTTTTAATATTAAAACTTTAAAACTTTATTTTAATTTACGTACAATTTTTTTTACACTCATAATATTTTTCTAAAACAAATTAATATAATTTCTTTTAATCACCTTAAGTTAATTCAAATATAATATCAAACACAATTGTTAAAACTATTAATTAAAATAGTAACAAGCAAAAATAAAATAAAGTACTATTTTATCTTATTTTATTTTATTTTTCAAATAAAAGAAAGGTTTAGTTACATTTTTGGACTCTATAGTTAAAAATAATTCGTTTTAGTCCCTATACACGCACTTTCGATATCAGTTTGGTCCCTGTTGTCAAGTGTGTCTTAACTCCGTGAAATAAAACCATCACAAAATGTACATCGCCACAAATTGACATTTTCTGGCATTTTTTATTCAATTTGTGGCGGTTTAAAATAGTAGGGACCAAATCGATATCGAAAGTGCATGTATAGGGACTAAAATAGATTATTTTTAACTATAGAGGACCAAAAGATAAAGTTTGCACAACTATAGGCACCAAAAAGGTAATTAAACCTAAAAGAAATCAAGAAAAAGAGGATGTTACAACTATTATTTGTTCTTCATTAATGATGAAGATTATATCATGTGATGATGTTAAAGAGGTATATGTACTCACAATCACTTCTCGGTTCTATTGAGAATTATTACTTACCAATGGGGAGTATGGATCCATACCTAATCAAAGGCAGTTTAGTATAGTTTAACTTAGAATGAATCATAGGTTTTCTTCTATTGTCAGCTGTGTTTCATTTTTGTTTTATGGTAGACTTCCTACCTTACATGTAAAAGTAATTTTAGAACAAAACACCTCACTCTATTATTTTTCTTTTATGTATGGTTGATTGTGATTACTGAAGATGACGTTAATGTCCCGTGATGCTGAGTACGAGTTAGAGGATACTTCAACGGACGAGGATCTGAAGACCTATATTATAGTATTTTTCTTTTTATATGAGGAATATGGTAGATTGACATGCTCTGTTTGGAATCTTTTTGGTATACTTTTAGTCTTTTTGTATTTTATGACTGTTATGTATTACCAAATCACAATGTACAGTTTTGCGACACACACACACACACACACACACACACACACACACACACACACACATATATATACAGTCTTATCTTTCATCATTTCATTTTCAAATTCTGTTAAGATTGAAAATTTTCTATTATAAAAGTAAAAAATTTTACCTGCATTCTCATCTATTTAAACTTAATAACTAAATTAATACAAATTATATTTAATATGAATGGGTGTCACAACTAAAGCTTAGCCATTGTCGCTAATATGTTTTACTGGATACTTGCACCGCTGTTAGCTCACATCAATGGGACATGCCGCCTAGCCTCCACATCGCTAGGAAGACTTTTGATACAAGGAATTTCCATGAATAAATCCATAGATGAATCCATTGCACTCCAACATCTTCTATATATATAAATACATATTTGCAACCTTTAAAAGTTTTAGACCCTTGATGTAAATATCTATCTACTAGAGCATGCGAGTATTATTAGATAAAATGGACTTCATTTAATCATTTTAGTTTCAGTGCTCGTGAAAGCAACATGTTTAGATATCATAGCCACTTCATAAGTTTTTTAAAAGTTTAATTACCTTTTTGATCCCTATAATTACGCAGATTTTTCCTTTTGGTCCCTATAGTTAGAAATAATCCATTTTAGTCCTTATATATGCACTTTCGATATCGGTTTGGTCCTTGCTGTTTTAAACCACTACAAATTGAATAAAAAAACCAGAAAATGTCAATTTGTGGTGGTTTTACACTGCGAATTTTCATTTTGTGACGGTTTTATTTCACAGAATTAAGACAAACTTGATGGCAGAGACCAAATCGATATTGAAAGTATATGTATGGGGACTAAAATGGATTATTTCTAACTACAAGGACCACAAGGGAAAATTTGTGCAACTATAGGAACCGAAAAGGTAATTAAACCTTTTTTAAATTTGCATCTAAACTAAAAAAGATAGATATTTGTACATATACATGATAGAACTTCTAGCATCATATACTTGAAAAAAAATGGTGCTTTTTATTATAATTTGTGTGTGACCCTTGTCTAGCTAATGGTGTAGAAGAATGAGTTATGAATCTTTAGTTTAAGTGACTTATTTGTCATAAAATCCACTAAAATTTTAGATTTATAGTCCTTTTATTTATATAACCTTGGCGTGCTTTTAATCTTTAGTCTTGGTTTGTATTTTAAGTTTGAGTGTGAGATGTCATAAGTCTTACTTTCATCTATTGTTTAGACTTGTGCTTCTTTTTTCTTTCGTTTGTAAAGGCCTCAACTTTATGCTTCATTTATTGTTTGTTTTTCACCTTTTATTTTTCATTTGCACACAAATCTAATATGGTATTAAAACTCATATCCAAAGAAGACCAATTCTACGATGGTCCAGTTAACTAAATGGCTCATGGTGGACCATCTAACATAACTGGCTATATCCTGTTGATCCGGTTTTTTTTAAATATGTTTTTTTTAAAAAATTGTGAATGGCATTTTTATCTTTACTGATATGACTATTTTATTTTTCTTTTTCTTTTCTTTTCTTTTCTTTCCCCATTTTCTCCTTCTAGACCCACCAAACCTTGCCACCCTGCTTCGCTCTTTGATGCCACTCCTCCCTTTGCCCCAAACTCCAACCCTCCAAATAATCTAGCCTTAGACCCTCTAAATCTTGACGACAACGAAATCGTGGTGGAGCTTGACGTGCGAACACACTCGGTCCAGTCAAAGAGCTTGAGGCAGGGGAGGTTGTAATGGTTGGCGGTGCCATGTCGAAGGACGTGCAAGAAGAGGTGCTCCTAGAGCGGCAACGAGAAGGCGGTGGCGAAGTCAGAGAAGGAGGGGGACGAGAGGATTTGGTAGATGCAGTGGAGGAGGGTGTCCACGGTAAGGTGGCGGGTCATGAATTAGGTCGAGGCACATATTTCAGCAAACGCACGTCCTTTTGTAGTTTTGAGCGACGACGTGAGGTTCTAGAGTGCGTGGATCGATGAGCAGAGCGAGAAGGCGAGGATCGCCTTAGGGTCGATGGCGTTGGGGGATGGGGTGATGGCGGCGAGGCATGCGTTGTGGACTCTCTATTCTCTTTTTATGGCATATCTGTGCCTATTTTTTCTTTTAATTTGGATTTGGTTTTTTTTGGGGGGGGGGGGGGGGGGGGGGGGAGATGGTAACAATATAAATGATTTGGGTTTGGTTCTTCCTAGACATTAACCATTTGTATGGTCAACGTTGCTGTCGAAATGCTGTGATGGCGGTGTACGATTTGGATTGGGTTTTGATGAGTGGATGATTTAGTGTTTCAGATTGATTTTTTTTTTAATGTTTTGGAACAACAATTTTTGAATTGATTCATGTTTCTCCCTTCATCGGTTACTTTCCTGGTTTATTCAACAATACACACTGTAAAGCTATCATGTTGAAAGCTTATGTTTGTAAAAAGGATTCGACACGGGGGAGATAGAGAGGGGTTGTAAGCTTGGTGAGGATGAGGATGATTACATAAAGGACAAATCTGTAAATAGGTTAATAACTTTTAAAAAATTAAAAATAAATTTAACTTATAAAACAGGTAACCTATATGTCATATGGACCTCTCAATATTCAAATAATAAATCCAACGCTGAAACGAATTAGACCACCATAGATCACTTCATTTGGTTGTCCACCATAGCTGTGGTTTCCAAAGAAAATAAAAAGGGCTCCAACAAAAACTTTGAAGCTCAAAGCAAAAGAGAGAGGGAGAGAGAGAGATTGGCAAAAAAAGTTCTAAAAAAAGGGTCAGGCAAAAAAAAAAAGGGTTAAAAAAAAAAAAAGAAGTTGAAATATCTAAGAATTTTTAAAGGTATACCTTGACATCACCAAATTCTTAGATAATTAAAATTCGGTTTGCTCTATTAAAGGGTGTTATTACATCAATTGTTTTAGTCAATGAAATATTTTAATATTTATTTTATATTTTTAAAATTTACATCAGTGCATTATCCAAAAGTTATCAACGCAGTCACTAGTAATCTAGCTGATAAAAAAAGGAATCACCAGTAATCTAGGACCACCTTATACATTTCCTACATGACATATATGCAGTTAACAGTGCTTATTCTCATATATTCATAACTAGTTTGACATTTAAGTTTGCACTTACCATATCAACTGTGTTTTATTCTTTCTTTTTGCCAAGCCAGTTTGTTATAATTTGGTGGACTACTATGCTTTCTCACGATAAATATTTAAATATATCAACGACACAATCTTAATTTTTATTTCATTAGATAAACATAGATATACCCAAAATAAAATAGTTATCAATAAATGTAATAAGCTGCCTATTTCCTCTTTTTGTTTAGTTAGAACTTACTTGATAATTTCACAAATATCAATATGCATACATTGAAAAGTTTAAAGGTTCCTCAACAGAAGGAAAAAGCTGTCTAGTCATTTTAGCTTGAATGTTTTTACTTTATCATGGATAATTTGATATTGTTATTGCAAGAAATCAAGCAATATTTTCACATATATATTCTACTAAGTTACAATATAATGTGCCAATCAATCATGCCATAAAGTTGGAAAAAAAATCCAACACTATACATATATAGAAACATAATTATTATAACTAATGTCAACAAACTAAAACCATTAGACACTGCAGCCCACTTTAATTTTCATAAATAAAAAAATTAAGATCACTAACCACTGCGATAAAAAACATACAAGAACATAAATAAACCTAAAATCTTTACGTATAAACGCTCCATCCATTTACTATTTTATGCATTCTAAAGTATATCATATTGTATTCTTAATTTCCAATTAAAATGATGAGAAGTAACCGAATCTTTTCATATCTGTATCATAATGTTGAGAATCTAAGCATCAATTAAGTTTTGCTCATATCCAATACGAAAGTTAAAAAGAGTTCTAGAATTTGATAAAGAATTAAAACCTAACGAATTCGAATTTATAAAAGAAGAAATGCTATTGCCACAAAAGATTGTCAAAAACATAATTTAACCTAAAGTAATAGCTATGATAAAATATTATGGTATGTAAAGACTTCTTTTTAGGTATGTTTAGGTCGGATCTGTCCCCGAACATGAAAATGCACAAATGTGCTCCACTTATGTGAGCAGTACGAACAATAAGATTATCTTATATTCTGCAATAATTAAATTAAAGGCATTAGAGTATGTGTATATTGTATGGATATGAAATGGTGGTGGGGACCAATTGACCCTTAACTAATAAACTTTTGATTCTAAAACTGAAAATTTTCAATAGTATTAGCTCTTGTCTCAGGTGTAGAATATATGATTTATAGTCTTCCAATCACCACCCAAAATAGAAAGCAAATGTCCGATTTCCATATTTTAAAGCAGAATTCCCCAGAAAAACTGCAGTCATAGAAATACGCGATTTTAATTCATGCATTATCATTAATTATCATGGATTTTGTTAACAAATTATCTTTTTCTCATTTCTTCTGACTTCTTAAAACAAATTATTAATTTGAACTCATTTTTCATATCTTCTGACTTCATAATACTATTTCACTTCGTCTTTTTTTTTTTTTTTGTAAGTTATATATATGAGACATAGATAATAAGAATAATTTTCATTTTAAAAATATGAGAATCATAATTTCGTATCGTATAACAATATATAAATGATCAATATTAAAAATTAATTTAAACCCAATATGATTATTTAAAAAAATCATATGTATTTATCTTTCAATAGTAATCATTTAAATAAGATTCAATAATGTATATTCATTATTCTAGAGAGAGGAAACAGCCTAATACAAATATCTAATCTACCACATTGTATATGAAGTCTTCTTTTTTATTTTTATTTTTTTGTAGAATATGTTGTGTACTTGTATATATGCAAAAAAGTTAGAGATTTTTTCTTTTAAAAAAGCTGTAGTAATTAGGTTGATATTATACTTCAATCATAATTAGTATTACTAATTTATAATTTAGATAAACTCATTTTCTTTAACAAAAATAATGGTGTCATATTCTAAATAGAAAAGACAAATTTTACTCTCTCCATCCCATAATAAGTATCATTTTAGATTTTTTTTATACAGACCAAAAAAAGCTAATAAATAAATGAAAAAGTATAGTAATTTTACAAATTTAACCTTATTATTAATCTTCTTTGCTAGAAATGATGCAACACATAACAACATTCTAAAAAATATTATTAAGGGTACAAATAGAAAAAAGTAATTAATATTACATTGAAAAGTTAAAATAACACGTATTTTGGGACTTATTTTTTCTCGTAATACCATACTTATTGTGGAACGAAAAGAATATTGTCATATCAAAAAACTAATCATTACTTACGTAAAATTTATTCATCTTTTATTAATCAGGGTAATTTTATTTTTTCTCTCCAACATAACTTTTGCCACATTTTTATGAAAAGACCTAACTAAATCCATAAATATGTTGCGTTACAATAAACATACCAGCATTTTCACATGTGACATTGGTATCGTGTTTCACAAAATATTGCCTTCACTTACACACACATGAGTAAACAGATAATCTATTTAAAACATTTAAGTTTGTTCATACATCAAAATCTAAGGTGTGTAAGAAAATAGTTTGTTATCTGATTTTAGGAAATGGATCAGGAGGAGCAAGATAGAGCGTTGCCCATTGCAAATGTGGGTCGAATCATGAAGCAAATTCTTCCTCCTAGTGCAAAGATCTCCAAAGAAGGGAGACAACTAATGCAAGAGTGTGTGACAGAGTTCATAAGTTTTGTGACTGGCGAGGCGTCTGACAAGTGTCACAAGGAGAATCGCAAGACCGTTAACGGGGATGACATCTGTTGGGCTCTAAGCTCCTTAGGGTTTGACAACTATGCTGAGGCCATAGGAAGGTACTTGTATAAATACAGGCAAGCTGAAAGGGAGAAAATGAATCAGAACAGGCTTGATACTACCAAACAAAAGTATGAAGAAGGATCATCAGCAACAAAAACTCAGAAGCAAACTCAAATCCGTGCTCCACCACCACTAGGGTCTAGGGTTACTGACAAGGTTGAAAACCCTCCTGCTATAAATCAATCTGGATGAATATATATATAGTTTCTGTGTCTTTCTGAAGATCGAACAAGATGATGACAAGAACGACATTTCTAATTTTTTGGATATTGTGAGGTAATTTTGCAACTATATATACATCTGGTCAAATAAAGGGACTTCCCCTTCTATCTCCTTTAAATTGTGCATCACTGCTGTATTGAGCTTCTGTAATGTATATTATATGGGTATTAAGTATAGTAGCTCTGAATTTTCTACGATAATCATTAATAAAAATGATCTGATTTGTCTGAGAATATCTAGAAGATAAAACTGGGCAAGGCCGGTTTGCAGAAGGTATTTTACTTCGAAATTAAATCTTGGGCTAATTATTATTTGCCATGAGGTTATTGTGAAGATTATGGAACAGCTGATTTCTTATGATCCTTACCAAAACATGATTATCATGTTCAAGACTTAAGGGGAAATTTTAGCAAGATATAGGGTTGATGAATTTAGTTTCTAGCTAGATCCGGCTAATTATATTGTTAACTGTTAGTTACCAGTTAACATTTTCTCATTTGAAAATGGATGTTCTTTACAAGAGATCTTATATACACAAGGATTAGTAACTGAATTCTATTAAACCAAATGGAAACTAGTAACAGATAACTAACAATCAATTGAGTGGTAACTAACAGCTAACATATATAGTCCAAATCTTGCAAAATTTTGAACTGGATTGAAAGGACAAGTCAATTCATAATGAAATTCTTCTCATCTTTTTTTGTTTATTTTTTATCATTTCTTGTGTTTTGACACTGCAAAACTTCGCTCTCTGGTTTATTAATTAAGTGATCCGTCATGCCTTCAATCAATATCATTTGCTCCAGAATTTACAACCTCCCTGCGTAATGCAGTGACGTTAATTTATTGTCCAAATGTATATCGCAAGTTAATCACTTATTTGCCAACTGTTTATACAGAACATATTTAGTATTTGATCTGTGGTTCTTAAATTGTCCATACCCAAAATTCCAACGGTCAAGCCTTTACTCCATTGGACGTCTATCATGTAGGGAATGAAAAAGGTTGATCAGTTCAGATCAATTATACATGCTTGTGACTGATATTATACATTATGAAGTCAATATAGTCTTGCCACAATGAGGGTTTAACCGCAGGAGAACCATAAGTTTGTAACCCAAATGCAAGTAAATTAATTTTTAGCCAGTAACAGTGAAGGTATAAAATAAATACATACATGTACTAGGTTTTGATTTTCTAACCCTAGAACCGGGGACCACCATCTCGTTGCTTTACATGTGCATAATTAACCGTGAAAGTCGAATCATATCCCAGGCATGCCTGCATTCTACTATATTTCAAATGAACTATTAGGACATTGTCCCATTAAAGTTGACAGCAAATTCCTTCTCAATTTGAACTTCTGTCAGAACTAGGGTTTCAGCGATGACCGGAGATTTTCACACAAGCCCTTGGGACCACTTCTCAACTATTACCTTAATGGATTATATATACTCTCTCTCTCTATCTCCTCTCTGACACACACACACAGAATAAAATTCACCACTAAGAGATACAAGTTCCCCGTCTGTAAGAGGCAGAAGTAGAGGGAGATCGTGTTATTGATTTTTTACATTTGACATCTTATATTAAAGGATAAAAACCTCAAAACCAAAGAGATTATATCAGTTTAGAATTAATATTATGAAGGTCGAGAAACCGCATATAAACTTTTTGGACTATTTATACCAATGCAATGATGTAGTTGACCATATTACTTTGAAAACAGTAAATCGTCACAAGACTATAGGTATATATACTACCAATGTTGCGCGCTAAGATATGGTTTAATTTCTTGATAGAATAACAGCATACATTAAAATTTGTAACCGATTATAAATCACGGGATGATTTGCACAGTTGAACACTTTGAAATGAACAGTGTTCCCATTGGCTCCGACCACGAAATTGCGGTATCGAGATTCATAACCTTGTTGCATAGCATTCCTTTTGAGGGAGTGGGGACTGACAATTATCAACCAATATGGCAAACCGCGTCAGATGTGCCTTTTTTTCAGGATCATGGGGGCTGTAGTCCATATAAGTTGCAGAACCTCAACACAAAAAGCTTAAGTAGAGTACGTATTACAACAATATATATATATATATATATATATATATAGCGATTTAATTGCCGTAGAGCACATTCTCAATATATCAAAATTTAATATTCCATGGAATTTAGTGAATGCCTGTGGCCGTGGTAGCACTGTTCCATATGCAGGGACTCTGAAAATTAGATTGTTAAGGGCTGTAACATGACATTAATAATCAGTATGAGTTACGAATCCTAATGGTTACTTCATCAGCACATATTAATTAGTTTTACACCAAAATTTCAAGCTGAAATCTTCTCTAATGTTCGAGTTATGCTTCTATAGTTAAGAAGAGGTCAATGAGCTGAATATATATAATATATTCATCCTCAACATTTCAAGCATGATTCTGAATGTCCCTCCTCTTCCATTGAACTCCCATCTATGAGAAAATGAATTCTTGACGAGTCTCTTTTCAAGTTATGATATATTGTTCATGTTTCTGCTGATTGAATTTTTTATGAACAGTAATTAATTCTTTGATCGTTGAACAGGCTAGCTATAGGAACCCACGAAACTGAAATTCATTATTCCTGTTTTGCATATAGTTAGGTTTTTACCACCCTTCTTTTTGGAAAGATAAGACTTCAGAGTGATCATTGTCATCAGGTGTATGCTTAACTGAAGTTCAGTACTAATATGCTTAATTTTTATGATTATAGTTTTTGGCACGGTAATTAACTCAGTTAATAAGTTGGTCATAGCTTTAAATAGCAAGTTCTGGTCAAACTGATGAGATCTCATACAAAAAATTAGCTTTTATATCTTAAGCTTTGATTTTTTGAATTATAGTTATACAAAGAGCATTTCACGAAGGGATAAGTTACCCCCAATATAGTGTTCTTTGTGTTTATTTTGAATTATATGACTGCCTGGAATTCATTATCATTCAGTTGGCATTTTGACATGGACTTATCTGCCCATTGTGTTTGGGGCTTGACATAACTAAACTTGCGTAACCTTTTCGCTGATGATAGCAAACTAACTCTAGCATTGAAACCAATCAAAATTAACAGTAATAAGTAATAACTATGTTACTCACAAAACCTGCAGGTTCAATCAGATTAAAAGAGAAAAGAAAGAAAATAATTTCCAAAAGAAGTTGAATATAAATGCAGAAGGATATAGATGAAGAAAATCTTATCACGCAAATTATTAAACTTCACTCCAAAGTTCTACTCTGAGACTCTGACTATGTATTATGCGGAAGCAATTATTTTGTGTTCGTATTTTGTATCAATCCTAAACAAACATACCAACTAAAAAAAAAAATAGAAATCAAATCAAATCCCACCCATAATTGAATTCCTGTCAAGACATAGAATTAAAATTATATATAACTAATTATTTAATTCAAATAATTTCATCATTTAATTCATATCCACAAAATAGCAAGGGGCATTGCATTAATCCTAGACAAACAAATACAAACCACTCAAACGGTGACCACCATAATTAGAAACATGAACACCAGGTTTTAACGATCAAAAAAGAGTGCTGCCAGAAAATCAATGATATAAACACAGAAAATAAAAGGCAAATCCGGTTAACTGGTAATCTCTTCAGCCACAATTGATACCATTTACTCTTTAAGCCAACTGAGAATACAGGTTTCCATATAGAAAAGGGGAGGCACGGAGGAAGAACAACTGTACGCATGTGTCAATACAAACCTATTTTTAGTAATCATAGTTTCTGGTGACCTTTTTTCATGGAATCTCCCTATGGTTTTCATCAAATTTCAGAACGTAATGTGCTGAATTACAATCCTAGATTCACTTCCACTTTTTCGAATCATCTGATTCTAATCTCAGTTAGATTCGTGAGAGAAATTACGCAAAGGATATTTGAGCACTGAAACTGTGAAATCGAAATAGATGAAATCAGATGAAACAAGAAATCTAATTAAGCCTCTTCCGTACGTGGCTAAGCTCTCAACAAGCTCAAATATATGTAAATGTAAATTAAACAAAGAGATTACTGAAACTTACAATAAGAGAAGATTATAATGAAAGGAGAGGACGATTGGACAAGATTTACGTGCTTGTGTTCTTCCTCCGTTACAGCAAAACAAAGCTCAGTATATAAGTTTATGGATTTACCAACAGAATCCAAAGACGCATCTGTTCATTGAGTTAACATTGTTTATCCATGATGTGTTCCAAACCCTCAGATTCACTGTACGCTAACAATACAGCATATGAATCGCTCCCCTTAAGATGAATTGCAATGAGTCATTTTATCACACAACTTTTTTCCTTTAAAGATTTACCATTTTCACTACTGAATTTATTTTTAAATTAATTAGTGTACTTGTATGACTGTACATGACTAGATGTAGACTTGCACTTTGAGTAGATGCCAAAGATATAGGTATAGTTGAAACTTGAAAGATTAATATACTATGTTGATTAAGAAAAAACCAAAAAAAAAAAAAAACATCTATGCTTTTTTTCAATTTTGGAATGTGAATCACATTTAAATGAGTTAAAAAATGGTTGCATTAAAGAAGATAAACAGATATGAAAATTTATTAGAAATGATATTAAATGCTTAGAGAAAAAGAGTAAAACATCAACAACAATTAACCAAGTCTCTCCAAACCTCCACTTGTTAATTATTTTCACTTGATATTACGACGTCATTCTGTTACATGCTTGAGGTTAGTTAATGACCTTTGATTTGCATGCAAGCTAATGGAAATTGCCATTTTATTTCGTTCTCTGCACCATCTATGAGCCACATACTATCCAGGAAACCACTGGGTTTCAAGGAAAACACCCACCTAAACCCTGCACATTCCAAATCAAGTCTAGATTAATTAGTCGACAATTTATCATTAGTTGATGCCGTTTTTTTTTTATTATTAATTTTTAGTGTTCAATGATTACACTAAGGTTTAAAACCTATGACTTCATACATACTGCCTAAACCCTCTACCACTAAGCCAAGCATAATTGATTATCATTAGTGGATGAGTAATGTTATATTTTTTTACTAATCCTCCTAAAAATTCTCCTACCACATACCTTACAAAGAATGTTTTAAATGAAAAAATAATGCATTTAATGTCCTGAAAATATAAAACACATTTAATATATACATAGCATACAAAAGAAGTAGGAGGATTAATAGAATGATATTTTAGGAGGATTTATAATTATTTTTAGTGGATACATCTTTGCTAGGTGAGGTCTAATGAAGTTTCGGCTAAAAATTAACATTGGCTATAGCAAGCCTGGGAACTGCAAGCAGGCTATTCACATTCATTCCAACACCAGGGTTAAGACCGATTTGGAAAATTAAGTCTTAAAGGGTTGTTTAGGATATGCGTTTTTTATTTTTTGATGGATTTGATAGTCTTTTATTGGTTATGTATAGCGTGGAGATATGTTGTGCAAAGGGGGTTCTTATTTTGTATATTATACAGGTAGTTAACAAATGTTTTAAAGATGGGGTTACATTTTGGATGCTGTCAAATAGGTGACATTTTTATATTTGCATTGTAATTATGGTATGAATTGAATGTCATCAACAATTGTAACGAATGCAACAATCAACGAAAGTCCACATTTGGTATATTTTGCTTTGAATTCTATTTACATCAATCTCATAGCAAATGCATGCTATATATACAAGGAGGATCCATGGACACTTTTTATGTATAGGATTTTTTATTTTTTTTGTGTGTAGAATTATACATTTTGGAACAACACCAATTTTCTGGAATTAAGGGATATATATTTAATTTTATTCTGCCTATTGTATGTTATTGAATCATTTGGATTGACAATTGTATGCGCATATAGGACACTTGTAATGGTTTTTTTGGTTGAGACACTTGTAATGGTATGTTCAACGGAGGCTAAGGACAATGTAAGATTTTGTACAAATACAAATAGCATAGATAATCACAATAAAAAAATAAAATAATAAGACACTCTGGAAATTGGACAAACCAGCAGCCAGTAGCAGTACATTGTACTAATGGTTCAAACTGAAATTTCATATACATGAAAATTTCATCAATCCTCCAATGGTACATATTCCTTTCCTTAAAATAGATAGTAATATCCATCTTTGTATTTTTTTTCCTCTATTTTTTGAACTAAAAATGAACAAAATTACCAAATAAAGAAGGTTAATTACAAAATAGTAGATACTCCAAAAATACCAAAATTTTACTCCATATACACACCATATGTTAAATCCTTATTTAATCCCATAGAAATGTTTCTGTACGTCCACATACATCATTTCCAAATACATACCATTTCAATATACTAAAATAGTCTTGCATCACTTAAGAATCAAGGCCAAAGGTAGCTTATAAACACTCTTCTCCCTTAACGCACTTGACTAGGGCTACTATTCCAGTACATCAAAATAGTCCCACATTGCTTAGGAATCAAGAATAAGGATAGTTTATAAATACCATCCTCCCTTAACCCATTAAGACACTTTTTAAGGACAAAACTGTGAGACCCATGAGCGCACAGATAGTACCTCGAACACATACAAATTCAATGCTAACAACGACCATAGTGATTCCTAAAACCCCAACACATACTTTCAAATCTTGTTAAAGGACGGATTTATAACCCTCAAATGTTTTGATAATAACAAACAGTTAAAAAGAGTTTTTCAAACAATCGTCTGGTCACTCGTAATTTGCATGTTCGCTATCGTATGATCTTTTGGTTATGTACCGTCTTTAACTTTCTTTAAAAGTTTCAGTAACTAACTGCTCTTAGATGATGTTTTAATAATCTACACACTAGTTAGTTGTAAAAGCGTAAACAACCTCGAAATAAATGAAGTCTACACACCTACTCTCGAGGAAAGATCACTTTACGCGTAAAAGAAGGAATGTACGTGCGGATGTCAGAATGGAAAAGAAGATATGTCCACTACTATAAGATTGAGTACAACAATGATAAAGATAAGTAGACTACTTTATCTTATCAAAGTGACAAGTTGGTGAAAGGCATTAAATGCTGCATTTAATGCTTTAACGACTCTTTTCAACAGATGAAGGTTGTCTCTTGCAAATACTCACAATGGATACTTTTTTGGAGAAGCTTATAAATAGAAGAGACCTTAGTCTCAAGAGTTAGTTAGCTGGCTGATTGAAAATCT
Organism: Spatholobus suberectus; assembly: GCA_004329165.1. Lineage (NCBI taxonomy): Eukaryota > Viridiplantae > Streptophyta > Magnoliopsida > Fabales > Fabaceae > Spatholobus > Spatholobus suberectus. Next base: position 35,427,840 of record CM014735.1, on the reverse strand, counting down.
CTAATTGTTGAAAAGCTCTCATCTTGTAATATTCATATACGTTGCTTGTGAAAATTTTTTCTTTGTACATCATTGTATATTCGTCTGTTAGGACGTTAAACTAAATGTGATAACTCACACTCAATCTTTTTCTTTAAGAAATCGATAGAAGCTTGAAGAGGCTTTGATTCAAAGAATACTTAGGTTTTTGCTTAGAGAGACAAGTTAAAGACTATTTGGGTTGAGCCTGAAGAGGCTTGGTTGAAATAATACTTGTAACTTGTTTTAAGTTAGTGAAACTTGGTTGTTGCCAAGAACTGGACATAGTCTCTGGAGTGAGACGAACTAGTATAATTCTTGTGTGCTTCTCTGTTTTTCTTACAGCATTCGTCTTTCTCTCAGTAACATTTTAAAAAATCCTTTAATTAATCCTTTAAATGATACGTCTTTGAAAAGGTTTTGCAAAAATTTGCTATAACACAATTCAACTCCCCTTCTTGTGTTATCTTTATGTTTTACGAATCATAATATCATTTTTGGCATTAACAAATTTCTTGTCCTCAATGCCAACTCATTAACTTTACCTTTCTCCATATAAAAAACATCATTTGTTTATCAGCACTGTCATTCAACATCAAGAAATTAATACCCGTAACATGGCTTTTTCTCCTTCTTTTTGGTCAACATATCATTAATTGAAAATGCATAACGACACTTACACAAGTAGGATGCTAAAATAGAGCATTATAATAGTACACAACATATACACAATATCAAATGAAGGCACAAGGCACACACGCTCAAAACTAACACGTTCAAAACTAACAAATTAGCAATCCTAAAACACAAACACTAAAACATAAATGTTGTCACAGAGGAACCTTGGTAGAGCCATGGGCTTTCCTTCACTTTTTCTTTCTTTTGTTATTCCTTTTGAATCAACACTTGCCTAACAGCAATTCTAGTAAAGATGACCCAAAGCATCTCTGGTAGTTAGGGTATAATTGCCAAAGAGACTCTAACAAGTTCTCTTGAAAAAGAGACATGTATTGGAAAGGGATTGAGAAATATAAGAGGATGTAGGCAAACAAGGATGCTAGAAAGTTAGAAAAGAGGAGAAAGATGTATGTAGGTGCTGGAAAAGAAGGAGAGGAAGCTGGGGTAAAGGTTGTGACTAGAGGAGGAATAGGGGTGGTGGTGAGGAAGGAAAAGAAAAAAGAAAAAGCAAAAAAGAACCTTTCATAATGGAAGGGAAAAAAATTCACTTAAAATGGAAAAAATACCCTCTCATGGAGGTAGAAAACCCTCCCTTAGAGGGAGAGGACCCCCTAAGGGGCACCACCACTTGCTTTGCCAAGGTCTGTTTTTGGCCACTTGCTTTGCTAGGGTTAGGTGTAAATCAAACAAGTCTGTATTTTGAATTACTCCTTAAAAAAACAATTACTCAGTACTAGCTAGAGGTGCAAAAGGATGGTGTTGAATTCTCCACATAGTACCCAAAGAATGGTATGTTTTAATTCTTGGGAAGTCGATTTCTCCAAAATCAACTTCCTAACACTATTCAAAAAATTATAAAACGAGCTTCCCAATGTGTTTTATAGATCAGCACATTTCGGGAAATAATTTCACACCGGAGATATTTTGAGAAATAATTTCTAAAGTATATTAATTCAATACAGAAGCCAAAGTGTCTAACACGTTATAATTTAAGGAGAGTTATGGGATTACACTTTAGGGGCATGAGGTGGATGTCCATATTACAAAACATACTACATTGTTGAAATGTTCAACTCTGTTTCAGTCTTTTCAGGTGAATGTATTGATGTAACTCGCATATTTCAGTTTTTTTTTCCCCTTGCATGATCTTGTGCAATTACATTGATTAAAAAAGCAAATCAAACCAACTGACTTGACAAAAAAAATCATCCATTTGATCCAAAAGACCAACTGATCAAACTAGTGCAAAATTGATAAGGAATAGGTAGCGCAGAACTTATTTGTCTTGATTTTTTTATTCGTCCAAAAATGTCCTTTTACTCAAATAAAGGTTTAATATCAAATTATAAAGGCCCAATTTAATTGTTATTATTAATCTCGATTTTTTTTATATAACCAAAAATATATTTTAAGTAAAATAAGTTGCAAAAGCTCACTTTGATTGCCAGTATTCAGTCTCTCTATTAAATTATCTTGCAAAGCATATCACATAATCATTTTACACTAATACCAAACTTGATTTCTTATAATTTTATATTAGTTTAACATTTACTATACTATTTAAAATATGTAATTATCATGGATTTGATCATGATCACACCATTAACGAAATCCAATGTTCAAAACATTATATTTTATGCATAGCTCACATTATTTTAAGTGGGTAAAACTTGCTATTATGTATGGAATTGTAATTATATATAAAAATAATGTACAGAATTGTAAAATTAACGTGAATCAATTAGAGGTGTAAGCAGGTAGCGATCTACCCGTGAACCCGACCAATCCGACCCAACCCAACTATATTTTAGCGGTTTGGGTTTGGTCATTGGGTTGAGTCGGATTCATTTTTGTTGAACCAATTAGGATTGAGTTGGGTCACGGGTTGATATATTTCTAACGAGACCCAACTTGACTTATTATTTTATTCATAAAAAAATTAAAATATTATATATTATATTTTTCTTGAGTGTTAAATTTGTGTGATTAAACTTGAATTTTAAATTGAACATGCGTTCAATGAGTTAAATTAGTTAAGTATTTCATTTTTCTTTTTTTTTTATTTATTAATTTTTTGAATTTTTCTGAATATAAAAATTATAGTAATATTTTAATTGTCTAATTCGATGAACTGACCCGACTTAGTATTTTATTCATAAAAAATTAAAATATTATATATTGTATTTTTCTTAAGTGTTAAATTTGTATAATTAGACTTATATTTTAAATTAAACATGCGTTGAATGAGTTAAATTAGTTAAGTATTTTCTTTTTCTTTTTTTATTATTTATTTATTTATTTGAAATTTTCCGAATATAAAAATTATAGTAATATTTTAATTGTCCAATTCGATGACCCAACCTAACCTAACCCGATTAAGGTCAAGTTAGGTTGGGTTGAATCACTTTGCCACAAAAAAAAAACACAAACCCAACTAACCCAACCCAACTATTTTTAATTAAATTGAGTCTTAACACAGCTAAACCCAACCCAATTCGAACTAATCACACCCCGAGAATCAATACAGTATAAGTCTTGCTTATAGGATATAAAATACGGACTACAGACTCCATGACTTAATAGAAATCATATCAATGACCCTGTGTAATTGTCATCTCACTTTTTGCTTTTAAAAATTATTTTTTAAAACAATGCCACATTATTCAACAACTAATTTCTCATCCAAAATCTAGTAAGTTTTGAAAATTATTTCCAAAACAAGTACTTTAAAAACGAAAAAATAAAAACAGTTGGAAGATGTTTTCCCATCTTCTGTTTTCATCTTGTTTGACCTCTCTCTCAATTTCACATTCTGCTCTTTGTTTGCCTTGCATCACCCTCCACTAGCGGTCTAAGCAACCTTGTTTAGTTGTATTTTAAAAGCTAAAAAACAGTTCTTTAAAAGTAGAAATTAAACACACCCTGAACCTCCAGTTCTGTTCTGAAAGTACAGCGCGACATCAGCCGTGTTACACTAATCACACTCAAATGAATGTTCGATTTCGGTACAATCTTCGGGTTGAGACTTCAACAAGAACTCAAACTAGTTCAAATTCAGTGATAAAGAAGCATAGATAGCGATAGAAAAGAATAATTGATATTTTCACAAATCAAATCGTGCACACTGCAAAACCCATCCATTAAGCCTCACTAACTACATCAATAATAGATATACCTCTCCAGTATTCGTTTATACATGAAACTCTCAATTTTCCAAAAGACTGGTTAGTTTATGGTGCCTTAGAAGAATAGAAACTGTAGTCATCTATTCCGCCTACTGAGAGCTACACAGCCACTAACATCTTTTATAAAAATGAGGCAAAATCAACCCTTATCTTTAAAATAAAATTAAAAAAAAAAATCAATTCATTTGATTAATTACAGCTTCCACAAATCCCCACCCATCATCAGCATCAGGTCCCACCCAATATCCAGATATAACTATTTCAGTGCAATAATCTAGATCCAAATAATATGAGTAAGTTGCATGTAGAAACCTTGTGCATGACACCAAACAACATTGACAGCTTCCTTTCATAGATAGTACGGGTTTATTTGAACTGCAAGATCCAAAAATCTTTTGAGCTGCAAAATATAATATATACTTAATACTGACAGATTAAAAAGGCTAAGTACAAACATGATGCAATTATTCAAAACACTCCGAAAAAAATTCTGCCTACCCATAACTTCCAAAAGTTGCCTATGAATCCTAAGTTGAAGTTGAAGTTACCATAGATATATGTATGATGGACACACATGGTTATGTATGTGTATGTAGTGTAGCCAACATTACCCAACATGATAAAAACATTTAGCTTTTATTTTTGCTTTATAATATCTTATATTCATCGCAGCATCTCACCATGCATGTTTTCTGATATACATATAAAAACCATAATGGATGGAGGTGACAGAGGACAACAGAGATCTAGAAGGTAAAATTAAACCCACCAAGAATGGACCCAAGATAATTATGAAATCTGAAAAAAAAATTCATCCAAGGCAGCCAAGGCATTAGCAATATTACTATACAATTACCAAATCTGCAGAAAGTAACCCCAAACAGACAAAATTTTGAGCCCAGCCTGCAGCTTAGAACATTGTAATATTGTATATTTCATAGTCTAACCAAACCCAAATCATATATATAATACGCAGGTTTTAAAATCCAAGATGCCTGTCCTCCACTTTGTCTTTTAAGATTGAGGGAGAACGAGATGGGTAAACTTCACCTTTTTATTCACAGGATTTGGCTTTTCTTTTTACCCTCTTATGTCATTCATCTTCCTCACGGATGATCTCCCTCCATAAACTGGAAATTTATAATACCTTCCACAGACATTTCTTTTTGGTTCACATCTAAAAGTATGTGCCAAAATTAAGATGGAGATTCAAAACTCTAATCCTACCTAACGATTAAATGGCTGTAGCAGTTCCACCCTAGCAGAGACTATTTCTCTTCCAAGAAGCCAACATGACCCAACGAAAAGATTACATAGGTAGCAAGTTTAAATCTGACATATTAATAATGCAACCTACAATTTCACATTCTGTCAATTACTAGGGCAAATATTTCAAGTTCCTGGCAGTGAGCTTGTCTTCATATTTATAATGAGTAAACTCTCAATTTAATCCTGAAGTATTACTCTCTCTCCTAATTGGTCTTTAAAGTAATAAAATTATATAAATAGTCACTCAAGTATTAGAAATTATAATAAATAGTCCTCCAAGTATTGAAAAATCCATCAAATTGGTCCCTCAATGTTAGTAAAAAATACTAACTCAGAGACTACATTGATGGATATTCAATACTTGAGAGGATCACTTATATAATTTTATTACTTTAGGGACTACATAAGAGAGAGGGTAATACTTGAGGGACTAAATTGATGGTTTATTCTGTCTATAACTAATAAGCAACCATGAACATTATCAAGTTAAACAACTAAGTATGAGACATTACGACCTTATCCCTAATTGTGGTTGGTATAGAAAATCAAATCAAAGTTATCAAACGTTAATAATGCAAAAAGAGTGAATCTCTACAAATCAAGCTTCTAACGGAGAATCACATGGTAATTAAGTGAGAGGTTGAAAAGAAAAACCTGTTCGAATTGTTGCTTTGCTTAAAATTCTATCCAGAGCAAAATCTAACTGATGTTGATGCACTCCTGCTGGTAAGTCATCAAAAATAATAATTAGTCATTCAACACGAACGTACACAGAGAAACCTTTTCCCTAGCAGAGCAAGTTGTGCAGCAAAGAGTTGTCATGCAAGTAGAATTGTTAAGTTCGGCTGATATTAATTATTCACAATATCATACAGAATTAGAAATTGAATGATTAGTCCATTTTGAGTTTTGATTAGCAAAATCACGAAAAATTAAATAAAATAAATTCACTACTAGAGCAAACGAATGACAGTGGATGTATGCTTTGGTACATTGTGGAACCAAAATGGGTTTTACGCAAAAAGATATTGGGGTCATCTAAGGTGTGAACATTCACTCTAGCTTATTTATGTGTACGGAAAGTTGAAAGTGGAGTTTGGAAGTTCAAAATTATGTACTAACGAGAAAAAGGTACTTTAGTGAACAAAGAGAATTAAACAAAGTTAGGGTTATGTTATGTTATGTATACAAAGAGAAAGTAAAGTACCTTGTTCAGTGGTGAAGAGCGCAGAGGAACGGTGAAGCCGGAGGAAACTAAGCACGCCATTTTGAAGGCTTCAACTTCGGACCCTGCGGGAACGGTCGGGAACTAACATTCGCTGAGGGGAGGAGGACCGATTCTCATTAGGCTGGCCCAATCTTATTTGATATTAGGTTGGGCCAATGTAGCTGTGGGCTTGGCCTGGCGACCTCCGATTCATGCCCTAAATCACCGTAGGGTTGGTAATTCTATTTACTATATATATTAAATGAGAATAATTATTTTGAATGAAATATTTTTAACTGTTATTTTTTAACGATAATATTTTTAGCTATTATTTTTCAATAAGAGAATTTTTAAGAATTTTTAATCTTTTATCTCTTTCAATCTATCATTTTAAATATTGTTAGATCTAAATTGAATTTTAATATTTTTTAAAAGAAATTATGAATCATTAAAAATTAACCTTGTATTACAATAATTATTTATTATAAATTTAAAATATAATCTATATGTTCAAAAATGTTTATTTATTAAAAATTATAATTATAATTATTTTAATCATAATATAAATTTATATATTGAGAAGTATTTATTTATTATAAGTTTAAGTTATATAAAATAAATATTTATTATATGCAATACACAAATTAAAATACTAGTTTCTAATATCCTTTTTTCTCTTCACATTCTTTTTGTGTTTTTGTGTTTTTCCAATGTAAAATATTGTATTTTTGTATTAATCGATTGCATAACCCGATTACATATATATACACGTTAACAGCTTGAGCCAATTGCTCCCTATCCTTATGTCTTCGCAACAAACTACAACTAGCATCTATTTGAATTTAAATCTAATCCATTGATCCAATATAACGGAGTTATCCTTTATCTGAATTAACAAACTCTATCTAAACTCTAAATTCCTTCACTCCCCCTCAAGTTGGCACATGAAGATCGATAGTGCCCAACTTGCTCAGCAGAATTTCGAATCTTTCTTTTCCCAAGGGCTTTGTAAACACGTCTGCCCCTTATTCCTTTGTCAAAACCTTCATGGGCTTTATCTCTCTGGACTGTACTATCTCTCGAACGAAGTAACAGTCCATTTCAACATGCTCCATCCACTGGTGGAAGATCGGATTCATGGCTATGTGGAGGGCTACCTGGTTGTCACAAAACATAGGTGTAGCTTCACCCTGCAACACTCCCAACTCTCCCAGTAACCATCTCAGCCAGATTACCTCACTAACCGTTGCTGCCACAGCTCGATACTCAGCTTCTGCTGATGATTTTGCTACCACTGTTTGTCTTTTCGTCCTCCACGAGATAGGCGAGCTCCCAAAGTTATCAAATAGCCTGTGCATAATCTCCTAGTGAGGGGACAACCACCCCAATCGGTGTCGTAGTATGCTTGCAGTTTCAAATCACCACTGCTTGGAAGGAGTATTCCCTAACCTGGTGTTGTCTTCAAGTATGTAACACTCACTCACTACATCTATGTGAATCTGTTTGGGTGCATTCATGTACTAGCATAAAGTGTTCACTGCGTAGGTGATATCCAGCCTCATTATTGTTAGGTATAGCAGCCTCCCCAACAATCTTCTATACCTCGCCGCATCTGCATCAGGGTCTTTATTAGTCACCCTCAAGTTACAATTCTGCTCCATTGGGAACTTACTAGGCCTACAATTCTACATTCCAGTCTCCTTAAGGATGTCTAGGATGTACTTTCTCTGATTAAGGACAATTCCCTGTGGTGATCATGCTACCTCGACACCTAAGAAAATTTTAGTGGCCCGAGATCCTTGATGCTAAACTCTTTATCCAGATACTCTTTTGCATGTTGCATGGCTCCTTGGTCATTCCCAGCTAGTATCACATTGTCTACATATATCAATACTGCAAGGAATATGTTCTTTGCCGTGTAAACGAACAAAGAGTGATCCGCCCTAGATTGTTGGAACCCTATCTTGCTCAGTCCACTAGTAAACTTCTGAAACCAATTTCTTGAGGCTTGACGGAGCCCATAAAGGGACTTTCTTAGTTTGCAGACTTTGGTTTCCCCTCTTTCGTGAACCCCTAAGGGATCTTCATGTATATTTCTTGACTCAAATTTCCATGCAAGAATGTATTGTTCATATTAAGTTGGTGAACAATCCATTCTTTTGTTGCAACTACAACTAGCAAGCAACACACTGTCACCAACTTTGCCACTGGTGTGAGAGTTTCATGAAAACCTTCTCCCTCAACCTGAGTGAACCCTCTCGCTACGAGCCTCACCTTATAGTGTTCAATCTCCCCATTTGGCCTATACTTGACTATATAGACCCATTTTGAGTCTATTACATTCTTCCCTGGTGGAAGCTCCTACAATGTCCATGTTTTATTATTCTCCAACGCCTCAATCTCCCTTTTCATGGCCTCTTTCCAATGTTTGTGCCTTATTGCCTAGGGAAAATTCTTTGGCTCATCTTGTGAAGAGATGGCCGTCAAGAATGCTGAATGTGAATGGGAAAACTTATTGTAGCTAATATGGTTAGATAAAGGATGCATCACCAAATTACCTGTGGGTGGGTTGGACGAAGGTTGGGCAATGGAAGGTGGCAGATTCACTTCATAATCTTTCAAGTAGGCTAAGAAGTTGTCAGGTCCTCCTACTATGTCTTTCTCCTTCATGTCCTTAGCCCTTTGTGATGTCTTCTGCTTGCCTTTCTTCTTGCAACTCTATTGGTTGACCACCTTCTTCCTCCACATCACAGACATGTTGCTCATGCTATCTTGCACCCACTGACTCTTCCTCCCAAGCCGCGTGTTGAAGCTCTTGTCCATTCTCATTGCACCCCTTTATCTCTTCTTTTTTGAATGAAAATTTATTCTCGAAGAATACCATGTCTCTGTAGATGTGTATTTCTTTGGTGGCTTCATCATAAATTTTGTATCCCTTTTGTCCAATTGGATAGCCGATGAACACATAAGGTCTCCCCTTTTCATCAAATTTTCCTTCTTTCTTATTTTTTAACAAATACACTAAGCACCCATACACTCTCATATGTTCATAGTCTGGTTTCTTTCCAAACAGAATTTCATACGGCGTTTTATTGCCTATAATCTTTGATGGCAATCGATTGATGATATGCACTACAGTCATCACACATTTGCCCTAAAATCGGATTGGTAATCCTGAGTGGAACCTCAACACTCTTGCTGTTTCGAGAATGCGCCTATACTTCCTCTCCACCCCATTTTGTTGGGGTGTGTATGCACACATGAGCTCCATCATTTCATAAAATTTTCTCATGCTTCCAGATGTAAACTCTAATCCATTATCTGTTCTCACTCGTTTAACTTTTTTTCCAAATTGAGTTTCTGCCATGCATATGAACATCTGCAAATAACGTTCAACCTCTGATTTGTGCCTCATAAGGTATACCCATACCCCTCTACTAAAGTCATGTACAATGGACAGAAAATAGTATGCTTCACAAGTTGATTCACTAGAGTAACGACCCCATATATCACAGATTCACAGTGTATTAATTCAAAGCAACAAGTGGTTTTTATTGAACTAAGAGAAAAAAGAGCCTTGTTTACTTGGCTCGTACAGAAGAATCATAAGGCATTTTAGTTTGATCTCTAGCTACTCTAACTACACTAAGAGATGGTTCCACATATGCCATCTTATTTTTTGATGTGTGCCTTAACTGCGCTTGCCACAGGTCTGCATCTGTCGACTTCTCCACCTTTATTGCCATTCCTCCGTCCTTTATCGGTTCAAGAAGGTAGAGTTCATCTTGATGCCCATCCACTCCGATCAAGGTCTTCAAAGATAAGTCCTGTATCACACACATATTAGCAACAAAAGTTAGTTAGCAGTTGTAATATCTTGTCAATCTGCTAACTGATAGAAGATTGCATTGGAATCCAGGAACATGCAAGACATTGCTTAGTTCCATTCCATTGGGGAGGTTGGTCTTTCCATAACCCTTCACCGATACACACGTTGCATCTGGAATTTGCACTGGCTTTTTATCACAAGGACAGTTCTCCTTCAGCAAGGCTCAATCTATCGTGATGTGTTCTATTACCCCTGAGTCAATTACCCAGGGTTTATCAAATATAAGGTTACTTGCCATGTTCATATTAGGGCTTGCTTGATGTGTTCTCGTTGCCGATTCTACATCCATCTTCAATTATTGCATAAGTTATTCACACTACTGCATAGACAGTCCTGGAATTAGGCTTCCCTCAGCACTCACTTGAGTTGCCTTCAATCCACCTCTCTTATCATTCCATGGTTTTCTCTTCTCCCTTTTATTATACCCATACTTCTTGCAGTCCAGTGGGTATTTGATGATATCATAGCAACCATCTCACGTGTGTCCCACTTTATTACATTGCTCACATATAGGCTTATCCTTCCTTGCTCCTCTTTGCTCTATTTCTCCAGCATGTATGACTTAGGCTTGGAAAACTGCCATTTCAACTATTGGTTTATGCATAGTCATGATCACTTGCTGCTATTCATCCTTTGTAACGAGATGATAAGCGTGTTTGGGACTGAGCTTGGGCACCATACTGAGAATCTGCGTTTTGACTGTTGCAAAAATGTCATCCAATTCTATGAGAAAATCATATAGCTGCTCTCTTTCTCGCATCTCCATGAGGCGCTTTTGCAAATCACACTTGCACTCACAGTAATTGCATTTGGACCAAGGTGCTATTGAGTGAATTTCATCCCACAGCCCCTTTAACTTCATGTAATATGAAGGCACTCAGAGCTTTTCTTGTCTCAACAATGTTATGGCTTGCCAAAGTTCACACACCCTTGGTGCACCCATCTTTGCAAAGCTTTCTTCAAGCTCAATCCATATTTCCCGAGCAGTATTCGCGTATCTCACACTGCTCCTTACCTCCTTGTCCATGTCGTTCTTCAACCACCCCTTCACCATGGCATTGCACCGCATCCAATGACCCAAATTTGGAGAGTCTACTCCTGGCATAGGGATTGTGCCATTGACAAACACTATTTTGTTTTTGGCATACAATGCATTACTCACGTCAGCCACCCATTCCCCATAATTTTCATCATGAAGTGGGTCACTCATGAAGATCTGACCTATATGATCTGCAGCATGAATATAGTAAGGAGACATGATGTCTATGCAGCCTTCATCACACGCATGGGCGTCACCTTGCCGTCATTCACTACCTCATTAGGGATCACATCTCTTTGTGTGCTTCAGCCATGATGATTTTGGCAATGAATTTGGATTACTCAACCATAGCTCTTGATACCATGTAAATTATGTAAAATATTGTATTTCTATATTGATTGGTTGCATAATTCAATTATATGTATATATACACATTAACAACTTGAGCCAATTGCTCCCTATCCTTATCTCATCGCAACAAACTACAACTAGCAGCTCTTTGAACTTAAATCTAATACATTGATCCAATATAACAGACTTATCCTTTATCTGAATTAACAAACTCTACCTAAACTCTAGATTCCTTCATCCAAAAATACTCTTTTTGGAAAACTAATTTCCAAAATTTTCTTTCCCCGGTTATTTTATGTTTCCTCAATTAAAAAATAACATTATAAAAACATCATTTAGTAATTTGAGATTGAGAGACAAATGCAAGAATGATAAAACGAGATGGGTAGTTTCATTTTCACAACACTACATCTTTCTTCCTCATAAGCCATATTGAGAATCTAGAGATCAGTAATTCATAAATATTTCAATGATTTTGAATAGTTTGATTGATGCGGTATTTGGTGAACTCAACTATCTGTACAAATCCATTGATTCAAATGTCTTAGGTTCAAATGTGTGGTTGATTCATTTATTCATAAGCCTTTGGTTAAACTTAATGAACTTGACAACTTGACCACAATGATGCAAACTTCACTAGTAGCAAAAGCAAAAACTCATTTTGTGATTGTTAAGGAAAAATATGCCTTTAAAACATTTAAACCATCTATTCAACACTAATATATTATACTTATGATTAACATACAGTCACTTCAACTGTTGTATTGGTACATTTAAATTCTGTAAGTACAGTTTTGTCGAAAAATAAACTAATATTTGACAATTCAATATAAAAATATAAACATTTCATTTTGAAATAAGAAACATTTTATAATTTTGTCAAATTTAATGGAAGGTTTACATAGCTAAAGTAAATATATTAAAAAAGACAAGAAAGTAGATAAATACGGGTTTTCAAAATTGTTAAGATGTCATTTTATGGATTAGAACGTCAAAAGTGGACCAAAAAATGACAATGTTAAATAGTAATTAAAAAATCATTTAACTTTTGATCGAATACAAGCAATTTTCAACAAATTATGGATTAACTAACACTTTACTCCTTCGATGTTCTCGTGATTAGCAGTTATATTTTCATTCTAAAGGGTACGCCCATACTTTAGATGATACATCATTAAGAAAAGGAGAGGAGGAGGAGGGGGCGGGGGTGGGCCTGCATGTAAACAATTAAGATTATACTATACTTCATTTGGGAAGACAGACATACGAAATTGGCCACCAAAATTAATAGTTTGTTGCAGAAGTGGAACTATAAGGGAAATGATTTGCAATTTAAATAGAAATGTTAATTGATCATCATCCCCATAAGTGAAACGTGGCAACGACAAAATATTTAACCAAATTAAAACACCACGAGCATGGAATTTGATTTGAAGCATTTTCAAGGCTTTTTTTTACCCCAAAGAGGTGATTTTTAAAAAAATTACCAAAATGGATTTTTTTTTTTTAAATTACCAAACTAGGGTAAGTAGTGTTTACCAAACACGACTGTTGAATTTTACGTCTTTTTAAAGTCATATTTACCAATAAATCGAACAATCAATCTCACTCATTTTGTGATCGGTAAAATTAAACTCAACTAGCATATCATACATTCAAGTAGCAATTTAGTCGCTAAACTTGGTTATCTGAAAAGGAGAGTTAGTAACTTGACGTGTTACATTTTTCAATTGTCAAGTATGAGTTTGATGGATTGTTCGATTTCCAACATGAACAAAGTAAGGTCATGACAGAATTTAAAAAATAGAGATTGAAGAAAAAATTTGCCAACACGAACATATTAGGATCCAAATAGAATGGTTTCTTTTATCTAAATTTTATAATTTAGATATTCTAAGATTACATACCAACATGCAAAAAGTGAATTAATATAATTATTATCCACATATTGGCTATTTTAGCACCTCACTTTTTGCTTAGTTGTTTTATTGCTTTTTCTCCACACGCATGGATAAGGAGCAAAACATAAAAAAGGATGCAGTAAAAGCATATTTAAAAAGGAAATTTATTTTGTGGGAAAGACATGCATATAGATCCAAAAGTGGAAGTCAAAATCAACACTTGCATTTTTCACCGAACAATGGTATAATTAAGAAGTTATTATTAATTGTAAATGATCAAGAATTTCATATTATTATAATGATTTCTCAAATTTTGTATATTTTTGGCTTAATGGCACAGCCAATCATGTCCGCACCGCTGCTATGTGTATGGATGTTACTAGAAAGGAAGTTGCAAAAGGATCAAGAAATAATACACCTTTGTCTGATATAACTTCTATCATCCTTAATGAAAGGAACCAAAGCAAAGCTCAGTTGAATAGCATGTTCAACTCTAATTCTTGCATATATACTCAGCCAAGTGCTAACCAACACCTATCACAAAGAAAAAGGAGAACCATTTATATTGATTCACTAGATGTTAATCTAATGACCAAATTTTCTGAGATGAATCAAAATTTAGTCAATGGAGATGATGCACATAATCCTTGCAATGTTGCATCCTCTTCATCAAACCAAAATATATCCACGACAACATCATGGTGTCCTTTACACCTTCTATTAGGATACAAGGTTAAACATGCCATCAAATTGGCAGCCTGTTGCCTTTGCTTGGTCATGCTCCAAAGTTTGCACAACTTTACATTTATAATACTAAAAATGAAATACAAAATAGGCTTCAAGGATTAAGGTGCGTACATACTTTTTGAAGTTAAAATTTTTATACATATAATATAACATATAGAGATATGCATAATATTTGATTATTAGTATCTGACCAACATATGTTTTTCTATTGATTCATAAGAATCAAAGCCACATAGATCCACAAATTGTGTGCAACTTATCAACCATGCTAGATCAATATAATGCACACACACAAAATCCTTTAGGATGACTAAGGAAAGATTACAAGCTGGACCTGTGCATGATCTAAGGCTAAAGCTCATTTCTAATAGAGTTACTGATGGTAGAGTATATAATTTACCTACTGTTTTAAAAGTGGATGCTCTTATTATTGGTGATGTTGACATAGCATTAAAAAATGATATAATTATGGAGTTGCAAAGTGTTGAACTTCAAAGAATATATGAGTTGCATACAAGCTATCTGGGTTACCAATATTGCCTTTTATTTCCTTATGGTGAGGATGGTTATAGGCATGATGTGCCTTATAGAGATAGAAGCAGTTCCCAAAATTGCAAAACGAATCAGCTTACTATAAGAGAATGGCTTTGTTTTAGACTCCAATCTAGAAAAAATGAGGCACAAACTTTATTAAGATCAAGAAGACTCTTTCAGCAATTTGTGGTTGATGGTTATATTATGGTGCAGTTGGAAAGATTATCCTTTATTAGGAGAAACCAATCAAAACTAAGAGTTGATCACCAAGTCCAATCTCAAGGATTAAACACAGCCAAAAGAGTCATATTACCTTTTACTTTTGTAGGAAATCGTAGATACATGGATCAATTGTACTTTGATGGGATGGCAATTTGTAGCTTTGTTGGCTTTTTTGATTTGTTTCTGACATTTACATGCAATCCCAACTAGCCAGAAATTCAGAGGTTACTTGGACCACTGCATTTGACACCATAGGATTGTCCTGATATAGTATCAAGGGTCTTTAAAATAAAATTTGATGAGTTATTAACAAATTTGAGGAAGAAGTAAGTTTTGGGGAAAGTACTTGCATGTATGTCCATATTTGATCATGCACATAAATTTATTTCATTACTTCTTGGCAACCATCACTTGTAAGCATTTGAAAAATTGTTTACTTTCAAATATGTACACGATTGAGTTTCAAAAAAAGGGTTGTCGCATGCACATATACTTATCTTTCTACATCAATCTAACAAGTACCCTACTACAGAGGATATTGACAAAATAATTTCAGCAGAAATACCAAATCAGGCTCACATGATCCATGGTCCATGTGGTTTAGCCACCAAGTCATCGCCATGCATGAAAGATGGTAGATGCTCTAAGTACTATCCTAAGCAATTTAAAGCTCAACAATTGTTGACCAGGATGGTTATCCTATTTATAGGAGAAGAGATAATGGAAATACAATAGACAAAAATGGTGTTTGTCTTGATAATCGTCATGTTGTCCCTTACAATCCAAAGTTGTTAAAATATCGAGCACATATTAACATAGAATGGTGTAACCAAAGTACTTTAATCAAATACTTATTCAAGTACATCAACAAAGGATATGATTGAATTACAGCTGTTATTATTCCAACAGAAATGAGGGAGCATTTCATGGTGGGAACATTGATGAGATTAAACAATATCTCAATTGCAGGTATATGTCACCATGCGAGGCATGTTGGAGAATTTTTTTTCTTATCCAATTCATGGTAGGTCACCAGCAATTGAAAGGTTATATTTTCACCATCCAGATGAGCAGTCTGTGTACTTTAATGATCATGAGGACATTGATTCAATACTTTCAAAACCAAGTGTTAAAGAATCATTGTTTACATCTTGGATGCAAGCAAACAATATATACTCTGAAGGCAAAAATTTGACTTATGGGCACTTTGTCTCAAGGTTTGTCTATGTACCTAGCAAATGGTGTTGGAAACCACAAAATAAAGGTTATACTATTGGTAGGCTCATGTAGGTTCTTCCAAGTACAGGTGAGCTATATTTAAGAATGATGCTAACTATTGCAAAAGGACCATGTAGCTAAGAAGACATTAGAATTGTTGCCCATATCCAGCATCCAACTTTCAGAAAAGTATGTTTTGCAATGTGATTGCTTGAAGATGATAAAGAATATATTATAGCTATAAGAGAAGCCAAGAATTGGGGATTAGGTCATTACTTGAGGAAGTTATTTGTTACAATGCTCTTATCAAGTAGCATTAATAGGCCAAAGCATGTATGGGAACAAACATGGCAATGGTTGGCAGATGGGATTCTTTATGATCAAAGAAAATTGTCAAATATCTAAGGTACACATGTTCCTTCCTTTTTATTTTCCACAAACAATTCATATTTTTTGTCTTAAAATAATCATAATACTTATCAAACTGTATTTCTTCTACTTTTTAGACTTGCAGCTTCGCGATCAAGAGTTGCAAAGTTTAACTCTATTAGAGATTGAGAAGTTATTGCAAGCAAATAGAAAAAGTCTACAGGACTATCCATCATTACCATATCCAAAGGGTTATATCACAAGTCAATTAAGGAATAGACACATATATGCTGAATGTGATTATGATATATCTGATTTTTATGATCAATTCTAGAATTTATTTAGTTCTCCTACAGGTAATATAATTGACATTGACTTTGCA
Source organism: Spatholobus suberectus (assembly GCA_004329165.1). Taxonomy (NCBI): domain Eukaryota; kingdom Viridiplantae; phylum Streptophyta; class Magnoliopsida; order Fabales; family Fabaceae; genus Spatholobus; species Spatholobus suberectus. The sequence continues at coordinate 35,410,831 of CM014735.1, read as the reverse complement.
GCAAAATTACTTAATTTATTGATTAAAATTTAACAATATGGACTAATTTATTTGAATATTTTAACTACTTTTATAGATGAGCAAAAAGGTATATTTGACATGATCATGCAAGCTATGAACAACCACCAAGGTGGAATGTTTTTTCTATATGATTATGTTGGTACTGGGAAAACCTTCATGTGGAAGACTTTAGCTTCTGCCCTACATTCTCAACGTCATATTGTATTGATTGTGGCATCCAGTGACATAGCATCTCTATTATTAACTAGATGGAGAACAACACACTCAAAGTTCGCTATCCCTGTTCCTACACTAGAGAACTCAACTTGCAATATTCACCAAGGAAGTGAACTTGCGGAGATATTGAAACTAACAAAGTTGATAATATAGGAAGAAGCTCTAATGGCCCATAAATTTTGTTTTGAAGCATTAGACAAAAGTCTAAAAGACATCATGAGCTCTGACAAAAATGCATTTTCTCCATTTGGAGGAAAAGTAGTTGTGTTTAGAGGAGACTTCAAAAAAATTTTGCCAATCATTCCATGAAGAAGTCGTTCTAACATTGTCCATGCAACAATTAATGCTTCATATCTTTGGATCATTGTCAAGTATTAACTCTTACGAAAAATATGCGTCTACAACATGGCAAATGAAGGTTATGCATTAATAGTAATTCCAGAGAAAATTTTGATTACAAATTTGATGATCCCATAGATGCTATATTTCGAAGAACATATCTTAATTTAGTGGAGCAACACAAGAGTGAGGAATTTTTGCATTCTAGAGCTATTTTGGTAATCAACAATTGACATACTTGATCAAATCAATGAATATGTTCTTTCTTTAATTCCAGGTAATTTATTCAATATGTTGTTTTATACTTCATTGATATCATAATACATTCAATTTGAGTTATTATATAAGTCAATTATAATGATCGTTAATGAATGCAGGTGATGAAAGGGAATATTTAAGCTTAGATTATATTAACAAATCAGAAGTAGTTGAAACTCAAGCATTTGAAGTATTTAGCCCTAAATTTCTAAGCTCTCTTAGAACTTCAAGTTTTCCTAACCATAAGACAAAACTAAAGGTTGGAACTCCAATAATGCTATTAAGAAATTTAGACCAATCTGAAGGATTATGTACTAGCACTAGATTGATTGTCAGAAGGCTAGCAAATCATGTCATTAAAGAAAAAATCATGTCTAGAAAGAACATTGGAAAGGTGATTTACATTCCTTAGATGATTATATCTCCTTCTCAATCACCATGGCCTTTTAAACTTATTAGGAGACAATTTCCTTTAATTGTCTTATATGCTATGATAATCAACAACTCTAAAGGTCAATAATTGGCAAGTGTTGGATTATACTTGCCTAGACTTATATTTTGTCATGGTCAATTGTACGTGGCATTTTCTAAAGTTCAAAGCAAACATGGATTTAAGATCTTAATACATGATAAGGAAAGGAAAGCATTAAACATTACCACCAATGTGGTCTTCAAGGAGGTCTTCCAAAACCTCTAGCAAGTAAGTGTTTTAATAGTTCTATTATTACTTTCAATTATTAGCATTATGATTGAGTCAATCTCATCTCATCTTAATAAAACCTTCCAGGCACATAACACTTGCACTGCACATTTGACAACTTCTGTATATTGTGCATATGTAGATCTATTTTATCTAGTGGTTACAACAAAAATCTATGCATTCCTTCATACTTCAAGTGATGAGCTATCGTGCTTTTCTTTGTTTTTATTGTTGTTGTACTTTAGTAGCCTTTTGTTGGAATGAGCTTTATTTTGTTGTTAGTGTAATTAAGTGCTTTGGTTTTATGACTATGTGAGAAGTGCATGTGTGAATTGTGAAATTTTTTTAATTTCTATCTTTAATTTGAATGATTTGAAATCTTTTTTTTCCTAATTTGGACTTATAGATAATATGGATACTACAAAGAAATTTGTAAAAAGCTGAAGCTTGGCCAAATTTTTACTACATATGTATGGTGCATGATAGATGCTCAGGTATTAAGAATTCAAACTGTCAATATCTTATACTCTTTCCACTCTTTCAACTTAGTCTTATTTATTTTAGTGATAAAATTAATTGGTACACGTAGAAATTGAGATCAGCAATTGGTTAATGCTAGATTGACCACATAATGCCTTGGTATGATCCTTAATTTTTGTATGAAGTTTCTATTAAGAAATTCTTTCATCAAAATTTGAATACTTTGATTCATTTTCTTTTAATTTTGGAATGTCAAGTGGAAGAAAGTTATGACAAGTGGTGGAATAAGCTTCAACTATTTTGATTACTTACTTTGGTTTATTATAACAACTATTTGTTTTGGAGCCATTAAAGTATTTACTTTGGTTTACTGTATCTAGTCTTAACTAACCATTGAAAATATCTCTTAGAGTTAGATTATTATGATACAAAAGACTATTCCCATAACAAAGCAAAATGTTCTATGTCCTTTTTGTAAAAGTCCTATGAACAACTCTGAAGAACATGCATAGAAATTTTGGATCTGTGTTTTACTATCACAACCATATACATGCCATTGCTTCACTCTATAGTCCCTACACATCAACATCCATTGCTAGGCACTATATTTTTTTTTTCATTGTCTTTTTTTCAAGTGCCAAATATTTCATTCACCAAACATTTTGCATTTTTTTTTTAGCTAACTAATACGTAATATGATTTGTGAAACATATTAAAATCAATCCCAAAACATGAGTTTCACGAGTTTTTTTTTGCTTCAAATCAAGAAACATCATCAATATGTTTTCTAAGAAATATTGTTTGCACAATTTAAATTCTTTCGGGGATTGATCAACATATAAAACCATTGAATTTGTTAGATCTTATTTGACACTCTTGCTTAAGTGGAACCCAATATTTGTTAGTGCAAGTACATACACATACTGCTTGCAAATATGCGAACAAACGAATAAGACTCGTGTGATGGCACGAGTAACTTACTAGTTACATTTACACAAGATTTCTTTTCCACTCCTATTATTGTCCCTATATATTTAGAATGTTACTGCTTAAGGTAAATTTATTTTATTGTTAGATTTTTTGTCTTCATTTTTCAGTATTGCAAGGTAATTTTTTATCCTAATTTCTTATTTTGTTTTCCATTAAGAATTTTCATTATGTTGTCTCAAGTTGTTTTGTTTTCATCATTAATTTTGGTGTTTATTGTGTTTTCCACCATTGTTATGTGGATTTGAGGTTTTGTTTGTATTTTCATATTTTATTCTAATAATTATTCTGATTGATTAGTTTTGTATATTCTAATACATATATAAATATTTTTGGTCCAAAACAAGGTTTCTATTCGTTCTTTTTCTTCTTTTAATAGTATATACTTGGGATAATACATCTGCAGGTTCCTGAACTTTTTGAGTTTTTTAAAATTGGTTCCTAAACTATAAAAAAATGTAATTGAGTCTCTAATCTTTTTCAATTTTTGTAATTAGGACCTTGGGATTAATGGTCCGTTTACAAACTATTAAATTATGCCCATGGACCTAATTACAAAATTGGAAAAGATTAGGGACCTAGTTAAAAAAGCTCAAAAATTATTTAATATAAAAATTTTGTGTGTTAAAACTTTTTTATTTCGAAATGGAGGGAGTAATATTTTCTAAAATAATTACATATAGAAAAATAAAAAAAAAGTTATAATCCCTTTTAAAATTAGAGTTGTTAAAATTGGCATGACCCAATGGATTGGTAGGCAAGCTAGACTAGGCTGGGCTTTTTATTTTAAGGCTCGAAAAGAACAAGACCAATTTGGCCTAACTCGATGAGCCAAATAGTCGAGCCAAGCTAGGCTATAAAAATGTTGGCCCAAAAGTTACCAAGCATATTTGATCCGGTATTTTTTATTTTTTCTTATAAAAATATATATAAATTTATGCAAAAAAAATAAATTGGATTAATTTGGCTCGGCCTATCAGGCCAAATAGATCAAAAAATATGTGGCCTATATGAAAATCAATCCAGCATAACCTGTTTTTCAAACTTTGGCTTGTCGGGTCGATCCGGGCCGAGCAACCATTTTGCCAACTCTACTAAAAACACAGTTTTGTCCTTGAATGATAGTTAATCTTTCCTATTGTATAAGGTGACTTAGTGGTTCTTTTAAATTCTAGGACAAAGAGGAACATTGAAAATAGATTTATAGGGTATGCAAATTACATGACATGTCTCTTAGTACTAAGTTTTATTTAGGGATAATACATCCACAGGTCTCTAAACTTTCTGGGTTTTTTTAAATACGTCTCTAAATTATAAAATTTGCAATCAGGTCTTTAATCTTTTCTAATTTTTATAATTAGGTCCCTAGGATCCGGAGGGAATAAAAAAGTATTATGTCAAAGTTAACGATTTGTAAATCTCAGGGACCTGATTACAAAAATTGGAAAAGATTAGGGACTCAATTACAAATTTTTATGGTTTAGGGACCAATTTAAAAAAAAATCTAAAAAGTTCAAAGACTTGCGGTGTATTATCCCTATATACTTTCATGTATTTGTATGCACTATAGGATTGAATTTCATTTTTGAGATTTTTTGCCGTTGATTTAAGAATATGTCTGCCAAAGTTGCAGAAACTACTGTAAATTTACCTTCCTATTACTTCATTTAAATTTAATTTTAAGAATTTTGTAAGTGAATTTTTGATATTATAAATTAAGTTTTGTAATTGAGTTTTTTCAGGAGGAATAATGAGATAACTATTTGTGGACAAATCAAACTTGACGAGAAAAACACATCCACTTTTGGGTTTTTTCTTTAGTTTTAAACTTTTTTCTTTGATATAGTTGACAAAGGGATGCTACAATTTGAACATGATGTCTTGTTAGGATGCTGATCATATTCTTCATCCTTTATAAATAATACTTTAATACTAATATTTTTAATTGTGATTTTTTAACCTTTGTTGTTCATGCAGGTATTTTGAAATGTATGTGGAACATGTGTGATTATTGTGATTTGTAATTTTCACAAATCAATCTTGAAGAGAAAAACACATTTAGGCTTCAGGTTTGTTGTTTGTTGTCTTCATGTTAATAAAAGAAAATATACACGTGCTCTGTTGGTGTACTTATAGTTTGTCATGGTCCTCGTGACACTAGAATAAAATTGTCTTGTGACTTAGTTTTTAGGACAAATACATTGCCATTGATGCTGGTGATTCTACTAGGAGTTGAAGGTATGACCAATTTTTAAAAGAATATAATCTTGAAAAACGTATTTAGATATCTTTCTTTTTTTTAACCTTTTTTTGTTTTCATTATTTTTATTTATTTATTTTCATCCAAAAGTTGATTAACACTAATAACCAATAATTTTGAAATACACATGAAATTTGAATATTAATAGGAGCTCAATTGTCAATTTTATTAGAGCAAAGGTGTTAGATGCCCTTTATTATTCCAAAGGAGAAATAAATGAATGGGACTTCTCTCTAGATTAATGTTTATGAAATCCAAAATACTATTAAAGGGAAAGTAAATGAACCCTATGATTTTACTAACTTATATGGATCTATGAATGTTAATAAAATTTTGTAATCAATAAATCTTGTGATTTTACACTTCCTTATGTTTTTATTTATAGATTTTTAAAAAAAACTTAATATATATTTTTTATTGGTTCATCACCAACTGATAAAACATGATATAAACATATTAATATAAATTATGAGGTAAATGTTTATATTAAAGTGTAATATATAAATAATTACATTCATGAATGTTTACATCTGATGGAGATATAAACTACACAAATGTTACACACACGCGCGCGCGCGCGCACACACGCACGCGCGCACACACCACACACACACACACACACACACACACATATATATATATATATATATATATTACAAAGATATCTTTATATAAAAATATACGAAACTTTAGTGGAAAGACAGATGTACGACACTGGCCATCATAATTAATGGTTTGATGCGGAAGTGAAACTATAGGGGAAATGATTTGTAATTTACACAGAAATATTTGTTGATCATTTCCAGAAGCGAAATGGGGCAACGACAAAATACTTGAGAAAAAATTAAAACACCACGAGCATGGTGTTTGAATTAAGCATTTTCAAGCACCAGATCATTTGCGGTAAAAATTCATTTGGGCACAAACAAGTCATACAAACGGCAATTGAGGGACATAAGTGAAGCAACAAAGTCAGACTCACTAGTAAGCCAGAGGAAGGAGTTTTAAAAAGATTCCTTGGCTACTGACGCTCTTGCATCTAGGATAAGGAATTATTCGGTTAAGACAGTACGTCATTCTTTGTATCCAAATAGAAACTAAAAAATTGGCGTTCATATGGAATGAATATATGGCTAGACAAGAGATGGCATATTTTGTGCTTCATTTGAGCTCTTTTTGGACTTGTGCTTTGATTTCTTCTCCCGCTTCTTACCCCTGTAAACAAAGCCAGAGTTATTATATAACACGAAATTTTCTCTATAAACATCTTTTTTTTTGGTAGATGTGTAGGCAGGTAATTCTATATAAGGGTAAAGGAAGTACTCGTCATGAGAGCTAAGGCCCCAACAAGACTTTAGTTTTCGGTTGATATGCTTCAATTCCTTGTCAGAAGGACTTTTGTATTTTCTAACCTGCATACATAACCAAGGCCACAATGGTCCATGTAAAACAGTAGTAAACCACGATCCGCAGTTAATACAAAATGTTGATTTGGAATTACACATCAGTTGTTGAGTTTAATGACAAATATTAGAATGAGAAACAATTACCCAAGAATCAATTGCATTCAGTGATTTAGAAAGCTCGGACATTTTATGCATGGAATTCTGGCGGGAAACAATGCTCCCAAGATAACTGCAATTAATTGTAATGAGTGAATATCTGAGCAGATACATAAATTTGGGTCAAAGAATATACTACAATATCACATCCCAGGCAGATCATTTTGTTACATGATTTTGTAACAAATAACAACAAAAGGGAAAGAACAGGGTCAGAATAAATTATCACAAAGAAACGTGTGAAGCAATGATAAGTACCTATGAAAGTCAATGACGTTATGGAGTTCATTTGAGTTGCGCAAAGCAGCCAAGGCCAACTGCCTCAAAAGACACAAACAGGTAGTTAGATTTTGAAGCAAAATGGTTTAAAACAAAGCTGAACTAGAATATCGAATTTAGATTGATTAGAAAATGTTTAGTTGTGTATCAGTAATTGAGAAGTATAGCCTAGGTTTTGTGCTTTTCTGATGATTTAGGAAATCCTGGCAAGCATATTTCCAATTTTGAAACAATCAACTGAAATTAGAAAGAAAAAAAAATGATTAATCAATTTACAAAAAAGTGATTAATGGTTGAGACAGCTCTTTCTGAAATTTGTTTCATTTATTTTCAGTAGCCTAGGTTGTGACTTGTGACATGGATTACTTGTTTTTGGCAGATGAACCGACTGTAATTAATTAGAAAAGTTCCAATTTTTTTATGTTAAAGGCAAGGCAGAACAAGGAATTTTTTGGCTGCTGATTGTAACAAAAAACACTCTGCTACAAGGGACTTTCAATATTTACAGACTATTCTCAGAATACCTGCCCAGGAGGAAATAAAAGTGGTGCATCTGTAAGCATCATTTTATCAACTTCAAATCTTGCTGTCTCTAGCAAAGTCTATATACATCAGGAGAAAATTTAACATCAGACAGAATTTATTTGAATGAGCATCATTAAGTCAGTGAACATGTCCAGGTAAAGAGGATGCATAAAGTCTTTTATTCCTAGGGAATAACAAAGGTTAAACAGATCAAAATGATTTTTCCATGAGAGAAGGGAATAAAGGAAAAATCACTACACACATTGGAAGTGCATCGGGAAAGTGTCAGATGTGAGAATAGTCGATGTTGACCATCCATAGAGTAAACGATCAAGATTAATTCTTCAAACCTCACTTGATATGTCCCGTGTGTGTGTGTGTAGAGAGAGATTGCCTCAATACCCTTTATTTTTCTAAGGGCAATCCTTTAATAATTAATTAGTGCTCAATATTTTGCCAAATGCCAAGTATTCCATTTAATTGAACTATAAATTAAAAAATAAATCATTATATTTATATTTCAAGTGGGACAAATGGATAAATGCATCGAGATCATCTACAGTCTAGAAAAAAAAATTGCAATCTGTGCAGTTCCCTATGCAATGATTTAAATTTATTATGTTTAAAATAAAATTTATTATAGAAAATGAATAATGGGCCTGTTTGCTACACATAAAAAAAAAAGTGATTCTGATATAAAATAATCTAATGAATATTTTTTAGAAATTTTTAAGAAAAAGCAAAAGCTAATGCATGTTTGTTTACAATAAGAAAAATCACTTAAAAAAAAAACTGATTTTTATTAGAAGCTATTCAAAATAGCTTCTGATTTTAATCAGATTTTATATTCTTTTCAACTTTTAATTATTTTGAAAAGCTCAGACAAGCATGAAAAACCTTTAGAAGTGATAGTTTAAAAAAAAGTAATTTTTTTATGGAAAAAACTGTGACAAACGGGCCCAATAACAACTAATTGTCACAAAAAATTGGGCGGCAGGGATGTTACCAGATACACAGCCTACATATAAAATAAAAGGCAAAAAGAATTTCATCTGCTCAGTCACAACAATGTGCTCAGCCAGACAACAATTACGTTGAACAATAGGATTATTAGTACCTTGAGCATTTCAAGCTGATTATCACCAGCATTGCAGAATTCCTGTCAATGCCAAGGGTCACAATGTTTAGCATAAAATAAGATCATCGAGAAAAAACATTGTTGATAGCAGCCAAGTCATATAATTACCAGGCCAAAAGAAAGAGAAAGCAGAAGATTGACTTTGACTTTTTGAGATGCAAAAATAATTTTAAATTAAAAATTCCACTCATAGGCCAACCAGACAAACCTCCATATCATTGATAAAACCTTCAAGTGAGCGATATGGTGCATAAACAATAAGATCAAATTCCAAACTCTGCAAAACAAGGTTTTCTTGTCATAGAAGAACAAAAACAAAAAATAAGAAATATATCACTTTGTTGTTTGAGGCCTGTCCATGCCTGATAAACTATCATCTCATTATTAAGAATCATTTGATGATCCTGTGAAATCCCCTTACCAAGCTCCTCAGCTGACACATGATTTTCTTCTATCTTACAAGCAGCATATATGCAGGTCAACCTGTGAAAAAGTTCTATCTGACATACTGAGAAGCTAACAAGTAACTAAAAACTTGAAAACTGATGACTAATGCACATCTCGCAAGCATTGCACCAGCTGCAATCATCCTAACCAATTTCAACATCTTCGTGTGTGTTTGGTTTGCAGTTGAGAACTTGCAAACCCACGTTCAACGAAAAAGACAAAAAAACTTGCTTCCCATTTTGGTGCTTTGTACAGTACGAATTCCCATTTGCATTGATGTAAACGGGTTTCCAAACACACTCTTCTAATAAATTAAGTAATGAATTCACTATAATGATCAATAAGTTTCAATTCTGACTTAATATTGCCAAAAATACAGGTGTGATACATCCTCAGTCTAGAGGTCCTCATAAGACTAAAGCAAATCTTACATGATATGTTTTGGTTGATGTTCCATCACCGACCATTGCAGATAGAATCTTTTAAAATAGATGAGGGCTGTTGCCTGTATATCATAAACTATTTCAAAATATTGACAATAGAAAACAGTGTTGCCCTAATCATCTCATTAGCATAGACTGCTTCAAAGTTACATTTAAAATATCTGGAGGAGAGCTCGCATACCTGGATCTTATGAGGGAAGCGGAAATTGTTACATACTTCTTGTAGCTTGTTTTCATAAAATACCCTTATACATTGTTCTTCTTCAATACTAAGAGGTTTTGTCTGAGAATGCTTTTCAGCTGACATAAAGTACTACACTTGTGAACAATAGAAAATAGAAATTCACACAGACAATCAAGGGGAACAAAACCCTAATGAAATACTTTGAAAACAATTAAAAGATTAAAAGACATAATGCTATCTACATATTGAGAGAAAAAAAAAAAGAGTGAAATTTACAGAAATAACATTACCACTGTCCTTTGCAGTCATCTGGGATTCAGGATATGACAACGACCCATCAACATCTACTTCCATTAGAGTTGCTCCACGCTTTTTAAAAAAATTAATAGTCATCAGCAGCCAGATAATGAACTTTCAAATGATACCATGAAATATTATGGAGGCATTTGGAAGAGCTTATGAGGAGCTTATTTGAGCTTATGAAAATAGCTTATGACTCCCATAGGCTCGTTTTAGTTTATTTCAATAAATTTCTTGTTGTACCTTATCATAATAAACTCTTTTTAACTTTAACTTTAACTTATTCCAACAAGTTTTTTTGGTCAAATTTATGGCATAAGATCTCATGTGATAAGTGCTTATTGAATAAGTGTTTAATTAAGTTGTTTACCCAAACACACCCTCTGTCTACAAGGAATAAGGGAAAAGCAGCCCCCACAAGGCCACATTGTTCGAGAAAATATGCAACAACAAATATGTAAAGGCTTATGGTCCTAAAGTTTGCTGGTTAAAACTCTCTTTAGTTTACAAAGATATTTATAAGGCAGGGGGAAAATCTGCATACCTTCTCTAGAATTTGTTTGGCTCTCCGATTAGCAGCTCCATATTTCTGAACCTAAAACAAAGATATAAGAAAAACGAAACACAGTAAATTGTACTCATAATATAACAGAAAATAGAATGTCCTATTTTCCTTGAAGCCTCACTTGTGCAGAAAAATTAGATCTGCCTTTGATGGGGGCACAAATGAGACTATGAATCTTGATTTTAAATTAATAGCAAAGACAGAAACGACACAAGTACCAGCAGTTGAGGAGAGAAAATCCACTTGGCTCGGTGGGTAGAAGTCAAAAAATCAGCCATGGCCAATCAGAAATCCTAACCGAGGTGCTTTTGTTATTTGACCCACAAATTAAAATGGACAAACACTGATTGAGTGGAAGCTCAAGGTTCTCCAAGCTGAGAGCAAGTCAGGTAGCAGTGCTCATGCTGAAAAGCATTTAGATTATCAAACACAAGGATTTTAATTGGTACATAATACATATTGTTGAATGCCTAGAACCATAGGTAAAAAAAAAAAAGTCTGTCTCTCTTAGAATGACACATTACAACCTAAAATGAAGGACTCCACAGCTATCAAAGAAAAAAAAAGAAAGGTTTTAAACTGATTCTGAGTTTTATAATTGCATTAGGGGTCAATCAAGACAAAGGTAAAGCAAGAAGATAAGGAGATTGTGTCGTGATTCCAGGATCTTATAATGCATTACAAAAAACAGCTGCTCCTACCTCCCACATACGAGTAGCAGTAGGAGTGTAGGACAATACAGAAGAAATGAGCTTAAGTAGCATGGTATCAGAAGTATACATTATGCTCGGGTTAACTAGTCTTCCACAGTCGTCTAACAGAACAATAATCTTTTTACTCATTCATTTATTTATTTATTTGGTTTAGAGTCAAAACAAGTTGGAGATTAACCAGGTTGTTCCTCTGTTTATCTTTTCATAACAGGAAAACCAGTAAATGTCTTCAGTACTTCTGTCACTTTATAACAAGCATGGGCCAGTTTTTCTTTACATTTGTAAATTATTAAAAGAGACATCCCCCCGCTCCTAACAGGCAGTACTGCTACCCTTGAAAGAGAAAGAAAGTTAGTGGGTAACTCAATTAATGCTTTCTCTCTCTTGCAAGTCAAGACAAGTTTGGGAGTGGATTGTCTAACGTTGTGGCGGGAAAGTTACCCTACCGTTGGATAGTTTCCAATCGTTTGATTAATATAATGCACCATATTTTCACATGTGACGCTAACTTCCCTTTTGCTTTTGTGCAGCTTGCTATGCTGCAAGATTTTGCCTTTTCGTTCAGACAAAGGAAGCGAGAGAGCTTATGTAGGTGATGCAAGAGACCTTGTGGCCGAGGGCAATGGCAATAACAATGGGGCCCAAGACGGTGTGGTGGTTGCAAACATAGAGGTTGTCAAGGGTGCCGGAGATGGTGGCGGAGGACGGTGGCCACGGATGACTAGCTTGATGCCCAACATTTCGTAGATGTAACACACGATTCGTGAGAAAGAACCAATGCCACTCAGCAAACATATTTTCTTTGCTATAAGTCATTAATGCTTGGGTAAAGACTAACGATTGAGCATGGCTGGTCCAAAAAGACACATACTGACATAATCTGATGAAATGCATGGATCATATGTGTTATGCTACTGCTATAGCACAAGGAAAAAGACAAGTTTCAGTTCGTAGAATGAAATTGGAATAGTAAATTTGAAAATATTCCCCTTCTTACTATAAATTTGAGAAGATAACTCCAAGAGAACATACCTATTTTCTTTTCCCAGTTATCATTGTAGGACTGGAAATACCAAACTCATAACAAAGTGGCCAGAATTGATGAGGATGGCAATGTTCAATACTTAAATACCTAGTAAAATATGATTGGGTCAAATATATTTTTGGTCATCTGAAAATTGGCCTATTTTAGTTTTAGTCCTCAGAAAAAAAAAAATTAAATAAAGTCTCTCAAATATTAAAAATATCTTAATTAGATCTTTGTACTAAACTCTGTTTAACATTTTTGTTAAATAATAACTACATCAGCATCACAGTCACCATTAATTTGCTGATGTAATTGCTCATGTTAACTATTATGTCCAAGTCAGATTAGTAACATACTTTTTAAATAAAATTATTACATGATTAATCCTAAATCACAATTTTTTTTAACCCTAAAACAACAGTAATTGCCCAATTTTTTATTAAAAATTATCACTAGACACTTCAGATAATAAATACTTTACTTGGAAACTGATATGATCGTCATTTAATAAAAAAGTTTAGCAGAGTTTAGCACAAGATCTAATTAGGATATTTTTAATATTTAAAGGACTTTATTCATGAAATTTTTTTTTAAGACTAAAACCAAAACAAGTCAATTTTTGAATAACTAAAAACATATTTAACCCAATATAATTCAATTATAAACCATCTCTTAGTTTTTCGTTTTTTTTTTTTTGTTTTCTCGTCATCCATAATGCTACTTATTTTTAAACTTTGAAAAACATGGATTTGCCTAAATCAATAGCTTTCTAACACTAGGAAGTCAAGTGAATAAAGAAACAAATATATGCTATTCAACATTGGAAATTCAGAATCGTGCTTCTGTATTTTGAATTAAAATACAAGATTTCCTAAAATATTTGAACATATTGTTTGCTAACCCATGTATTTGCATAATTTTCATGGGACAAGAGATATCCACAGATCGTATATCATGTGCTATTTTAAAATAGTTTAGCATGACAATCATAAAGCTTTATTTATTTAATTTATAAAGGTATCATGAAATTCTCATTGATATAAATTATTGGCCACAAATTTTTGTTTATTGATGTGGTCTTGTAAACTTGATATGCATGGATAACACTAGTTTTGTATGAAAATGTCGACAGCCAGCCTCTGTTGTTGATTGGAAGTTTTACTGGCAAAATGTCATTTCAAGGGTACTTGATTTCCTTGTACTAGATTTTTTATGGACCTTGCATCTAATGCTATCTTTTTTTTTTGGCTTCTTTTCTTTTTCTTTTTTTCTTTTTTTGGATTTCGGTTCCAGTCACGAAAAGCATCACTGTCTGAAGATGATGCATTTGCCTTTCTGAAGGGTGACAACTATGCTGAGTCTGTTACATATTTTAGTTTCTCTGAAGCACTCTGTCAGGTACTTCATATCTGCTAATATATGATCATATAACCTCCAATAGCAATAAGCAACAGGCTGGTAACTCAATTGGCACCTGCCAAGTAAAAGGTGTTTGCATCTCCAATGTAACCCAAAAACATACACCATATCACAACTTTTGCAGGTATAGTTAATTGGTGTGACTTATGAACTATGCTTTCAACAGTTGCAAGATCTAATGAATCAAGCAGATCTATGGAAATGGTGTCATCGACTTTGAAGAATTCAAGGTATATTATATGTCTTCATTTCTGGATGATATCTACGAACATGCATGCACTTGCAAGTGCCCAATGCTGTGTGCATGAATGTTAAAATTCTGTGATAAAGATCATTAAACATAGTGTAATACCAAAATCTAGCACACATTGTATGTTATTATTGAATAAAATGGCGATAATTGAATTTGTATTGCAGCAGAAGATTTGAAGTTCTACATGTCCAGAGCATGTGTTGGAAAATTTGAATGGGTGTATGGAAGATGGTAACACATAGCAGGAGCAGGAAGTCATTGGTTTTAAGGTGAATAATGCAACGTTGTATCCACATGAAGTGGAGAAAGGACTATGGCCAGAAGACTACTCTCTTTCTGGTCATGCTAGACTCACAGCTGTGTTTTCACCAGCAAGGATGCGATGTTCCAGGTCACAAAACTGTAGTTAGCTAGCTGGCTACTTCGTGGAACTAATAATTTTTGTTGATATAATTCAGCAGAAGCCATACCCACTGAATGCCATGGTCACTTTCACGTGGCTCCACTTTGACTTCATGCTCTCCATCATAAGGGTCTACTTCAACCTCCCCCTCCCCAAATGTATCATGCGCTACACCTACAAAATGTTGGGCATCAAGCTAGTCATCCACGGCCACCATCCTCTGCTGCCATCGCTGGGCACCCCCAGCAACCTCTACGTCTGCAACCACCACACCAACCTGGACCCCATTGTTGTCACCATTGCCCTTGGCTGCAAGGTCTCCTGCATCACGGTCACCTACACAAGCTCTCCCACTTCCTCTGTCTGAACGAAAAACAGAAGCTTGCAGCACAGTAAGCCGCAGAAAAGAAAAAGGGAAGTTAAGGCCACGGGTCAAAATCTGGTACACTATATTAACAGTTGGAAACTATGCAACAGAAGAGTAACTTTCCCACCATAGTGTTAGACAATCCGCTCCCAACAAGTTTCTTAGTTTCATGACCTGTAAGGCTGTAACACAAGGGCGTTTGTTTCAAGGTAATATTTTACATTTTCAAGAATCACATGTTCTGGAATATTATAACTAAGAATGTTATTTCTAGGTATATTTAAAAAGGTGTTTGGTTACATTTTAGTATTCCTAAGAATATTTTTTAAAATTCAAAATAATTTAAATAAAAAATATAAGTTACAAGAGTGATAAAAAAATAACTTTCTTTATTTTCATGGAAATATCACTTTCCCACCCCTTTATCATAGGAATAAAAACTGCCTAAAACATGGGAATGTAACTTTCCTGAAAATGAAAGATACTCAAGAATCTCTTTTCATAACCTTCTAACAAACGTGAAAATAAATATTCTCAACTTCATATTTCCGGAAATAGAAAAAAATGAAGTGAAACAAACGCCTCCTAACATTCATGACTCTGTGATAGAACTGGTTCAGATTCTAAAGGAAAGAATGAATTTTTATTGGTGAACCCTAAAACTAAATCCCAATTGTTGTACCAATGTGGTAGCAGACTTAGGCTCAGGTAGAAGATACAAAATGAATGATTTCCCTGAATATTCAAGAGACCTGGACTCTCACCACTCTCGAAGTATCTAATCTTTTCTCAAATCGAAAGATGCCTCTCCTGGAGAAATACAATCTTTTCTCAAATGGGAAAAACAAACAGAGTCGCGGCTCGTGATGTTTTTCAGCACTTCGTGTACACACAGCTCTTAGAATTCGAATAGGGATTCCGGCCCTAACATTTTTCAGCACTCGGACAAGGCAAACCGAAAAGAAGGGACAACTACGAAAATTGTGACAAAGTCGTAAAGCAAAAGATAGTCGAAATTCGAGAGTAATAGAGCAATAGAACCAAAATCAACGCAAGACGAGCGGAGAGATTCGAATTATAAAAATTAAAATTAAAAAAAAAATAGAGGAGAGGAGAGATAGGGGAAGGTGATTTACCAGGCAGCGAAGACGAGCGAAGAAGAAAGGGAATTGGAGAGACTGTGCAATACCAGTGGGAGAGGGTTTGGGGAAAACGGAGAGCAGTGGGAGGAACTTCCGAACGCCGAGGGCTTGGGAGAAATGGAGGCTAGTTGGAGGTCAAGATGCTCTCGATTTCTTTTTTTTTCAAATAAATCATTAATTTGGTTTTTAAAGTATTACTTATTTTATATAATTCTTAAAGTAATAAAATTATGGTAATAGTCTTCAAATATTAGAAATGATAATAAAAAATATTCTAAATATTAAAATATCTATTAAATTAGTCCTTCAACGTTAATAAAATATATCAATTCAAGAATTAAATTGATGAATATTTAAATTTAAAAGATTATTTATATAATTTCATTATTTTAAGGACTATATAGGAAAAACGATAATAGTTCAGGAACTAAATTAATGGTTTTTTTTTTCTCCCTTTCTTCCATTATTGTGATTTTGAAAAAAGGTTTAATTACTCAGTTTTTCTCAATACTTGCATCTTTACCTTTTGGTTCCTATACTTATTTTGGTCCTTCTCATCAAGTATATCTTAAGTATGAAGTAAAACCTTTACAAAATGGAAATTGGCGTGTAAGACCACCACAAATTTTTTAATAGTTATTAAACTGTCACAAATTTTATGCATTTTTTATTTTATAAGACTAATTTGTGGCAATTTTATACTGTCAATTTTTATTTTGTAATGGATTTATTTCACAAAATTAAAATACGCTTGACGATAAGGATTAAAACGATATCAAAAGTGCATATGTAAAAACTTAAACAGATAGTTTCTAAGTATAGGGACCAAAAGGTAAAGATAATGCAAGTATAAGAACTAAATGAGTAATTAAACCTTGAAAAAATAAATGAAATGGAGATATGCCACACATAATGAAAAGTATTATTTATTTTTTCAAAACCATGGTAAATAGAGGTAGCAAAATAGGTTGTCTGATCCAACCCAACCCAATCCAACCTGGCAGATTAGGCCAGGCTGACCCGAATTTCTTATAGGCTTATTTTTCATTGGCTTGTCGGGCTAGGCCAAAATTGGCCCTTTTTTTTGCTTAATTTTATTTAAATTTTACAAAGAGAAAATAAATAATATTAGGCCAAATCAAACCCACATTTTATCGGCCCAATCTAGCCCGCTTGGCCCATCGGGTCGGGCTAAATTGGCCTGGTTCTTTTTTTGCCTCAAATTTAGGAGTCCAAATTGGCCATAACTCAACCCATCGAGTCAGGCCAATTTTGACAGCTTTACTAGTAATGGAAGAAATAGAAAGGAAAAGAAATAGAGAGGATCTTTTCTTTAAATTGGAGTGTGTTTTAAGACTTTGGAAAAATTTGAGAATGGTAAAAAACAATTTTATTTTAATAAATTTCAATAGAAAAAAAGTGCAAAGGTAAGAATAAGTGTGGATTTTTATTAGTTAATTTGAATATGAAATTTTTTATAAATAATAAATATAAAAAATGTAGATATATAACTCAATGTATTTAGGTATTTTAAGAAGTTAAGTTTGAAAAAATTAATCCTAGTTGTTGAGATACTTTTTATGGGTCCTCTTCCTCTAAACTAGTGATGTGAACAATAGGTTGATGTTTGAACTGATCTGTCCCCCACATCTCTTTGATTGGCAAATTCAACTCCACTGGCATGTTCATAGTAAAAGAGATCATGGGCATACTAGTAGGAATATATGTAAAGGTTACATCACCTGTGTAGCAAATATGTTGATTGTTAAAGTCAATACACCATGCATGTTCCTAATGGTGTGCTCCACAAACTCAATGTAGATAGTCCCCATGTGCTATCAACTGTTGGAACCAAAGACATATGAAGCGTCTAATCCCTCAAAAATTTGAAGATAACAAACTTATTAAGATTTAAGTTTCTATTGTAAAAAGGTTTTTATAGCGTTCAATATTGTGGCATCCAACGCGCCAGTTTAACAAGCGTCCAATTGACTCATTATGATGACTGTCTAGAAGTAAGTCTCTCTCTTAATGACTAAATGTTTAAAACTGAGACTTCTATACATAGTTCGTCCAAGAGTAAGTCTATCTCTAAACAACTAAGTATTCAAAGTCTGCCTATGCATTCCTCACATTTAGTGCTTTATCCATTTTAAGAGATATAACGTTCATATGTCTAAGCATTTAATGAAATGTTAAAATAAAGGATGAATTTGTAGCCTGTAAATATTTTGATAATAACAAATAGTTAAAAGTGTGTGAATTCACTTTATCGTCTGATCTCACGCTTATATTATCGTCTGATCTCTAGCTCGCAGTATATCGTCTGACGATGTTTTTAAAACTGAATGTCGACTTATCTTTATATGTATAAACTATTTAACTAAAAAAGCTTACAAATAATGTCTATGCTCTAAAAAGATCCACATATCAATCAGAGCGCAAAGCTACCTCAATATGTATAAAGCCTATACACCTACTCTCGAGGAAAGTTAATGAAAAAGAAGGAATATGTGTGTGATTGACAGAACGGGAAAGCGGACCTGACAACTGCTAAAAGATTGAGTACAGGAATAGAAAAGATAAGCAGGCTGCTTTATCTTATCATATGACAAGTTGATAAAAAGTATTAAATGCAACAATTAATGCTCCAACAACTCTCTTCATCAGACGAAGGCTGTCTCCTACAAAATACTCAACGGATACTTTTGGAGAAGCCTATAAATAGAAGAAAAGACCTCCTTCAAACAGTTGTTCAAAAAATCTACAAGTGTTGTTGATATATTTGTTGTTGAATCAAAATACTCATAACTGCTTTGATAAAACAAAAAGCCTTTGCAAAAACTAGTTTTTTGAATATCTGTAGTTGAACTTCATTGTTTATTCGTCTGATAAGACGTTAAACTCAGTGAGATAAACTCACACAAATCTCTTTCTCTACGAGATTGGTTGAAGCTTGAAGAGGCCTTGTTTCAAAGAATACTTGGGTGTTTGCTTGGAGAGGCAAGTGAAAGACTACTTGGGTTTGAGCCTGAAGAGGCTTATGGAAAGAATACTTGTAACGTGTAAAGTTAGTGGAACTTGGTTGTTGCCAAGAACTGAACGTAGTCTCTGGGGTGAAACGAACCAATATAAAATTTGTGTGCCCTTTTATTTGTTCTTTCTTCTTTTGTCTGTCTTCTTTAAAACATTTTGAAAATCTTTCTGATCCAGTTTTATTTATTAAGCTTCTTCGAAAAAGGTTCAAAGGATTGCGAAAATTGGCCTTTACACAATTCAACCCATTTTCTTGTGTTCAACTTGTGCGTTACAATTGGTATTATAGCTTAGCCTCTAAGAGTTAAGCACCTTAACAAGTGATAAAGGAAAAAGATCCGCATGGCATACCTTGAAGGACAGTTCATTCCTGAAGGAGCCTCCTTGTCCAAGGCCTCTAGCCTTCAATGGAGAAGATTATGCATACTGGAAAGACAGAATGGAAATGTATATCAAGTGCACTCACTACAGTATCTGAAGAATCATCACACATGGAGATCATGCTGTAATCAAGCCAGAAATCAAATACAATCAAGATGATTACAATCAGTTACAACAAAACACAAAAGCTAAGTATATCATAACTTGTGCCTTATCAAAAGCTGAATATAATAAATTTTGCAGCTGTAGAACTGCTAAGGAAATGTGGGATGCTATACGCATAACACATGAAGGCACGGAAGATGTTCGTCTCAGGAGAGCAGCAACTCTGCAAAGACATTATGAAATGTTCACCATGAAGGAGATTGAGACCATTGATGAAATGTTTGAAAGATTTCAAACAATTCTAAATGGACTTCAAAGTCTTGGTATTGAGTTCTCTAAGGCTTAAAATAATCTCAAGATCCTAGATAGTCTTCCCAAAGTATGGGAACCCAAAGCTACAAGCCATAGCTGAAGCAAGGGATATGAAAACTTTAACTCTGGATGAGTTATTGGGAGCGCTAAGAGTACATGAAATACATCTATTCAAAAGAGACAAAGTCAAGAATAATGACTCTGTTGCCCTAAAGATTGGCGAAACAAGTAAAAGAGCAGATGAAAAAATTGAAACAAAAGGAAGAAGCAAAGCGTTGAAAGTTCAATCTGAAGAATCTGAGAGCTCAGACAAAAGCTCTAGCTACTCAACAGACTATGAGATCTCCCTCATCACCAAAAAGTTCAAAGAGATGCTTAAAAAGAAAGACAGATTTAAGCAATCTTCCAGAAAGAAAGATACCAGATACAGAAGGTATTCACAAGAAGAAAACAATGAAATTATCTGTTATGAATGCAAAAAACCTGGACATATTAAGGCTAAATGCCTGAAAATGAAGAAAGGATGGAGTTCAAAGAAAAGATATAAGAAGAAAAATCTTCTAGCTGCCTGGGAAAATCTGGACAGCAATAGTAGCAGCTCAGACGATAAAAAGGCTAATATCTGTCTTATGGCAGATGCAAAAAAAGTAACGTCTAAGGTAAACTCTAAATACAACAACTCTTTGCATGAGTCTAAAGACAGTGAATCTGAATCTAAAGACGAAGATATGTTATATGACACTCTTCTTGCTAATTCTCATAAGATTGCTCTTGAGTACAAAAAATATAAAGAAAAATATCAAGAAGCTCTTTTAGAAAATGAGATACTCAAGAGATATCTGATGAAAATGCAAAAAGGTCTAGCTTCAGATCTTGAAAAGGCAATGCTCCTTTCTGAAGTTGATAAACTGAAGAAAGAGGTCATTAGTCTTAAACATGATCTGACCAAATTTGTAGACAGATCTTCAAAACTCCAAATGATTTTAAAACATAGAAGATCTCCGTCTGACAAATCTAGGATTGGATTTGTAGAAGACAAAAGTGCTAAATCATCGTCTTCTAAACCTTATTCAACCTTTTGTAACATTTGTGGAAAATCTGGACATTCATTGCAAAAATGTCAACACAAAAACAGAGGTCAAATAAGACCTTTAGGACTAACATAAAATGACCCAAAAGTATTTGGGTACCAAAATCTCAAATAATTCCTGTTGAATATATCCTTAATGGGAAAAAGAAGGGATTCATTTTGGTACCTGGATAGTGGATGCTCATGTCACATGACGGGAAAAAGGTCTATGTTCCTGGACCTCCAATCACATGAAGGAATAGTCTCTTTTGGAGGAAATTTAAAAGGAAAAATCATTAGAATAGGTAAAGTTAGTAAGTCTCCCCTTCCATCTATAGATAATGTTCTATGTATTGAAGGATTAAAATACAATATACTTAGCATCAATCAATTTTGTGATAGTGGATTTATTGTATCCTTCACTAAAGAATCATGCATAGTCAAAAGAAATGATGAATCTATTCTTTTTATTGCCAAAAGACACAACAATCTGTATAAGATTGAGTTTGAAGATCTAAACAAACAAAATATAACTTGCTTAATGACCAAAGAAGATGAAAAATGGATTTGGCACAAAAAACTCGGGCATATCAATTTAAAACATATTTTGAAGTTATATAAAAAGGATTTAGTGAAAGGATTGTGTAAGATTTCTTGGAAAACTCATCTTCTTTGTGAAGCATGTCAGAAAAGGAAACAAATCAAAATCTTTTTTAAATCAAAAGATGTTGTTTCCACTTCCAGACCATTAGTGGAAGCTATAAACACAGCATGTTATGTCCAAATAGAATATTGATCAGACCATTAATTAAAAAGACTCCTTATGAATTGTGGAGAGGTAGAAAACCCAACATTTCATACTTTCACCCTTTTGGATGTGAATGCTACATTCTCAACACTAGAGATCAATTGGGACAATTTGACTCTAAGGTTGATAAAGGTGTTTTTCTTGGATATTCTAATACATCAAAAGCTTTTAGAGTATTCAATCCAAGAACCTCTGTTGTAGAAGAATCTATACATGTTAAATTTAATGACACACTAACCCCTGATAGGAGACTATCAGATTTGGAAGAAGATTTTGCAGATTTACAAATAGAACTGTCTAATCAAAATAGAACAGACAAAGCAAAAAAATCAAAAGAAACGACTTAACAACAGACCAATAATCAAATGAAGGGATTTCACAAAGACTGGAAGTTCGTTACCTACCATCCTCAAAATCAAATTATTGGAGAACGAACAAAAGGAATCAAGACAAGGTCATCACTAAAGATCAAGCGTCTTGTGCCTTAGTCTTAGAAATTGAACCTAAGACGATAGATGAAGCACTTACAGACGATGACTAGGTGATAGCAATGCAAAGAAGAATTACATCAATTCACAAGAAATGATGTTTGGATTCTTGTTCCCAAACCAATACAAAAGAGCATCATTGGAACAAGATGGGTTTTCTGCAACAAGCTCAACGAAAATGGTAAAGTAATTAGAAACAAAGCAAGGTTAGTGGCTCAAGGTTACAATCAACAAGAAGGTATTGATTTCACTGAAACCTTTGCTCCTGTTGCTAGATTAGAAGCTATTAGAATTATGCTTGCCTTTGCCACTCATAAAAACATTAAGCTTTTTCAAATGGACGTGAAAAGTGCATTTTTAAATGGTTTTATCAAGGAAGAAGTTTATGTTCGACAACCTCCTGGCTTTGAGGATCCAAACCTCGTAGACCATGTCTTTAAACTTAAAAAGACTTTGTATGGTCTTAAACAAGCACCTCGTGCCTGGTATGACAGACTGAGCAGTTTTCTTATTGAAAATGGGTTCATGAGAGGCAAAGTAGATACAACTCTCTTTAGAAAGGAATCCAACAAAGATTTCATTATAGTTCAAATTTATGTAGATGATATAATCTTTGGAGCTACTAATGAAACTCTATGTAAGGAATTCTCAGATTTGATGTAGAGTGAATTTGAGATGAGCATAATGGGAGAATTAAAATTCTTCCTTGGACTACAAGTTAAACAAAAAGAGAAGGGTATATACATTCATCAGCAAAAATATACAAAAGAATTGCTTCAGAAATATAAGATGAATGAGTCAAAACCTATGAGCACACCAATGCATCCATCTGTAGGTTTAACAAAGGACGAATCAGGTAAACCTGTAGATCAAACTATCTATAGAGGTATGATTGGCTCACTTCTTTATTTAACTGCAAGCAGACCATATATCATGCATAGCGTCTGTTTATGTACTAGATTTCAATCTGATCCTAGAGAGTCTCATCTAAAAGCTGTCAAAAGAATTTTTAGATATCTTGTTGGTACATCTAACCTTAGTCTTTTCTATGAGAAAAACAAAGATTTCAGGTTAATAGGATACTATGATGCAGACTATGCTGGTGATAGACTTGAACAAAAAAGCACAAGTGGTGGATGTCACTTCATCAAACCACGTCTTATATCCTGGACTAGCGAAAAGCAGAACTCAATTGCATTATCCACTGCTGAAGCAGAATATGTATATGTTGTAAGCTGCTGCTCACAACTCTTATGGGTAAAATACCAACTTGAAGATTACTCTAGCTTTGAGCATAACATTCTTGTGTTATGTGACAACACTAGTGCAATTAATTTATCTAAAAACCCGATTCAGCATTCTAAAGCTAAGCATATAGAGATAAGACATCATTTTATTCGAGATTATGTTCAAAAATGTGTTTTTGAAATTAAGTTCATCGATATAGACCATCAATGGGCTGATATCTTTACAAAAGCTCTACTTGTAGAACGTTTTAACTTCATCTTAGAAAACCTGCACATGAAAGTTTTACAAGAATAAATCGTTTTAAAAGCATCGTCTCATTTGATCATTTACAATTCGTCTTACTATATTTCATCTTACTCTATATTGTCTTATCCCACTTCGTCTTACTAACCCGATTGTCTGAAAATATGAAAAGTTTTTAAGATGATTAAGTTTGATATTCTCTTTATTGGTTACCCTCAATAACCACCCAAGAAGTGTGCACCATATTCCCTACCACATCAGGTCACCATTAATGCACGTCTCTTCAATATTTTCAGAACCTTCTTTTTTATTCAAACTTACCGCTCTTTCTTTCTCTTTATACACTCTCTAAAAAACCTCTCAAACTTCCTAAACTAAAACCCTATTCCTTACCTTTACTCTCAAATCCCTTTCCCTCAAACTCACACTCATGGCCGCCTAAAAACAACTTGTGCCCATGGAGAGATTTCCAGAAAGTGGTTTCGTCGCCAGAAAATGGGTTGACTTGCAGAAACTTGAGGAAGAAGGATTTCCCCTACAAATGTTTATCAGGAACGTCGGATAAGAAGCCTTCGTGCAGAAGCAAACTTCCTGGTATCATGCACCATACGTATACTTTTGGGCCTGTGCATCTGAAGTCAACGGAACTATCACTGGAATCGTCGACAATAAAGCCATCATCATCTCTACTGACGCCATTGTTGCAGCGTCTGGCTATAAAGAGGAGGGTGACCTGTTTACTGAAGATTGGGAAAGGTCATAACCCCAGAAACTGTCGACAAGGCATTATATGGAAAGCCCAGGCCTCAAACTAAGCACAAGGATGTTCTAAGGAAGATCTTGTACGCTTCACACATGAAGCCTATATGCCGACTTCTCCACAACATCTTGCTACACATTATCCTACCCAGAAAAGGTTCAAAGGATAACGTAACAACCAAGGACAGATTCTGCATCTACAAAATGATGACAGGCAGAAGGTCAATCTGCCTGCCTTAATTCTGGACAACTGGAGATTATGTCTCTCTAAGTCAAAGGAAAGTGTCTAGAGCAAGCAGAAGCATCCTATCCCTTACGCCATGCTCTTCACAGAAATCATCCGTTTGGCAGGTATAAGAGAATCTAGGTTGGAAAAGATGAAACAGGGTTCTGAGATCGATGTATCCATTATCCGGAGGATGAGGATTGCACATCTCTTCTCTGGGTATGTTTCAAGACATTCAGAGTTGGCATTGATCAAGGAAGAACCACCAGAAGAAGTTGTTGGAACTGCATTCAGAGTGGGATCGTTTGCTGACCCCTCTACTGGTACTGCGCCTAGTTAACCTCCAACACAGACGAAACCCCAATCCTCTCAAACACAACCCAAAGAGACCAAACCATAAAAACCTAAGTTACCAATCAAGAGACCCTACAACCCGACCTTTAACCCAAACAGACCAAACCTCAAACCTTTTCATCTCCACCTCATAAGAAACAAAAACCATTAACCATTTGTCTGAGATCCAAACCAACTCCCAAACTCGACTCAGACGATGACCTCTTCATCAACACACTTCTGCCTACTCCAAGCACAACCATTTCCGCCCCTCCGTCAGAACTACCACCTCCACCACTTACATTTTCTGAACCCACTCCGTCTGCACCACCATCTAAAAAGCTCTCAGTATCCAAAACGATTCCAGCACCAAAAACAAAGGCTCAAGAAGAAAAGCAGCTCAAGAGAGCTAGAGCTGAATCAAAAAGGGCTAAAAAGAAGAAGAAAGAAGAAGCAGAAAAACTAGCTGAAGTTGAACAAGAATAGATTGAGGAAGCAGTGCTTCAATCTATAATTGAACACTCACTACAAACAGCCCCTGCAGAGCATGATGAGCAAGAATTGCTTACACAAGAGGACATAGCTACTACCTAAAAAGACCTAACAGCTGCACCCAGCCTGCAAGGGCTGTTCCACTCTCTGTTTCCTTCGCGGAACGTGAAGAGGAAGGAAGCTTCGTCTGGAGGAGCTGGACCAATGATAGACAAAATGGCACTAAAAGATTATCGCTCTGAAATGCCTCCGTCTGAACGTCTCCAAAGGCACACAATGATTTACTTTAAGTAGCCTGAGTCATGTCAGAGTGGAACGATGAAAGAATATTGCTTACCAGAACCCTTTAATCCAGAGCTACTTCAATCTTCAATTAATTATGAAGTGGGTGAAGTTAACAACCCTAGGATGTGGACGACTCTCGTTAGAGAAGAATGGCCTTTTCTAGTTCACCATGGGTATGCTGAAAAATTCCCCATCATTGAAGAAGAAGCTACCCCAGCCATGTTATATGAGTCGCACATTACCCCATACGTCTGGGAGGAAGGCTATAGTACTCTGTCAGATGCTCCGATCTTCGTCTATCCACTGTCAACAAGAACTAAATTCCCAACCGAATACAAAGTATGGAGACAGCGTGGGATTCTCTGTCACACTTCTCCCTTTATTCTGAAATAAAACTACTCAGAGTATCTGATCATGTGTAGAACGTACCATTACAAGCCTAAAATCATTTATTCAGTTCTGTTATAGGATGATCAAAACTTATCTTCTCGCCATCCGTCTAGAAGACAGTCTAGACATTAAAGATTGGCGGATAAGTGATGATGACTAGGAATTAGAGAGAGTGATGAACAACTTCCTACGGGAGAAGATGTAGATTTCATTACAGCATGCTATCTGTGAGCGAAGGTGTCCAGACCTTGATCTAGGCCTACCTAGATTCATGATTACTCGCATGAGGCTCCTTATGAAGTCATGGACTACCTTTCGCATATGCTGTCAAAAGAATTATCCATGCCAAAATCTATCTATAGGGAAAGGAAAAGAACCGAAGTTTAGGCGCAACCCTCGAAGGCACTTGATGATTCGACAAAGAGCACTTTCATCTGCACAGCTGGCAGAATTAAAAGGAAAAGCAACTCTTCAAAGCACAGACCGCAAAAGGTTGCAAGACCATGTTGAAGCGCTTAAACACTTCTCTAGCCTCTCTGCTGATGAAAAGAGTCTGCTAAGTCATGAAGCTGCACTACATCCGACGGGTCACTGAACGTAAATATCTCCATCTCCCTCCACCTCTACACCCAACCCCCAAAACTAACTATCCCTCAATCAACCCCTCACCTATATCTTCTTCTCCTTTGAAACCTTTGAACTATATTTACCCTATGGTTACTTTTGGTTCTGTGGTCCTCCTGTACCATATGTTTTCAGCTTATGTTTTGTAGAAGAACTAACTGATGAAGTAGCTACTAGCTCTGCACCTGCACCTTCAGACGACAGATAAGCCTTCAATGAATTGAAGCAGACCGTGCTCCGTCTTGAAGCTGATCTTCAAAAAGAACGCAGAAAACGTAAACGTGCAGAAGTTTTGTTGGCCAAGTTGGCAAAACGCTTCAAGAGTGACCTTGGCTCATCGTTTACACCTTTAAACTCTGAATCCTCTGATTAATGATGCCAAAAGGGAGAGAAAGATAGAAGACAAAAGGGAGTATAAAGATATTGATCTTAGGGGGAGTATATTTTATTTTGATGAAACTTACGTTGAATAATATTGTCTGGCTTATTTCAATTTTTTTTTACAACTCATTAATCAAAAAGAACTTTCATAGAAAATTGAAATTTGTTTTTACAAAAATTATAATTGCTTGTCATCATCAAAAAAGGGAGATTGTTAAAATAAAGGACAAATTTGTAGCCCCTAAATATTTTGATAATAACAAACAGTTAAAAGTGTGTGAATTCACTTTATCGTCTGATCTCGCGCTTACATTATCGTTTGATCTCTAGCTCACAGTATATCATCTGACGATGTTTTTAAAACTGAATGTCGACTTATCTTTATATGTATAAACTATTTAACTAATAAAGCTTACAGACAATGACCATGCTCTAAAAAGATCCGCATATCAATCAGAGCGTAAAGCTACCACAATATGTATAAAGCTATACACTTACTCTCGAGGAAAGTCAGCGAAAAAGAAGGAATATGTGTGCGATTGACAGAACGGGAAAGCGAACATGACAACTGCTAAAAGATTGAGTACAAGAATAGAAAAGATAAGCAAACTGCTTTATCTTATCATATGACAAGTTGGTAAAAAGCATTAAATGCAACAATTAATGTTCCAACGACTCTCTTCATCAGACGAAAGTCGTCTCCTACAAAATACTCAACAGATACTTTTGGAGAAGCCTATAAATAGAAGAAGCGACCTCCTTCAAGCAGTTGTTCAAAAAATCTACAAGTGTTGTTGATATATTTGCTGTTGAATCAAAATACTCATAACTGCTTTGATAAAACAAAAGGCCTTTGCAAAAACAATTTTTTGAATATCTGTAGTTGAACTTCATTGTTTATTCGTCTGATAAGACATTAAACTCAGCGAGGTAAACTCACACAAATTTCTTTCTCTACAAGATTGGTTGAAGCTTGAAGAGGCTTGTTTCAAAGAATACTTGAGTGTTTGTTGGGAGAGGCAAGTGAAAGACTACTTGGGTTTGAGCTTGAAGAGGCTTGTAGAAAGAACACTAGTAACGTATAAAGTTACTGGAACTTGGTTGTTGCCAAAAACTGGACGTAATCTTTGGGGTGAGACGAACCAATATAAAATCTGTGTGCCCTTTTATTTGTTCTTTCTTCTTTCGTTTGCCTTCTTTAAGACATTTTGAAAATCTTTCTGATCCAGTTTTATTTATTAAGCTTCTTCGAAAATGGTTCAAAGGATTGTGAAAATTGGCCTTAACACAATTCAACCCCCGTTCTTGTGTTCAGTGTGTGCCTTACATGAAAGATGGTTACATTTTAGTGCATAAGCGCAGTGTTGTAGGAAAAGAAAAGTCAACTTATCAAGCTGCCAAGCCAAACAAAGAATAATCAGAAAAGCAGACTTTCAACGCAATCCTGCATTTTCCATTTTAGTGCAAGAACAAAAGTTACTTTACTGACTACTCTAAAAGCTCGATATACGCGCACTTATCTTGAAGACTGAAGTTGAATCCTCTCAACGGCTCTTTTTCACGAAGACTATATATACCAACTCGAGAACAATAAACAAAAAAAAAGGAAGTGCTAAGCAAAAAATCGATATAGAGCTCTTACATTTACTGAATGACTTCGAAATCTTGTTGAAAAGAAATATTCTTTGTACTTAAATTTCATATTCTCACTTCGTGAGTAAACTTGTTTTAAAACAACTATTTATGTTGCGAAAGCATAGAAAGACTTAGTGAAAAAGAATACTTAGGTGGTTAAGCAATCTAGGTTGATTGTTTTGTAAAGCCTAAAGAGACAGTGAAGAATACTTGTTGTATAACCTAAAGTTGATCAATGAACACCTTTTGGACGAAGGGTCGGGACGTAGTTCAAGGTTGAGTGAACCAGTATAAGAACTCTGTGTCCTTGTCTTCTCCTATCCTTCTTTAACTGACTTTCGAACTCGTTTTGAGAAAAGGGGTTAAAAAGTTTTTAAACGTACAATTCAATCCGCCCTTCTTGTGCGTTTCGTGTTGTTTCAATTGGTATCAGGGCTCGACCTCTTAGGGGTTGAGCATCTAACAGTGCAAAGGTAAAAAGATTCTGAGTAACGAAAAACAAGTTGTAAACAGACCACCGCTCTTCAAAGGTCCAAATTATGACTACTGAAAATAAAGAATGATAGCATTCTTTGACGTATGTCACATCAACATGTGGGATGTGGTAGAAACAGGTAACTATCTGCCCTTGGACCAAAACGAAACTAAGTTACCTAGAGGTCAGTGGACAAAAGCACATAAACAAAGGTACCTACTTAATACAAAAGCTCGAAATGCAATTATGTGTGCCTTGTTTGAATTAGAATATGAAAAAGTGCATAGCTTGAGAAGTGCTAAAAAGATGTGGGATACCCTAGCTCTTACATATAAGGATACCTCACAAATGAAAAGATCTAAATTAAGCTTGCTTGTTAGACAATATGAACTATTTACTATGGAAGATAATGAAACTATTAAACTTATGTTTGGTATATTTCAAACTATCATAAATAATCTGAGATCCCTAGGTTAAACTTATGATAACTATGATCATATTGGCAAAATCTTAAGAAGTTTGCCTAGATAGTGGAGACCACATGTTACAGCTTTGAAAGCGTCCAAGGACTTAACAACACTTTCCATGGAAGAGCTACTTAGAACTCTCAAGGTTCACGAGTTGGAGTTGAAGCAGGACGAAGGACAAAAAAGCTGAAAGTCCATTGCCTTAAGTGTCCAGCGTCCAACAAAAGGATCATCATCAAAGCCTTGAATGTGGAAGAATCTTCTGAGGGAGCGTCCGAAGAAAATGACTCTGATGAGGATAAGATATCTTTCATATCAAGAAAGATACAAGCCATGTGGAGGAAGAAATGAAGGTCTAAAGCTAGAAACTTCACAAAGAAGTTTAGCAAAGAGACCAAGGAGAAGAGTCCACCAGTCTGCTTCAAATGTAAGAAGCTTGGACACTTCAAAGCTAAATATCCAAGCCTACAAAAGGAGAAAAAGAAAACCTTCTTCGAAAAGAAGAAGAAAGGACTCATGGCTACTTGAAGGATATGGACCTATCCTTGTTGGAAGAAGAGGAGTGGAAGAAGCAAATCTGTGTCTCTTGGTGGAGACTAGTTCAGAAAGCTCAGAAAATGAGCAAGACGAAGAGGTAAACTTCAATGACATATCTTCTCTTCAAGAGGCATATAATAAATTGCTCTCTAATTTTTCAACTCTCTCAATAGGTTACAAAGAATTGAAAATGAAGTTTTCCAAAATGACAAAAGAATTTAATTTACTTAAAGAAAATTAGAAAATATTTTGAGAGAGAATGAAAAATTAAAGACAAAGGGTGTTCCAGAATTGACACTTCCAAATGAAACATTAAAACTTCAAAAGAAAGTAACTCACCTAAAAGAGAGTCTATTCAAATTTGTCAATGGAACTGAAAATTTAAATAAAATCTTGTCTTATAGACGAAATCCACATGACAAATCAGGACTTGGCTTTATTAAAAAGGAAACATCTAGAACAACTAGAAATAATGTCTTCTGTAAAATATATGGAAAAAGTGATCATGAACCATTACAATGCGTTCATCGTCCAATCACAAAGGTGTCCAATGCCTTCAGAACTAATAAGAAAGGACCCAAGTCTATTTGGGTACCTAAGTCCATGATTATTCTTGTTGTATATCTGCTTGACAATAGAAAGGAAACTCCAATCATGGTACCTGGACAGTGGCTGCTCACAACACACGACAGGAGAAAAGTCTATGTTCAAAGCCTCCAATCAAAAAATGGTGGATGGGTCACCTTTGGAGGAAATCAAAAAGGAAAGATAACGAGAATAGGTAAAATTGGTAAGCACCCCTTACCCTTTATTGACAATGTTTTATATGTTAAAGGACTTAGACACAATTTGCTGAACATAAGTCCATTATGTGAAAGTCGACATAGTGTCTCTTTTAACAAAGATGAATGTATAGTCAAAAACTTGGATGGATCTATATTATTTTCGGCTAAAAGGTAAAGCAATTTATATAAGATTGACATAAATAACCTTACAAATCAAAATGTGTCCTGTCTAGTATCCATCAACGAGAATCAATGGATTTGGCACAAGAAACTTGGACATGCAAGCTTGAGATTAATCTCAAAGCTAAATAAGCATAACCTTGTAAGAGGACTTCTAAATCCTGTATACAAATCTAATGTTCTTTGTGATGCATGTCAAAAAAGGAAACAAGTAAAACGCTCTTTTGATTCAAAAAATGTTGTTTCCACTACTAGACCACTTGAACTCCTACATATTGATTTGTTTAGACCTATTAGAACAACCTTTCTCAATGGAAAACGATATGGGTTAGTTGTAGTAGATGACTATACTAGATGGATATGGGTTATGTTTCTAAAACACAAGGATGAGTCTTTCAAAGTCTTTTCTATATTTTGCAAAAGAATTCAAAACGAAAAAGGTGTTTGCATAACCTCAATCAGAAGTGATCATGGAGGATAGTTTGAAAATGAAAGTTTTCAAGGGTTCTGTGAGGAGAACGGAATTTTCCACAACTTCTCTGTACTATGTACACCTCAACAAAATGGTGTGGTAGAGATAAAGAATAGGTCATTACAAGAAATGGCTAAAACCATGCTTAATGATAACTCTACTCCTAAACACTTCTAGGCAGAAGCTATAAGCACAACATGCTATTTACAAAACAGAATATGTATTAGACCTATTTTGAAAAAGACTCTTTATGAATTATGGAAAAGACGAAAATCCAACATATCATATCTCCATCCTTTTGGATGTCAATATTCCATTCTAAACACTAAGGATAATCTTGGAAAGTTTGATTTTAAGTGTGATGATGGAATATTGTTAGGTTATTTTGAAACACCCAAGGCATATAGAGTCTATAACTATAGAAACTTAATGGTTGAAGAAGTCATTCATGTTAAGTTCAATGACAATAAGCCTGATAGAGAATTATCAAAGCTGGACGAATCTTTTGCAGATATGAAGTTGGAAGACACCAAGCAACCAGTGTCCAGAATTCTGTTAGACGATTCAAAGAAAGAAGAACAAGAAGAACCATCTGGACGACAATGGCATATGAAGACATACCATCCAGAAGATCAAATTTTTAGAAGTATACGTGATCATGTCAGAACAAGATCAACCTTCAAGGAGCAAGCTCAAACTGCACTAATCTCTCAGATGGAACCAAAAACAGTGGATGAAGCTCTTTTGGACGAAGGTTGGATCAATGCCATGAAGGAAGAACTAAGCCAATTTGAAAGAAATGACATCTGGAAACTAGTTCTTCTACCTAAAGACAAATCTATTATAGGAACAAAATAGGTGTTTCGCAATAAGTTGGATGAGGCAGGTAAAGTGGTAAGAAATAAAGTTATACTTGTAGCTCAAGGGTATACTCAACAAGAAGGTATAGACTTTATTGAAACTTTTGCACCTATAACTAGGTTAGAAGCCATTTGTATTTTACTTTCAATTGCTACTCATAGTAATATAAAACTTTATCAAATGGATGTAAAGAGTGCATTTCTTAATGGTATCATAAATGAGGAAGTTTATGTGAAACAACCTCCTGATTTTGAGTGTGATACTTCTCCTAAACATGTTTTCAAACTCAAAAAGGCCCTATATGGACTTAAACAAGCACCAAGAGCTTGGTATAAAAGTTAAGCTCTTTTCTTTTAAAAAATGGTTTCACAAGAGGAAAAGTAGACACAACTCTGTTTCGTAAAAACGTCTATTCGCATTTTATTATTGCACAAATATATATGGATGATATCATATTTGGTGCTACTAATGACGTTCTATGTAAAGATTTTTCTAAGCTTATGACAGTGGAATTCGAGATAAGCATGATGAGAGAATTGAAATTCTTCTGGGATTACAAGTAAAACAGACAAACAATGGCATATGCATACATCAAACGAAGTATGCTAATGAGTTACTTAAGAAGTATAAGATGGACGATGCCAAAGAAATGAACACACCGATGCATCCATCTTAAGTACTTGGATTGGACGACACATTTAAAAAGGTAGATGAAACCACATACAGAGGTATGATTGGATCTCTACTATATCTTACAGCGTTCAGACCTAATATCATGTTTAGAGTATGTTTCTATGCTCATTTTCAGTCTAATCCCAAAGAAACTCATCTAACAGTAGTAAAGAGAATTTTAGATAAAGGAACCACTAATCTTGGCCTATGCTGTAAGTTGAATAAAGAGTACAGGTTAGTTGAATTATGTGATGCTGACTATGCCTAGAGACAAAATAGAACGAAAAAGCACCAATGGAGGATGTTACCTCATTGGTGGAAATCTTGTCTCTTGGCCGAGCAAAAGACAAGGGACGATTGCCCTATCCATAGTAGAAGCAGAGTATATATCAGCAGCATCCTATTGCTCATAAATTTTGTGGATCAAGCATCAACTAAAGGACTACAATATCTACGTGAGTAAGATTCCTATCCTCTATGATAATACTGCTGCCATAAATCTTTCTAAAAATCCTATATTGCATTCTAGAGCGAAGCACATAGAAATAAAACATTACTTTATAAGAGATTATATTCAAAAAGGAGTTATTGATATTCAGTTCATTAACACTGAAAATCAATTAACAGACATATTTACAAAACCACTTCTAAAGATAAACTCATCCATATTCGAGACCATCTTGGTATAGAATTTATAAAGGAATAGATTATTTTCATGTGCCTTGACTGTCCAATGACATGTAGCATCCAATATCATATAGCGTCCATTATGATTACATCGTCTATCTTACATACGTCCATTAGCATTATGGTTCACATTCTGTATCGTTTTACAATTATGTGCATAAATATCTTCATCCGTACATAATAATGTTTTTACTGATAATGATTTGAAATAAATGCTCTATTCTCTGTCTAAGTCATTGTGGCGCTATAAACTACCTTTGAAAAACGTGTGCACCTGAACGAGCATTAAATGCGCACTATCTTTCTTCAAATTCGAAAAACTGCCAAAACAAAAACCCCTCAGTTACTTCCTATACACTCAAATATCTATCGACCAAACATTCTCACCCTGACTTTTGCCAACTCTAAAACTACTCTCTCTATCTCTATCTATTGAATCATCTCGAACCCTAAACCTAAACTCATCAACTATGGCATGGCAAAACCAAGACCTCACCTTAAAGGCAGTGGCCCGTGCTAAAAAGCAGAACAAAGCCATCGTTTTGATAGAAAGCCACTTCGACATAGAAGCCCTTAATGACATGGGAGTCAAGGTTAAGGATAACCTGATGAGGTGTGGAATCCTCAACTATTTCCACTTGAACGAGATCATCTACCCAGAACTCATCTGACGTTTTTGGAGGATAGCAAAGTTCTCTAAAACCAATGTGGTTGGCACTGTTCTAGGGTGTGAAGGTCACTCTGGACCTGGGGAGCGTCACTCAAGCCATTGGCTGCAAGCGTGCTGGCTCTTATATCAAAAACGGTTGGAAAACAACTTTGACAGATATAAAACGGTGGGCATCGCCTTAATGGGGCCAAAAGCTAAAGGTGCTGTTAAATACAACAAATTGATAAAGGAAGTGAAAGTATACCGGCAGTTCCTGAACAAGGGCATACTACACAAGGCTGGGTCCAAGGATAGTATAACCTTCCTACATTGATTCTCTCTGTTCCATATGATCACTAGACAGTAGTTCAACCTCCCTCACCTCATTCTCAGTAACATCTTTAGGACTATGAAGGGTCGAGGAAATTTTGATCAGATTACTTATGCTGCCCTGTTGAACAGGATATTCTAGATGTAAAATGTATATCAGAAGTTCTTTGCTCTGTTTGGTGGAGAACAAGCCCAAATCAGGATGCTGGGTGGTGGCCATAGGTTCACCCAGTTGTCTTTGGCCACAACAACATAGCCCAGATGAAGCTAGGTTTTTACTGAAACCACTGGAGAAAATAGCCAAGACAGTGGACGTCAAGGAGGAACATGTTGAGAAAGTGCCTCAACATGTTGAACAATAAGTTATCCAATTAGCTGAGCCAATGGACGACGAAGCCTTCTTCGTCCATCCCATTGTTACAGCAAGATCGTCTACAAGATGCCAACTGTCCAAGGGGAGGTCGTTTAGAGTGACAAGGTCTAAGACACAACAACCTCCAGCTCTGTCTGCTCTTCCTACTATTGTTCCTCCTCTACCTGCTGCACTTGTTTATTCCAAAAGGAGACTCTAGCTGCAAGTGGAATCTAATGATGAGGACGGCGAGCCTATCATAGTCCTACTCAAGAAGCAAAAGACTGCTTTTGTTGAAGTCTCCCCTTAACCAGAAGCCCTTGCCGTCCAACCCACTCCTACTCTCAAACGTCCAGCAAAGTCTCAACCAACATCAGAAGTAACAAAGAAAAGTAAGACATCTGTTTTTGCTATTGATGTTATTTCTGAAGAAGAATTTATTGAATCTATCATTGTTGAGCCTGCTGAACAACCAACTGAACCATAAACACAAGCCCAAACACTAATCGCACTTGAACCAGAGATGCTATTACCTAGTGATGATGGTTACACTTGTACCATCCCCACCCCCCGACCTCACTAAACCATACCTTTCCATTAAACCACACAAACAATCCTCTTCAACTACCTCCATGCATTTGGCTATCTCTTCTGCATCCACTAAACGATCAAAAGACGTAGAGAAAACAAAGAAAAAATGGAATATGTTGTTTGTCCAAGGCAACCAACAGAATTTGGTGGACGATAATGCAATCATTCTGCATCTAGAGCCACTTCCTGAGCCAGAATTTAGCTTTGATTATTCGCCTGTATATTTTAAGTGCTACATAGAAGACTATGTTCACCAACCATCAAACTCATTTTTGGCTCTGCCTCTAGGCGCTATTGAACACTTGCCGCTCAAGCAATTCATCAGTAGGAGGTACCCAAGACTTGTGCGAGCTTGGCGCTTGACTGTATACCCTCAAAGAGTACTTCAACATAGAGTACCTCTAGCTGAGGAGATTGAACAAGCTCTAAAACAAAGGCATGGTCGAGTACGAGAAAGGGTTGTCTATATCAGGCCTGCAACTTTGAAGTTTAGGCCTTTGGACCCTGAAGAAGCTAGGTTATTCCCCTCACCTTTTGACCACATGTTTTGTAACTCTTTGAAGAGCTCTGCAACTACTGAAGTACCAACTGTTCATCCCTCCCACCCAACACATATCATCATCAACTTCTATACGCATCCAACCAGATCGCGTTTGCCCAAGGCTTCCAACCTTGGATGTCAACAGCAAAAAGACGAAATTGTTGACCAAAACACCTTCCTTAACTCTACCAGTCTAGAGTTGAATTTCAACAACATCCAAACATCACTCTGGAATGGTATATAACTCAGCATCTAACGCAAGACTTGGACGAGGAGGATGCTGAACGCTTCTGGCACCAACACATGTTCACTTATGAACAAGAAGCATCTGAGAGTGGACTTTCTGTGGACGATAAGGCGGACATTCCAACAGTGAAGACTTATTAGTACACGCAGCATCCAGATCGTGTCTTTCATTTCTCTGATACATCTACCGCTTTTATTTGTCTAGCAGATAAGCGTCCTCTCATTGGCACAGAAACCTCCATCATCTACACCATCATTGCTACCATCACTCACCCAAACATCTTCAAGCCACCATACCCATGGGACACACCATGTCCACACCAACTCCAGATTCCAAGTCTGAAATTCTTAAAAGCACCACCTCCACCCATGGAAGTTCAACCATAAACTCCCTCCCAACCACCATCACCAACACCTCTACCTTTTCCAACTCTTGCTTCCCAAGCCTCTGGAAGCCGTCCAACTGCCTTTATTGCCCCTTCTACCCTTCCCTCAATTGACCCCGTCGTCCATACTTATATAACCGCCCAACTCCAACCCATCATGACACTTCTCCAATAGATTCTCCAAAACTAGTAAGAACCACTTTGCACCCCGCAACCATCCCTATCTCCACCTCCACCTCCCACGACTCCTAAGTGATTATGATGTTTTTTTTCTCCTCTTTGTATGGTTGTTTTTGATAATGACAAAAGGGGAGAAATAATAGAAATAAAGTGTAAGTTTGCTAGTTTGCTATGCTCTTGAGTATTTCTTTTTATTGTTCTGGTGCCTTCTGTCTATTAACTTTTTTGTATTGCTCTAATGCCTTTTGTTTGTTAAACTTTTTTGTATTACATGCATTCATACATATTCCTATAATCTGTATTCTACTTGGATGATTATTTGAATTGATATTCTATATGTTTTGAAAAGTATAGACTTAGGGGGAGCATAATAGACGTATCGCATAATCCCTTTGATATATATATGATCACAAAACTTAAAAATTAAAAAGGTTTGTCATTATGAAAAAGAGGGAGATTGTTAGAACCAAAGACGTATGAAGCGTCTAGTTCCTTAAATTTTTGAAGATAACAAACTTATTAAGATTTAAGTTTCTGTTGTAAAAATGTTTTTACAGCGTCCAATATTGTGGCGTCCAACGTGCTAGTTTAACAAGCGTCCAATTGACTCGTTATAATGAACGTCTAGAAGTAAGTCTCTCTCTTAACAACTAAATGTTTAAAACTGAGACTTGTATACAAAGTTCGTCCAAGAGTAAGTCTATCTCTAAATGACTAAGTATTCAAAGTCTTCCTATGCGTTCCTTACATTTAGTGCTTTATCTATTTTAAGAGATCTAACGTTCATATGTCTCTTTAGTGCATAAATGTCGTGTTGCATAAAAAGGAAAGTCAACTTATCAAGCTGCCAAGCTGAACAAAGAATGATCAGAAAAGCAGACCTTCAACGCAGTTCTACACTTTCCCTTTTAGTGCAAGAACAAAAGTTACTTTACTGACTACTCTGAAAGCTCGATATATGCGCACTTATCTTAAAGACTGAAGTTGAATCCTCTCAATGGCTCTATTTCACGAAGACTATATATACCAGGTTGAGAATAATAAACAAAAAAAGGAAGTGCTAAGCAAAAAAATGATATAGAGTTCTTACATTTACTGAACGACTTCGAAATCTTGTTGAAAAGAAATCTTCTTTGTACTTAAACTTTCATGTTCTCACTTAGTAAAAAAGAATACTTGGGTGTTAAGCAATCTGGGTTGATTGCTTTGTAAGGGTTGAAGAGGCAATGAAGAATACTTGTTGTATAACCTAAAGTTAGTTAGTGAACACCTTCTGGACAAATGGACTGGGCGTAGCTCAAGGTTGAGTGAACCATTATAAGAACTCTGTGTCCTTGTCTTCTCTTATTCCTCTTTAACTGACTTTCAAACTCGTTTTGAGAAAGAGGGTTAAAAAGTTCTTAAACGCACAATTTAACCCCCATTCTTGTTCGTTTCTTGTTATTTCATCAACTACATGTCATCTGCTCTCACGACACGAGTATCACAATCATCACATAAACACAAGTAAGAAAGGGCAAGCATGCAAAATAAAGATACTACAAAAGTATGTGCGTAGTGACGTACATCATACATGCATAAGATACATATAACCAGATGCCAACAATAATAACCCCATATAATAAATAGTCTAATCATATCAGCATATAACATCATTTGCATATAAATAAATGTAACATGTTTGATGACCAATGCATGTGACAGACTCATTCCATGGAGATTGCTCTTATTTGCACTATTAATTGGTCATGTTCCCTAATATGGTAAGCATCATCAAAAGACTCCCTAGTCTAAAACATAGCACATGCCAAAAACCATTCAATAAACATATTAGTACTGATCATCGGGAGCTATCGTGGCTTCATCAGGATAGTCACTACCACAAAACAAGGGTGCATAACCCTGACCCTACTATGGAATTATGCACTTGAATAATCCCCAAGGTACAACTCATACCTCCACTAGCCTTCTCATATTTGTCAGAGACAAAGTGTTTGCTTACTTCCTCAACCAGGACTCATGCCCTTGAATGCACGACAACAACATGTACATTATTACAATACGATCACATCATCATTATTACTTAGACCTTAACCTTAAGGGTATTCATGGATCGGTTTGGATTAGTTTTAAGGCAAAGGGTCATTTAATCCAAATGTTAAAACAACCTGTGATCTAATTCAATTTGGATTGCTTTCTTAACAAAAAAAATGATTCAATCTGATATGATAAAACGTAATTTGGTTAGCAATTGCCCTTTCTTTGGCTTGGTAATAAAAAGATATTGGATTGGATGATTTGGTTTTTACCAACACATCTTTACATAGTTATATTACATCTAATAACATATTACAATCCATTTTTTTTTTATTACCAAGCCAAATAAATGGCAATTGCTAACCAAAGTTTCATGCAGATGCCTAACTACTATCTTCTAACTAGGCCATTACTTGTGGCCACACCATTTTGTGCTCTATTGTTATGATCAATAGAATGTGGGCTAGCTTATGGATTGGTACAACCTTAACTCAATTCAGCCTATTAGTCAGTGAGCAATATGTTCATCAATGATAGATTTTCGGTTTGCATGCCTACTCACTTGCATATTTTGCTATGATTTTATATGCTTGATTTCATGATTTAATCTATTGCAACATCATATTATCTCATAGTATGGAGTAGATTGGTTTGGTTTTGGAAACATTAATGGTCTAAAGAAATTTGGTTTTCACTAATTTTCGTTTTTATGGTTGTTGCCTTTTTATTGAATTGGATTAGATCTGAACACCCCTACAACATGGAGATAAAATGAACAACGATGTACTTAAGCCTTTAAGCACCAAGCTACAGCCACAACTAACAATTAAGGGTTCCAACATCAACACTATAGCACATGTGGCCCTCCACAAGGTCTTAAGTATTTTAAACCACTTAATTTAAGGTCTAGACAAATTTATAATTATCTCTAAAGTCTTTTGTAAATTTTTAATGTTACATGATTAAATCATCATTTTACGTGTAATACGCGTATTTTAAGTTTTATGACAAATCTTTTAAAGTTCCACTTAGAAATCTTAATTAAATATTAATTAAATAATTCATATTCAGATGTGTAAGATTTTCATGAAATTTCAAAATTAATTAATTTTGATTTTGAAATTACTAAAATGCCCTAAATTTCAATAATAAACATTTAACTTCAAAAATTTATTCTAAGAGATTCTTAAGGTATTTTAACTTAAAATTTTTATAAGAACTCTAAAATATTGTGATCTTATATTTCTGAGGCTTTTAAATGTAAAAAGATACTTTTGCCCCTTGTTCTAATTAGCTTGACTAAAATCTCCATAATTAACTTAATTTAAGTCTAAAAAGGATTTTTTTTTTTAAATTTGGACCAATTAAGTTTATTAGATAATTTTGCCCTTAGGTTTAATTAACTTGACTAGAATTACATAATTAACTTAATTTAAGTCTAAAAAATATTTTCTCTTTAAATTTGGACCAATTAAGTTTATTATGACCAAAATTAATTATTTTAGTTAAAAATTAATTTTCTTTGAGTGAAATTACTATTTTACCCCTAGTTAACCTAATTATTAATTTAATCACCAAAACTAGTTGGATTAGCTCTTTTTTAACTCATTTATTTTCCTAAGTCTATTGACTCTCAATTAATGACTTTTAATTATTAAAATTAAGTTAATCTTTCTCTCATGAACCTAAAAAACTTAAGCAAGCTACTACCTCTACTAGAATTACATTTTTTTCGTAAGTTTTCTTAACTAAATTTAAGCTTAATCTCTTTGAATCTTTTATTAGGGTTTTGTGTCCATTATTGACACTCTGTTCCTATAGCATGAGTTTATTATCTCCTCTATCCAACTACACGAAAATGTAGTCACAGATTCCATTTTAATTTTTGTAGCTTTTGGAAATAATAAAGTCTTAGGCTTTTTAACTACAAATCACAAGATATCACAACCAAATGACATGATCACCACATAATATCATTGAATAATCAAAATACAGTTAATTTATGGAAAATAATATTTAGAAACATTGGCTATATTTTCGTACAAATAATATACCAAAAATTTCAAAACCAAAGCTTTTGATAGTAAGATGAATATATGTCAAAGACCATATTTTTCAAACACAAATCAAGCCAAAAAGACATCTTTAATCACAAGTCCAGCCAATAACCAATAAAAACAACAATATTAGGACACAAATAATCACAATTTGTGCATCATAATTTGTGTCTAAAAAGGTGAAGGTTCCCTTACCCTTGAATAACACTTGAATATTTTAACAAAAGGTTCAAAAGGATGCTTCCAACAACCAAACCATATCAACAAATGCTTCTTGAACCCAATATTAAGATAGAAAAATGAAAATGAGATGAGAAAGAGTAAAGAGAGGGTTTGTGTGGTTCAAAAGAAAAAAAATGGAGGAAACTCACCAAAAGCTTGAGTCGGTGGAGAAGAAAATGGATTCTTGAAGAGTTATGGTGAAAAGAAGTTGAAACCCTAGCTCTTTGTGTCTCCAAGCAAGGTGAAAGCAAGATAACAAGTTATGGGAAAAAGGAGAAAGTATTCGACCTCTTAAAGGGGGAGGAGAAAAAGTTGTGAGCAAATGAAACCAAGTGTGAGAAATGGGAGGTTTTGGGGTTAGAAGGCTTAAGTGTGTCTTGGAACTCAAATTGATTAAACCAGGCTTTGGAAGGCTTTAAGCCCTCCCTCCTAAGTCCTTGGTTATCCTTGGCCAAGTAGAGGAACCGATGGGGTGCAGTAGGATCTTCATGATTAAAGCCAACAAATTGGTTATGATGCACAAGATTCAATAATGCTGGCTTCAATTCAAAGTTGTTGGCTGTGATTTGGGGCCGAACTATGCTGGAGTAATGCCTTGGCACTTAAGTGTAGCTATAATCTCCAAGTGTTCTTCTAGGTGGTTGCTCTCCTTCATTAGCCATATATGCTTCTTCTTATGGTTGATCTGATTGAGAGATTGAAGTGGTGTGAGGATCTTCTTGTTGATCCCTTTGCTTGGCTAACCCTTATTCCTTCCTTCTTTTGCTGTTGGCTCTCCTGGCAATCCTTTCAATTTCTGGGTCAAAGAATAGTATATTCGAAGGAGTTTTACCTCGCATACAACAAGTCTCAAAAGGGTTAGTATAATGCAAAGGAACAAGAATGTGGTATATAAAATGAATGAAAGAATAAAAGAATGTATATCTAAAACAACAACAACTATATAAATGCCTAATATCAAGACGCAGGTCCACAACAACGATACCAGAAAACTTGTTAACCTATTGGCAAGCGTACCAATCGCACAAGTAGACAGTGATGAATATGAGTATCATTTTCCAAAGGACTTGTTCAATACTAAGTATTTACACAACTTGATATTATAAAGAGAAGTACTATAAAGAGAAAATCAATTGTTCATTGGTTGGAATTTTTACGAGCACTTGGAATACAAAAGTAAAGATTAACAATAACAAATAAAAATGTTAAGGTTTGACTACACTAAACCATCCTTTTATGCATACAAAGATTATTTACTGAGTTTATGATTTGTTCCTTACCATAAACCCTAAAAATATCCCATCCCTAATCCCTTAGTGTATCGAATCTAAGTTATTTAATTAAACTAAAATTCCTTGATTAGCTTATCTAACTAACACGCTTTAAAAAAAGAGGTTAAGAAATATTTAATAAACTGTGTTCTATTCCCAGATACCCAATTCATTAGGTGCTTACTTCATATCTATGAAATGAATATGTTTTCCAACAATATCCAAACAATTAGATCAGGCTATGGGAGATCAAATCATGACAAGCATTAAGAGTGGAAGTGAAACACATATGACAAAAATATAAACATTCAATAAATAACTTAAGAAATATACATGAAAATAGGTTTAGTTACATCAAGCCCCAACTAGAGTAAATCTAGCTACTCATGATGTAGAGGAGCAGCCAAAAAGAGATGAAGAAAGTAGATAAGAGGTCTGTGGAGATCTTCACAGCTTTTCCAAGGCCCCCAAGTGTTGAGAGAAAATGAGACGCCCACAGAACAGAGAGAGAGAGAGATCTTTTTGATGTTTTTTTCACCTATGCTGAAATGCCACCTTCGCGTTCTCATTAAATGAGCTGGCTACTTTCGCTGAGTGAGGATACCCTTCACTCCGCAAATACTTAATTTTATAGTTTTAGGGCACCAATTTCGCTTAATGAAAATCACTATCGCT
This sequence comes from Spatholobus suberectus, assembly GCA_004329165.1. Classification (NCBI taxonomy): domain Eukaryota; kingdom Viridiplantae; phylum Streptophyta; class Magnoliopsida; order Fabales; family Fabaceae; genus Spatholobus; species Spatholobus suberectus. Next base: position 35,367,315 of record CM014735.1, on the reverse strand, counting down.
GAACGAATCCTTCGACTTCAGAACTCTCTTTTCTCTAGAGCTTAAGTATTCACTGAGCAAAGGTCATGCTCGCTTAGCGAATTCTTGTAAGCAAAACTCCTTTTAGCAACTCCAATTCTATTTCTTCAAACCTTACAAAAAAATGATAGGAGATCAATAGTAACATGCTCAAATTTAATGAATCTAACTACTGATCTAATTTACTTACATTTGGTAAATGCTGGAGTCAATTCAAGTCTTAAGGGAAAAAAGAGCTTCAATTGCATAAATACACATCTAACAAGTACGTATAAATGCCATTTATCAATTGCCTGCTCATAGAAAATAGTAGAAGTTCTTACTATTTATTTCATAGCACAATTCAAGTTCTAGTTAAATTAATTATTGAAACTTACATAGAGCTTCACAAAAAAAGTTATATAATTAAATTGTATGCTTTAAATTAGCATAAATATAGGCGTTACCACTTGCATACTAACATTCCTAATAAACTGCTACAATTTATCCCAATTAGTGTAGTGCATTTTCACAATATTTGATGATCACTTTAGACAACGGAATTACAACTGTGACACATGGATTGACGAAGTACGACCTCTTAATCATGCTATTCTATTATAGAAATATTTTCTATGGAAACGAGTCAACATTCATACATTCACATCTAAATTGTATTATTGTTGTGATATCAGTGTTGTGTTAACCGGATTGCTTTTCATGGAAATATATGATTCTTGTTGTGGACTAATATGAGTGAATTATTGTTTATGTTAATTAATTAGTAGCTTTATGCCATCATTTTATTATTACCATTTGATTCTTAACTACAGTGACTTACTTCCCTGATTTCTTTTTTCCTTTATTTTGCATTTTTTTTCTACTTTCCTATATGGCAGATCATTTTATTTTAACTAATATTGAGGTTTTTCTTTATGAAGAATAAGAGTGAGAGATATATCCCTCCACTTTCACTGCGACTTACCACAATAATGCGTCCTTATCGATTTAGCCTTCATATGCCAATAGAATACAACTAGATGGCCAATTTAGGATCATTCTTTGTCTTCCTTCCCATCATTTTTGGTATCATCCTTAGGAATATAAGCAAGCCACCACACCAAGACCTTCAATAACTGTCGCCCAGTGGGGCTGAAGGATTATTTTACGCGGTGCAAGGGCTAAAGCGCTACAATAACATTAGGAGGCATTGAGGAAGATCATAGGGAGAGGAAGACATGTTGATGATCTTGATGCTATTATATGAAGCAATTGAAGATTATAGCTAGCAGCCAAGATCAGTTATTAATCATGATCTAGGTTGACTCTATGGAGCACATTTGAGTTTTGTTGGGTGTATATATATGTATGCATTTTAGTTAGTGATGTGTTTATTCCACTACCATTTTTTTATAAACATTCAAATGTTTATTTACCTATGATCTTCTTTATTTTCTTTTTGGAATACAATTTTGTGAATATATAAATGTTAGTTTTTATTAGTTTACTTCTAAAAGTTTTTATCACCCTAATTCCATATATTTAGCAGCGTGATCACAAAAATCACCTTTTATGGTTGTATTGTTATGTATGATGTTTGATGATATATGAAAACATACCACTCTTTGTTATGAAAATCATTGCAAAATCAAGTCGAATGATTGCACACACAATTTTCATTATGAGAATCACTATGACACTTATGTAATAATTAGGGGTGACAAAATAGATTGAATCTATCAAGTCAACCTACCTAACTTGCAAAAAATGACAAGATGGGTTAGGTGACTCAATCTACCAATTTGCCCTGCCTAACCCACCAACTTGACAGATACTTAAAAAGAGATAATATATATGCATATAAAATAAAATAAGTAATGCGTTAAAAAGAAATGAATTAATATTTTTTAAAATATTTTTTTTACGGGTCAACCTATCAACTCACTTCTAAAAAGAATAGATCGTGCTTCTCAACCTACTTCCACTAACGGATCAATTTGTCCAGCCTCATTTGAGGCGGGTTGGAAATGGGTCAACAACATTAACCCCTATTTATGTGAAAATTTTGATATCTCGTGTATATAACCAATAAAAAAAAATGATCAGTCAACTCACATACCAGTTTCGAGATATTATTATTGTCATAATTTACTCTTTTTTCTGATTTGCTTCTCAAAAAAAATAAATTATTGTCAATAGTACTTTATTAAGGATATTTAAAAAATACTCTTTTATGTACGTTAATAGGATCCCGCTATTAAATCATAATTGACATCTGTGACGACTTTATTATATTAATTAATAATCAACATAATAAATAAAACATCTGATGTATCAATGAATTGCACAAAAAGAAAAGAAAAGAGAGAGAGGTTAAAATACAACTGGACTATATAGCACATATATAATAAAACAATTAAACACGCCTAGTAAAGTGGATAATTATACGTAATTCCTAACCTAAATAGGTTTCATATTTAATTAATGAAAGATATTCAAGGCAATGCCTATAAAATTTCATTATTACTACTTCATTTATTTCTTATTAATTTCATTATATCTTTTTTGACCTTTAATATTTTCAATATTTAATCTTGTTTGCTTTTAATATTTTAAAAAATAGCAATAAAAATGTATTATTTTGAAGAAATTAAAAAAATAATGCATACTTTATTACATACATTAATCTTAGAGAATAAAATAGGCATTATTATAACTCATTTAATACTATTGTTTACTTTTTATGTAAATTTTTTATCATATTTTAATTTTATTTTATAAATTACAATTATAATAAAATAACATTTCAATGATATTTATAAAATTTAATTTTATATTTTTAATCAATAATATATTTTGAAATTTATTATATTAATAATATAAGCATAAGGTACATCAAAACAATGTTAAATATATATATAAAATACCAAGTTAAAAGAAATCTTATATAATGGATGATTATATAATTTTTTTTATCTAAGTTTTAATAGATATTGAATTATTTTATTGGATATAATAAATCTTGAATAAAATAACTAAAAATTTGAGCGTTAAAATTTAATAAAACTATTACAACACTTTTTATTGATTAGTTTTACAGGATAAATAATCTCTAATTGGACAAAGAACTAAAACTGCCCCTTTTAAAAAAATTTACTGGATAAGTTTATTTCCAAAAGTTACCATTAAATTGATTTTTTTCTATATAAATCATATCTACAAAATTATGAATTAATCCAAAATTATTTAATACTTCATTGGTATATTTCAATTAACATAACGTATACTTTTAAAATATATAAAAATAGAAATCATTTAATTCTATTATCATTATTATTAAAATGTTGCAAGATTTAATATAAATAGTGAAGGTAATATGTATCTGGGTTCAACAATTAAATGGATAAAAATCATACTTTACAAAAGAAATATATTAAAAGAAGTAAAACTTTGAAGTTTTATACTAATGTAAACTAATTTCTTCTTGTGTGCATATGCGTACTATATATGTACAATAACATTAGTAATTATCAAATTAAAAAGAAAATTATTTTGAGTAAAAAATACTTAGCGATTAATGAATTATTAAATGTTATGTAAAAAAATTAAATTATTAAATGTTAACATTACTGAAATTAACACCACTACTTAGAAATATTCATTCATTTTTTTCTCATTTCATTTTTATCCTCATTTTCTTTCATTTTCTTTTTCTATTTCTACTTCTCTTTTTTTTTCATTACATCATTATTTATTATATTTATCACTTTCTGGCACGATCTTTTTTTTTTATCTCTTTTCTTTCTACCTTAATTTACTTTATTTTAGGAGTGGACATTTATATTTTTTCCATTATAAGTTGCACTAATGAAATATGTTAAAAAATTAAGTTTAATAGATATGTATTGTCAGTGTAAAAGATTATATATTGTCAACTAATTAAAAATAAGCTTTGTTGTGATTTTTAAGGTAATTATTATCAAAATCAATAAACTTATCATATATGGTAGTTTGTGATTGAATGACAGTGTTAAAAAAACTTTACATTGCCAATGTATATACCTTTTTCCCTAAAAAAAATCATCGTTTTAATTTAATAACCAAAGGAGTAATTTGATGAAAAAGTAATTAAAGGGTACATTCAAAACTACAAAAAGGTTAGAGAATGAAACTGTATTTTTTTTTCAAAAATAATTTTGTATAAAATTTGAAGACAAAAATCATTAAAATATAATTAATATTGGGATAAAAATAATGCTGAAAACGATTAAAATACTGTTTTCCATGTCTGAAAATCATTTGACATGTTAGAATAAGTATAATGACATGTATTTATATAAACAAAAATGTTTTCAGGCATTATTACAAATAAATATCAAAGATTAAACCGTATAATTATTGAACTTTAACTATAAGCCTTTCTATTGTAGTTTAAACGATATGATTAAAAGTATATTCATATTAATTTATTTTGCAATATATTTTATTTGAATGCTAAATCTAAAATCTTTTTTTTTTTAAATTAATTTTGTCTTTTTTATCAAATATAATTTTAAAAACCACCCAATGCATGAATCAACTGGCGTGAAGTTATTCTAGTTTAACTAGTGGTCTTAAGTTTGAATCCTAGACATGCAGCTGCATAAAACACTCGAAAGGATAACTTTGCCGTCCATAGTGATCCTATTCGATTTGAGCATAAGTACCTCCTATAGAAGATACCTATGGTTTATAATATATATATATATATATCAGGATTTGTGACACTAGGTGTCAAAGTTAGTTAAATTATACCTTTAATAACTTTTTATAAAATGCAAATTTAATCAATCCAACCGTTGAATTTGATGTTCTTATTAATTAGATTAAGTATACAAAATTTCATATAATTCCAAAATTATTTAATAGTTTATCACATCAGTTTATTTTAATGTACAATATGATATTAAAATATATGTAAATAGTCAATGTTAGATATCATATCTAACAAAGTTCAAATGATGTAAAATTTGATACACATGTTCATGAAGATAATATCATATAATTTAATGGTTGGATTAGTTAAATTTGCATTCTACAAAAAGTTATTGAATGTGTAATTTGACTAACTTTGATACCTAGTGTGAACGTGATCCATTATATATATATATAACTTTAAAACATTGCACTAACTAATTAATTAATTTTGTTTCAAATAAATATTTTTAAGCAACCATTCTTCACCAATAAATGAAATTAAACATTACAACTTAAAAAAAAGAGCAAACAACGTGTTAAAATATGTATTTCACATGCAATTTAGATATTGAATGATTCAGGTATGATTTTTCACATCCTAAATTATACAGATTAAGATTCTATGTATGGAGTTATAGAAACAACTCTACCAAATCTACATTTAAAAAAATAAAATTCCTAGAATAATAACATAACATATATAACTAATGTTATTTTCATTCACTGGATTAGCTACATGAGCTTACAGTTCTTTTTTCAATTACAGGTGATTTTGGTCTGAGTTTTTACAGTGATGTTACATCTTTTTACATTTCTTTTTTCTCCCTCTTCGCATTACTCATCATATCTATTATTTTGTTTTTATTCACAACTCAAATCCCTATCTCCCATAGTATAATACATAGTTATATATACTGTTAGGACGAGAAAAAAATATTTTCCTAAGTTATTGGCAATTATGATGACTCAACAATTAAGATAAAAAGTGTGTGGACTAAAAGATTTTAAGTCGGATTCTTATTAATTATCTTTTATTTGATAAGTCATTTACGAACTTTTTTCAGGAGTTAAGAGATGTCTTTGATATTGAATTAGGTAATCTTTCTTTTTCCCGAACTTTTATGACATTAAGCAATATATACAGAGAGTTATGTTTCGTAAACAAAGACAAAAGCCAAACAACAAAACTAAAATCCTCCAATTTTAGTCAAATAAAAAAACAAACCATAATTCTGCTATTGAAGGAAACGCCAATGTGATCACGGGAAAAGAACCGACGCTAGAGCCCGTGGGGGGACTCGCATGAATGCCAAGCTGTAATGTGGTCACATTAGAAATGCACTTACCCGTAAACAGCATGTCCACACTGTTTAATGTAGTATCTATAATATAAAATTCTCATATATTTTTAGAAAATAATATGTGAACCAATAGAGATTAGTATAACATTAATTTTAAATTCTTGCTGAACAAACAGCAATGATTAAAAACGTTACTATGAGATAAGTATCTTAAGATTTCTCTCTCATATTAGATGGCAATAGTAAAAAGAATAGCATGAAGCCAATGACGGTTAGGCGTTTTTGTTTTCGCGTTTGTATTTTGTTTTCCCGTTTTGGAACGATGGGCTGGCAGGGGCGCACAATTTTACTGCGCAGTGTGTATTTTTGCTCTTTGTTTCCCTCTCTATCCCTTTATTCTCTCCCCGTTTTATGGTGGCTGCCCTTGTAATTTTTTCCATTATTATTATTTTAAATTTTATTGCCCCGTCACGTTTTTTGCTCTCTTCCTTCCTCCATTTGATTCTGTAACCAACAGAATCCACAATGCAACAACATGCTCTCCAAGTTTTCCCCGTTTCCTTCAAACTCTCTCTCTCTCTCTCTCTCTCTCTCTATATATATATAGGCACAGCTTCTGACCTAAACTGAATTCATTTGAACATGCCTTCGTTGATTGCTGCATTATTCTTTCAATTCATTTTCAGTTCTTTCTACTGGTAATCGAATTTCACTTTGTTTATTTATTTTTGTGAGAACTGTATTCACTCGCTCATTGGTGGAACTTTCTGTTTGACTGTTTGTGTTGTTTATTTGACGGCACTGCGTTTTGTTGATTTCAGGCGGTGAATTATCGATCGCGAAGTTTCCGTTAAAAGTTTTTGAGTTTCGAGTTTTGCAATTAGAGTGTGTGATTTTGATCGCGGAGAAGGTATATTACACTGCATGCGTGAGTGTTGAGTCCTCTGTTGTGTTTTGGAGGATCCCTGTGGTAAATTGTTCCGATTGTTGGTGGTGGTGGAGTTTAGCGGTTTTGGAGTTGAGGAGTGTTCTGAGTTTTGGTGTGGTTGAAATTTCGGGTGTGGAAATGTTTGGGGCGGGTAGAGGTGCCGGAAGCGGTGGAGTTGCGGGGCCCGTTTTGATTCCGAAGCGTTTTGTTTGGCCTCATGGAGGGAGAAGGGTGTTTCTAAGTGGTTCTTTCACCAGGTTACAACTTGAATTATTGAATTGTTTATTGCGACGGTGTTTCTGTTGTAGCCGTTTCGATCTTAGTTATGCGTGCGTGCGTGTGCGTTATTGATCATGATCAGTGTGTGTGACAGTGTGATTGATTGTCACTTTTGGCTGTTTTCTACTAACTTTTTGTAGTTTTTTTTTTTTAACTGCATGCTGGAATTAATTTAAATATGTTAACTTTTGTATACGCAGGTGGTCGGTATTTATACCTATGTCACCGATGGAAGGATGCCCAACTGTATTTCAAGTTATTTGCAGCTTAACGCCAGGATATCATCAGGTTGTTTGGTTTGGCTTCTATGAATTTGGCAAACCTGAAGAAATAAATTACTTATGATCGAAATTTTTGTTTATTGTGTCTATATGGTCAATGACCTTTAGGTCATAATGCGCCTCTTTCTCTCCAAGATCAGACTAGGGGCTGAGGAGACCACGGACACCGAGTTGGTTACCAATTTTGCTAGGAAAAATAAAAAGGATCTTGTAAATGAATTACGTTAAGCCTTATTGTGTGATTAAGATTTTGATGTGATAGAGTAGTCACACTCACAGAAACAAATAAATAACTTAATGATGATTTTTATCTTTCTTTAGGAGTTTGTATCACTTTATAGCCGTATTTATGGGTATAAAACTGGCATGGCCTTCATATGAGGCGTAAGAGTTGTCTTGTCCCCTTTTTGTGCTGTAAATATGATTGCACAATTAAATGTTAATGGTTGAATTTTAAAAGAGAAAAGATTTTGGTAATTTGCATCATTTGGAATGTAAGCAAGAGGGTTTTCTCACAGACAACATGGCCATCTATATTGTAGGTTAGACTAAAAGGTGTTGTTGATGTTACCATCTAATGCTTTAAGTTTTGTGTCTTGTGCTTAATCTAGATAGCAGATTAGACTACCTTCTATCTTCATCTTTAATATATGACTCTGGACACTGACATATTGCTCAAGCTACCAATTTACAAAATATTTTATCATGTCATTTTTATTTGCATCTTTTTCCAAATCTAACAATTGAAAGGCTGTATTAATTTGTTACTGTATGTCGTCCAATATAAAGAAGAAACAACATATATAATCGAGCCTTTTTTTTATGGTACATTGAAGGTGCAAGTACTTGGGTGGCCTAGGAGAGGATCAAACCTCTTGCATCTTCATTACATCCCCATCTTATAGATTGGACCAGTTGAGCTACAAGTTCATTGGGAATTGAGCCTTTTTTTTTGTTATTAGATTTGAAGGGGAAATTTCTAATTATATTGATTTTTCTAAAATTTTGTTTGACTTGTCCATCCCATCTTTTTACATGTAATGATGTAAGAAAACAAGATTATTAATTTTAGGGTGGGAACTGATGCTTGGGCCTAGCCCAAGTGGCGAGGACAAACTGTGATTTAGATAGAATTTATATGTTCAATTCAATCCCTTGTAAAGCAAAAAAAAAAAAAAAACTATAGGGTAGAGCTTTTCTATAATGAATTAAACATGGGTAAATATACAACATGATACTCTTGGTTAGTTATGTGAATTTTCAGTAATATATAACTCAATTATGATCTTTCTATTTGTATTCTTTCTTTTCTTGGGAACCAATTTCCTTATTGTAGGAGATGTAAACTTTTTATAGTTAGATTTAAGTGCTGTTAGAATATAAGAAGAATATCTAATAGTATCTTGATTGTATCTTAGCATAATTTAGAGTATCTTTGATTATCTTTTAAGATTAGTTTCATATTTCCTTGTTATTTTATGATTTATTTCTGTATATAGTTAAGATTGTGATCTAGTATTACTGTATTAGTATAAATAAGTGTGCTTTATGTTTTGTATCATATGATAACACATTACAATTACAATAAACCAGAATTTTACTCAAACTATCTGTTCTCTCAATTTCCTCCCTCAATACCTAAAATCTTATAATTTCAACATGATGTTAGAGTGGTAACATCCTCCTTGACCTATCATGTCTCTATTCCACTATGGAGTTCCCCAAAATCTGACTACTTTATTTCCATTTTTTTCCATATGACAATCTCCATTTTGCTGTTGTTCGCCACTGCTAGCGAATTTTCCTGTGGCCCCAATTTTTTTTTTTCTGAGATGCAATCTAGCCTCAAACTTTGTCCTATACGTGGTTTGGCCATCGTTGGTTTTGTACCAGATGTTCTGGCCCCAGTTTTTGTCCTGGATTTGGTCTGTCCCTGCTAGTCTCCAGCCCCAGAAGCTCTTGTCCTACTGGTCTTTAGTCTCAAACAGTCTCACCTTGTCTCTATCCCAAACCATCCGATGTTTGTCATGATGTTTTCTTTTCACTAACAATCAATTTGGTGACTTAGTTTTACCAATGAGTCATGTAGAGATGAATTATTGATAAACTGACTGTGATTCGTACCAGCATCCTACTGAATCATTCTGATGGTGATTTCTCCTATCTGACTGATGAGTCATGCACCTGGTGATGCAACGTTCCAACTAGCTCTCTAGGATGATGATCATTCCAGCTATCTTTGGTAGAGCCCATATTATATTTAAAGGGTTTATTTGTAACAAGCTTAAAGCTTACGAGCCAAAACTTGAGGAAGAATATTAGAATATATGAAAAATATCCAATAAGCTTTAAATTATTAAGCTTAGTAAGCATTAACTTGAGTGGGAGTGTTAGAATATATGAAAAATAGCAATAGAATCTATATCTTAGAAGAATTAAGAGTATCTTAGATTATCTCTTTTGATTAGTTTCCATATTTCCTTATTTGCTCCTGATTTGTTTCTTTATTTAGTTAGGATTATGATCTAGTATTTGTAAAAATAAGGGTTGGTGCTAATCACTGATTTGTTACTATTTTTTTTTTAATATAGTCCACATGTTTTTCATAGTATCTGATATTTTATGAAAAAACTGAAATACTTGTAAACATTACATAATATGGAAAGCATATTTCATTCATGCTTATGGTGATGACATTGTTTCCGCTTATGTGCAGTACAAATTTAATGTGGATGGTGAGTGGCGGCATGACGAGCATCAGCCACTTGTAAGGGGGGACTATGGGATAGTGAATACTATTTATTTAGTGAGAGAACCAGATATTTTGCCTCCTATCTTAAATGCTGAAACACCTGGTCGATCCCACATGGAGGTTGACAATGATGTCTTTGGACACGTTGTAAGCTTTTTCTCCCTTCCCATCTTTATCCCCTTCTACTGTTGCAGATATAGTTGTGCTTGGATAGTATTCTAAACTGTTATAGGTCAATGACAGTTATAATTATCATTATGCTGAAAGTATGGATTTATTTGCTTGTGAAGTTGCGAGCATATACGCAGCATGCCTGCATTTTAGTCCTACTTGGATACTTTTGTCATCTACGAAACTGCCTATAGTAGATGTTTCTGACTTTGATGGAAGGCAAGAAAATGCTGACGTAACGTAACATTTAAAATTATAAATTGGCAACAATTCTCATCTTCTGTGAATCCACCCCAAAAAATGCAAGACCCTTCTCTGCCTGCCTACCTGGAAGTTGATAGGAATTTTGAATGCACTCATAACATAACCATATATGTGATAGTAAATCCCATTTCATTAAATTACTGAAGTTAGAATTTAAGGTGAGAATCATCAACTGGTTAGAAGAAGTAATGAAGATCTATTTACTTTAAGGTAAGGTGGCAAAACAATCCATTTATCCATTATCCATTCAATCCATTCACAAGTAAATCCATCCATTACACAAAAAAATTATAATGGATTGGATCCAATCCATCCATTTAATTTTATGGATGGTTAGTGATCCATCCACTATTTTTTCAAAATCCATTAGATTACATTAAATAAAAAAATAAAATCCATTGGATAAAAAAAATAAAAAGACATGTCTAATCATTTTTTTTTCAAAATAATTTATTTTTTGGTCTTATAATCAGATTTTCATTAAAAAAAATAGAGTAGCCATTAAAAAATAAAAAATTTCTAATTAGGTTTAAAAAATAATTTCTTAAACCTAAACATTTATGATATAGCTAGTTGGTGATTCAAATTTTCATCCTAGCTATTATGTGAATTGCTAAGAAATTATATTTAAATTTTGTTGATTCTCCTTACACAAAATTAGAGTTATTGAAATATGTTTTTATTTTGAATTATGGTAAAAAAATTCAAGTATCTACATTTTGAAGATTCCTTGGTAGTTGTTTTTCATTTTTTCTTGAACATAATTTCCGTGGTAACTTAAAAGAATATTATTTTAACACAACAGAATTGGAGAGAGAGGGAGGAGAGAGAGAGAGAGAAAGAGAAGAGAGAGAAAGGAGAGAGGAGGAGAGAATATTTTAAATATATAAATTATTTAATTTTTAAAATATATTATTTTTGTGGATGGATTGGATATCCATCCATTAAAAATTGTTAATGGATGGATTGGATTGGATTTTATTAGATGGATCGTGGATGGATTGGATTTTTTAAATGAATTTTTAATGGATCAAAATGGATTAATAGATTATTTTCGTCCAATCCATTATAATTCGACTAAGAATTTATCTGATCCATCCGTTTGCCACTCCTGCTTTAAGGTGATTTCTTTATCTTTTATGAAGATATAAAACCAACCTTGAGCCTTCATCTATCATAAGCTTTTGGGATAATTGGTATTTGACATGGTATCAAAGCCTCTTATGAGCAAGTGGTTAGGATTTCAATCCTTGCCACCCTCATTTTCAAAATAAAAAGTTGAATTTCAGCGAACAGCAGAGTAGGCTGATGCATTGTCAACCAAAGGGCTCGTGTAAGGGAGTGTATGTAGCAGTAAGAAACTATTTAAAACAAATTTAAGACCAAGGAAATCTAGGTAATGATTTTCATTCTGCACTCTATGTACCCAATCTTGAGCATTCACCTAACAGCTTAAGTTTTTGGAACAATTCATATTTGACTGCCTTGTTCCTCTTACCACAGTGACATAGCAAAAGGAAATCATTAGAAGAAATTGATTCTCACTCGATTATTTGACTAACTTGCAAGGCCAATATTTTCTTACTGAGAGAGCATTTTGTGGACATTCCCTTGCCCATTTTGTGGGACAATTTCTTTTGTTTAGCTTCAAAGGCTTTGGTAGAACTAAGGAGGGAAAGTCTCTATGGCGATGCACTGTCTATGCTGCTTTATGGCGTATTTGGCTTGAGAGATATATTGTATGTTCAAGAACTCTTCTCAACCTCTAGATCTAATATGGGACAAAGTCATTTTTCTAGCGTCTCTTTTGTGTAGGGCCTATAATCTATTTAATGGAGTCTTCACAACATATGTACAAAAGGATTTGAGAACCTTATTCTATTGATAATTTTGTTTGTCTTTTGCTTGTTTCTTTCTTCTATAGGGTGTTGTTACCTTGGCCCCCCCCTCTTTGGTGTGTGTGTATACTTTCCTCTGGTAATTAAATAAATAAAAAATTGATGCTGGAAATTCTTGAATCTTCTGAACATTTATATTTGCTTTGCAAGAAGGGGAAAAAAAAATAAAAAATCTTCCTTTATATTCTATATCCTTTTCTTAAATGGTATCAGAATCAGTTTTGATTCCATAATCCTTTGTCTTGAAATTATGCTACACAAAAAGAAGCTACCTTGACTTTGAAACTTTTTCAGGAAGCTAGTCCAAGGATGTCAGAGTCTGATCTGCAGGTCTCTCGACACCGTATATCTATATTCTTGTCTACAGATACTGCTTATGAGTTGCTTCCCGAGTCAGGCAAGGTTTGAATACTTCTTCTCTCTTTATTTTTTTAATGTGTCCAACTGTCCATTCAATAATAGCTTATTAGTTCTTGTGTAAAGCTCATTTGCTTTAGATTTGATTTATTATAATTTCAGGTTATTGCCTTGGATATAACTTTACCCGTTAAGCAAGCATTCCATGCTCTTTATCAAGAGGTATGCTTTTTCTTCCCCCGTATTACACTATTAGTGAACAGGTGTTTATCTTTCTGTTCACATCAGAGAACACACCCATGCTCATACGATGTATGTTTATCTGCATAACTAATTTTTATCTTATATATATTTACATTGTAACTTAATCTGCTTTCAGGGAATATCTATGGCTCCTGTATGGGATTCTAGCAAGTGCCAGTTTGTTGGAATGCTTAGTGCAATGGACTTCATTCTAATACTGAAAGAGGTTTGTGAGGAATAAAATATTTAATAAAATATCCTGTGTGAGCTTTCTGTAGAAGTAATGAAAATGAGAACTTACCAACTGCTAAATAATGACAAAAAATGAAATTTCCAAAATGTATATCTTCATCGAGGCCTAGATTATTGTGAAGTTGAAGGAAATTATGAGGCATATGATAATACTTGATCTATCCTTTTGGTTTATTTACGGCATGCATTAATGTTGCAAATCTTAAATGTGTTTTTGTCATCACTAGTGAATCCTGTTACCATCATTTTAGGCTAATTATCTATCATTTATGAAACTAGTTCACATAAGACTATTTAGGCTCGTATGAAATATTTTAAAGAGAATTTTATCAGGATGGGAATTGAATATGTGCCTGCTGGATCCCCTGGATGCTTTGGTCTTCTGGAACTTTTATTCTTTTTTTCCTCTCCTCCGCTGTGTCCAAGTTGCAGCAGCAAGTTCCCTTAAGATCTTTTTGGTCTATGTTCTGGCTTCTGTTCTATCCAATTCACCGCTGTTGATTACCAACAAAACCCTAATTTCTCTCAAAATTTCTTTTTTTTTTTAACATGGCGTTGGAGTTGTACTGTCCTTTGATCAATGATCAAGTGTTTGGCCCATACACAATTTTTCCCAAAAAGTTTTAACATGGTATCCCAGCTGTATCATCCTTTGATTAATGTCCTCTCTGTAATTTCCAGTGGTTTTGTTCACAGTCACATTCAACCCTTTATTCTTTTTTTCTTTCCTCTGCCATGTCCTTGTTCCAGCAGCAATTTCCCTATAGATCTTTCTGGCCTGCATTCTGGCTGCTGTTCTATCCTATTTGCTGCTGTTGATGACCAAGAAAATCCTAATTTCTCCAACAAAACCTTCTTCCGTCATGCCATTTTCCCTATAGTGCCTTTATTGATGTTTTTTTTTATAATTATTATTATCTTTACAAATGGTGTGCTTTATCTTGTCACTGGAAGGTTTTCCATCAACCTGTGGCTGCCCAGTGCTAGATATCTACCTTCCTGGCTGTTATTGGAGTGTGTACCTGTCCAGATGATTTTCCATTCTCTGATTGCTCTGATTGGCTTTCTTCTAGATCTCTGCCACTATACAAGTCCCCATGAGCCAATCAACGGAATCTGTCATGTCTCGCCTTGGTGGCATGCGAAGGAAAGATACATTTCTGGCAGCAACTTATAGAGAGATGGTTACTGACCCTATTCTGGTCTAATCCACCCCTCGTGCTTCAGTTCCACCACTTGAAGGGGCTGTTTGGAAACAACCGTGCATCCACTGTGGCTTATCCTGTTTGGACATGTGTTCACCATGTTTTGCTGCTGTTTGGTTTGTATGGGATCTGTTTGGTTTTGCTTCTGCATGCATTGTTGAGTTCTTGGGTTTGGTAGGCTGGTTTTGTCTATGTTTGGTTGGTTTTTTTTTTGTAACAAGCTGAGAGCTTATTATACTTCAGCTCAGGGGGAATTGTTAGAATATATAGTCAACAGTAACGATTATTAGCTAGTGATTAGGTTGCTAATTAGCTTCTTGATTTCTTCATTGATTGATTGTGATCAACCTGTAAATAAGAGATCAAATGTGTGGCCCATATATACAATTTTCTCCAAAATACCCTCTCTTTCAACATCTATGATTTGTAGGGCACTCTTATAGAGAAATACATGACACATGTTTCTGTAAATTCTGTGGCTTGTCTAACATGCTTAATTTCAGATGGGGAATCTTGGATCTAACTTGACTGAAGAACAGCTTGAGACACATACTATAGCAGCATGGAGAGAGGAAAAGGGACAAGAATGCAGAACTGATAGTAATGGGAGAACATACCCTCAACATTTAGTTCATGTAAGTGTCCTGAGCAGTTGTGACAAAGTTTTCACATATCAAATTAATTTTCCAATTCATATATTTGCGATATTGTTAACTTTTTAGATAAGTTAAAAGGTTGTATGCTCTGATCGTATATTTGGGAATTGGGAATTGATCAGGGATTCCACAACACAATTGATGAATATTAAATTCACAGATAGATAGATAGGTATTTACCAATGATTTTAGCTTATTTAAAGAACTTGTTTCTTGCAGAAGAAAACACTTTTACCTAATCTTGTTCTTACTTCTTAGTAGTTTATGTACAATTTTGGCAGCTTATTCTTGTTCATATCAAGTCTGCATGGGTCCTATGAGGTGTTTTGTCTCCTCCAGTATTCTCAACAAAAAGAAATCCCCATTTTTAGTTGAACTTTTAGTCTGTGGTCATGTTTATGCCCTTGTCTGTAATGATGAATTTGCAGCAACAGTTTCCATGCGTTTTTGTCCTATCAATTAGATCAGGATTCTTCTTAGTTCCTTCTCCCAAGTTTCTGTTAGTACTTTGGCATTTGTATTGTTGAATGTGATTTCAACATTATATCTTGAAGATGTTGCTTGTTAGCCATGTACTTCCTGCTGATTGTGATTTCATGTTATGTTTATCTTTTATGATTGTATAGTATTTCATGCTATGTTTATATTTATTCTGTAGGCTGGGCCCCATGAGTGTCTAAAAGATGTTGCTTTAAAATTTTACAAAACAAGGTGACAACAGTTCCTATTATCCATTCTTCTTCAGAGGATGGTTCATTTCCTCAGCTGCTACACCTTGCTTCCCTCCCAGGAATACTAAAATGTAAGCTTCTAGATTTATTGGCTAAGCATACATGGTTTGGAACTAATGTATAGACTTAATTTTCAGGTATATGCAGGCATTTTAAGCACTCTTCTGATTCCTTGCCCATTCTTCAGCTACCAATTGGTTCAATACCTGTAGGTACATGGGTGTCAAAAGTGGGGGAATCCAATAAACAGCCACTTGCTATGCTAAGGCCAAATGCTTCTCTTGGTGATGCTCTATCTCTGTTGATTCAAGGTGATCATTCTTCTCTTTCAAAGTAGTGGTCAAGTCTTTTGCTCTGGCTAGATGTCGAATGGTCCATAAGTTTGTTGTTGCAAGTTGCGGTTGTTTTTTCCTCCTTCACAAAAGGAATTCTTTCAAAGCCTTTTATATAAAAATGTGTATCACTTAAGGAAGGGAACAGAAAATTGAAGGGGAGATTCTTGGATAGGTACATATGGTGTGCCATTCATTTATGCACTGAACGTCTAAACCTATAGAAACAAGTAGTGAGTTGGGCAAAAGTACATGATGGGACTCAAATCCAAAAATGTCAGATCAATTGTATGTTTTTGTTAATCTAGCTTACAAAGAAAATGATAAACCATTTCACCTCAATATTTGCCAAATTGAAGTGCTCCTTTCGTCGATACGTGAATAATTTTCCCTCTTGCAATGGGAACCGAGAACTTCGTAATTCTTGATTTATTATATAGTAGTGGTATTCATGTTAGAAGCAAAATATATTCATATTAATTATTCTATATCTTATTTTCTTATGTATGCTGTCCTCTTGCAGCTGAAGTTAGCTCAATACCGATTGTGGATGATAATGATTCATTACTTGATATATATTCAAGAAGGTAGAGACTCCCTTTCTCCTGTGTCCATGCGTGTGTGATTCTCTTTTTATACTTAAAAAGGGGGAGAAGGTGTTCCTCAAGCATGTGTGATATGTCTTGGTATTTTCTTTTCAGAGATATTATTGCATTGGTTAAAGATAAAGCATATGCAAGGATAAGTCTGGATCGGTTTAGTATCCATCAGGTAATTCCTCTCTCTCTAAATTTGCGGGGCTCTGTATTGGTTACTTATCCTGAAATTTTGTATTGATTAGAGGAAACTTAAAACAGTATAAAAAAGACAGGTAAGAGCAGTGCACATATAGGAAATGAAAAGCTAATTAATAATGTAGTTTTTTGTTTTGATGCCTCAACTGTTTACATGCAAAGGTCACTGTAGCCTTTAGTCTTCTACAACTAAGTCAATCATTCCTAACTCCCTAGCAATGATCATATTCTAATGAAATGTATCTCTTATTCATTCGTTTTCATATTGCTTTGTGGTATTTGAACTTGAACCATGTAATAGCCATATGCCACTTCTAGTTGAACCTGAGACTGAGTCAGCATGATATTGATTAGTTCAGCATTCTTCTATTGAAAATATATCTTGAGGTTTAGGCTCTTGGCTTGAATATGGTGGACTCTAGCTTTGGCTTGTTTAGAGTGTGCTTGTTTGGTGATGGAAATGAGCAAGTGAAAATGAGGGGGGTTTATATTGTGTCTACATCCTTTGTAAATTTTCACTCTTTTTTCATTCCTCTCATTTTCACTTCTACCAAGCATATATCCCTTATTAAACACATTGCCCATCCATATATTTATACACATGGAAGCCATATATAGCTCACTACTTTTATTATTCTTTTCTCCCCTTTTCTGGTCGAGAGCCAGATTCCATGGTGCATGAGAGAATAGAATGCAAGTGTTGCAAGATTATTTAGAGGCCTGTAATTATACCTTCACTGCAGCATCTACTTGTCTAGCATAGATGAAGATTATTTTTTGGGTACTCATGCAGGTTTTATTCATGTAAAATTTGATCACAGTGGGGACTGGGGAGCATACTATAATTAAATGGAAGTTTAGTCCCTATGGTTTCACTCATTTTCAATTTAGTTCCTATATTTTTTTTTCCTTTTCAAATCCGTCTCCATACTTACAAATGCTTACAAATAGTCCCTATCATCAATTTCTATTAAGATGTCCCACATTGGCTTGGAATATGGTCAGAATACTCCTAATAAGACGGGCAATCCTCTCCTCTTGGGCTGGTTTTTGAAGCCAAGTTGACCAGTTTATTTCTTAGTATATGGTATTAGAGTTAGAACCTATCCAATCTTAATGTTGGGCACTCATCAATAAGCTAACTCGATAGTGTTTCTTTGTGTAGTAAGTGCTCCTTTATATGCGCTAAAATGTCTAGTAGGTTCTCTTTCATTTCAGTAGATGTGCCAGTAAGTTACCCTTTTTGAGTAGGTGCTCCTTACAACGCTCTTATTTATCAGTATAATGTAACGCAAATGACTTTTTGATTAATAGCAATTTTGTTTGATTTCATTTGTCAGCAAAAGTTGAATCAACGTATTTTTGCACTTCATGGCTGTAGGCATTGCTCTTGGGACGAGATGCAAATTTTCCTTGCGGGCTTCACAATGGCCAGAGATGTCATATGTGTTTGAGGTCTGATTCATTGCACAAAGTGATGGAGCGGTTGGCAAATCCTGGTATTTCTTCTCTACTAGCAATCTCCTTCCCCTTTCTTAAAGAGAGGGGTGGAGGAGAAAAAGAAAAAAACCAATAAATATTTTCTTCGTTCACCAACTTTCTTCACTTTACAGGTGTTAGACGACTTGTGGTTGTAGAGGCGGGCAGCAGGCGTGTGGAAGGTATCATTTCCATAGGTGACGTGTTCAGATTCTTGTTAAGCTAGTTGGGATTATATGGCTATCATTTTGCGTGAAGGGAATTGCAGTGGTAGCCCCGGAAAGGACTTGTTCTATGAAAACTAGTTATCTGAGTTATGCCCTTGCCATCGTGGCTCGCTTATTTTTCGTAGTCTTTGGTTAGACGGGCACCTTCAGCTGAGACCGGCTTGCTTTTAAAGGATGGAAATTGTAGAGAGAAAAGTCTGTAAATTGAGGGATTAGTTTTCTCCTTTAAACAAGTTGATGATATCATGATTTTCTCCTTTGTGCCAACACAAATCCAATGTTTGTGTCCCGTGCTTACAGAAATCAAGGAGGAAAAAAGAAAGTACTTCTAATAGAGTAAATATTTAGCCGCATGCGGCACACCGTTGGCTGGTGTAAGTAAAAGGTATTTTCTGTTCCATTATGATTCCAGATTTTTCTTATGACTGGCGAGTTCATGACTTCGTGTTATTTGAATGAATTCGTCCTTTCCTAATACATCACTTGCCTGGCAAATGGATAGGACCATAATGATAGGTAAAACATAAATTGTTAATGTATTTATGATCCATTAATACTTTTGAAAAATTTAATCCACTCGATACTTTTATTAAGTAAATCTATTAAGAAAATGGATGGATATATTACTCATCCATTTAAAATACAGTTATCTTTTAAATTCATTTTGAGTTTCTCAAATTCATGCTTTTCTCCCTAAAATTCATTCTCTTATAAAAATTCTCTCAAAAGCTCATTCTAAACAGTGATAGATTTCGATTTCAAGATGAATTGATCTTTGTCTGTATTAAATATTTAGCACATTCTTTGCCATTATATGCCTTTTTTGACGTAAATGAACAGTTGATCATTGAAGCTAGATCTTAAAAGCTTTATACGCTCTCGTTGTGGTCCAATGGATCGAGAGATGTGTTTCGTTGGTTTATTAATTAGCTTATTTTAAAAAAAAAATTAATCAACTTTGTTCTTAAAAATCAGTCAGAAAAGCTACAATTATTATTGTTGTTGTTCTGGTCACAGAAAATTTTTAGATGACAGCTTAGAGATTGTCTATGACTGGACCATTCAAAAGTGTGTTCTTATTTCTTAGATGCTAGGAGGATTTAAACTCTAGCTAGTTGGCACTTATCCAGTTTATGAGAGATCTTTTGCGATTGTGAATCTTATCTTCCTAATCGCCAAAATTAGTAATAATGGCAAGTGTTCTCTACGATATGAATAAACACCTTTTGATTGTGCCACAGTAAGGAGATATCAGTCGAGGCCTTACAATTGGATACATCCAATGCAAACGTTCCAAAGCAATCGATATTCACACTCGTCAAATACAATTTTTACTAGTTGAGAGATGCTATTGTGTTTACATTAACTCAGTACCTTAACTTGGCATATGCAATTTTTGTTGGTTTGCTTACATCAGAAGCTCTTTACTCAGTATCTCAACTTGATATATGCAATTTTTGCTGGTTTGCTTACATTGGAAGCTCTTTACTCAGTACCTTAACTCGGCATATGCAACTTTTACTGGTTTGCTTACATCGGAAACTCTTTACTCTGTACCTTAACTCGGCATATGCAATTTTTGTCGATTTGCTTACATCGGAAGCACTTTACTCGCTACCTTAACTGGGCATATGCATTTTGGCCGATTGACTCTTTGTTTCACCTGTGATACTACAACCTCCACCAGTATGCCTTTTAGACGAAAATATCACTTACGTGCTTCACTCACAACATTGTTATTTCTTGTGCATCCTGGATCGAAAGCCTGGTTTCATACCTGTAAATGCTTTGGATTTGGCAAAGAGAAACAAAGGAAGAAGAAGATTAGCAAGTAAACATCTTGAAATAAAGAGTCAGGTTATTAATATCTAACAGTAGATGCTAGAAAGCACTGTTTCACAAAAGCCGAACAAGTTTTGTCCTGAACAGTACTACCTGACCGTGGCCTAGGGTATGGGTTTCGAGGAAGACACGTAGTTTTCTCTAGTATATGCTTTCTTCATTGTCTTCTTCTCTGTTAAATATTTCATATCATCTTTGACGATTGCTTGCTCTTTGTCATGAGATGGACTTATTCTTTCAGAAAAGGACTTTTTCAAAAAGAATTATAATATACTTATCATATTAGTTTGAAGAATATAAGTGTAGTGTAAAATTTGTCCACAGTTGTAATATCCAAGTTATTGTAAGTCGCAACTATAATGATAACATCCAAGTTATTATAATACTCTTACCAATAAATTAAACATGAAAATTCCAATTCGAAAAATGTGAAAAATATTCAAAATAACTTCAACTCGGGAACTATAATATAAACAATATTACCTTTCAACTCATTTTTCTATACAATTGAAAAGACCAGAACAAAATATGCAAGTAGTAATTTTTTAATATCATGAATGGGATACACTCGATCCAAAGGCAAAAAGGTTGCAACTAATGTGTAAAAAGAAAATTAGATAATTTCTAAATTAATTGAAGTAGAGTATAGGTAAAGAAGCAGACTAAATTAATTGCCATCAACATTGAAAACGTTTTTGCGTACACCGCATCTGTGAAGTCTTCACTCTTCACTGTATGTCAACCTCATCATTTGGATCGCAAAGTTTACGGAAAGAGCAAACCAACGACTTTCAGATGTTCCAATGATGAGAGTGTATGTCAGAACGTGGGAATATGCGTGTGGCCGAGATTGTCGTGTGGGAACTGCGTTTCTGTTGGAGCGTCTCTGAATTTTCCTATTTTGCAGGACGAAGATTGCCATGCGTACGTCGATATTAGAACTTAAAAACCAGAAGAATGTTCATCTAGAGCTGAATGTCCTCGACGCACTGCCTCGTCAAATGCATAATAATCATGGGAGACTATACCGATGCTCATACGTTAAAATCTCACTGAATACATGTAATGTAATATATAAAAGGCATATTTAAAGTATATCTCTTTGCTTTAGGGTTTAATTTAGTGTTGACATGACTAACAAAATAAAAGATATTAATGAAGAGTATTTTAAAATAATAGAATTAAATTATTTTTAAGTGTGTAATTTAATTAAATAATGTTTTTATTATTTTATATAAATAAGATAATTACATATAATTTACTTTTACAATTTATTTTTAATTTTTAATATATTATAAACAGTAATTTTTGTTGCTTTTAATATTATTCTTATTTTTCAATTCACTAATTTATTTTTAAAATTATACCTTTTTAAAATATATATATAATTTACTAAAACTTGTATAATTTACTTGTCATATATTACATTGATGTTATTTTTACATTTTAATTTATTAATTTTGTCTAATTGTAATATAATTTATTTATTTTAATATATCACAAGCAGTGATTTTGTCTCTAAAGACAAAAAGTAATATATTAAAAGTAAATTACAAGCGTTTAAGTAAATTATAATTTTTTTTTAAAAAAAGTACAATGTTAAAAGTAAATTAGTGAATTGAAAAATAAGAATAATATTAAAAGCAATAAAAATAACTGTTTACAATATGTTAAAAGTTAAAAATAAATTATATGTAATTACCTTACTTATATAACATAATAAATACATTACTTAATTGAATTATGCACCTAAAAAAATTTAATTATCTTAATTTAAAATATTCTTTATTATCTTAATTATTTTAATTAATATTCTTTATTTTATTAGCCATGTCAACACTAAATTAACTAAAGTTACTAGTAAGAACTAAAAAAAAAAACACTAAGAAAATATCAAGGTATAAAAATAACAAAAAAATTATAAGGACTAAAACCAAATAGAATCATATTTAAGCCTAGATAAAAAAAATGTAAGAGATTACACTAATGCTTAATTGCTTATATGTTAGAATATATTACCCATCAATATCATGATTAGAATATTATAAGATATTTATATCCAAAAGTTTTTTAAATATCCGTGTCATGCGCTTAATTAGCAAGATATTTGAAAGCTAAGGAACAGCATTAAAAGCCTAGGATAGATTAAAAATAGGCTAAATTCCACTTTCGGTTGTTCTATAATTTTTAATCTGGGATTTTGGTCCCCCTATTATTAATCTCGCCATTTTAGTCCTCCAATTTTTAAAAACCCACAATTTTAATCCTTCTGTTTTTAACTATGCAATTTTAGTCCTCTAATTTTTAAATATCTAGAATTTTGGCCCCTCTAAAATCGCGGATTTTGGCAACTTTTAAAATTTTAGTCTAAAATTAGAAGACTGAAATTCCAAATTTTTAAAAATTAGAGAATTAAAATAGCGAAATTAAAAATAAAGGGACCAAAATTGTAGATTTTTAAAAATTAGAAGACTAAAATCGTGAAATTAAAAATAGAAAGACCAAAATCACGGATTGAAAATTATAAAGAGACCAAAAGTGCAATTTAGCCATTAAAAATATTTGAATTTAATTTCTAAACTATTTTAAATTATATTCACTTTACCAGAAAAAGATTTGATAAAATTTGAATTTAGAATTGAGCAAACATGTCAAATATTTGAAAGCTATTAATATCTAAAAGTTGTTAAATAGTAAGATAATATCTGTTAAATATTTGAAATTTGATTCATAAAAAATTAAGGCACCAATGTGTGCAAAAGTTCCAGGTCACGTTTTGATTTCTAATTAAAGGGGTATATATATCTATATAAATTTAAAAACATGAGTTTTCATGGTAAATTTATATGCGAGCGAAAGATGCATTTTAATCAAGTAAGCATTTGATTTCTTTTTTTTCTTTTTTAATAATATGTCAAATCCACCGCATGTAAGATGTAAATGATATATATCAAATATAGCATATAATGAGGTGATGAAAAACATCAAAGATGCATAGTGTTTTTATAGGTAAATTAAATTAGACAATTTAATAAGGAGAGTACGAGGGATAGAACCGACGGTAGAGGAGAAACATGAACTGAGCAGCGTAAAGTTGTTAAAGTGTTGTCCCATTGGACCGATCTTGCTCTTTTTTGAATGTTCTTTTGTGCCATATATTTTACTAGCAAATTAGTTGCTGCAGCCTAGAAGCATGTCTAGTGAGTTTATGTCGTTGTATATTAATTAGCTAAATTCTAGGTGCAAGGAATTTCACCACCATCCAACGAAAAACACCTTTGTCAACTATCTTTCGCATCTGATATGGCACACCATTCTAGATTGGCAGATTGACCAAAGTGGGTCCTTTTAGAAACATTTTATCAAAATAGAATTCTATTGAAACATATTACCGATATAGGATTGTTTTGACCGTTGACTAATCAAAGTTACTATTCTGACTAGCGAGTTACCATATATGTTAGATTTTTTTTTATATATAAAAAATTTACATGTGTGATGTCACATGTAACTTGCTAGTTAGAGTAGTAAAATACGTAAAATGTTGGTCAAAATAGCGGGTTTAACTGGCAGCTAATGTGGCAACTAAAGATGGCATCCTCACTAGCAAGTTTATAAGAAAATGACACGTGTAAAATTTGCAGTAAGGTGTTAGTAGAAGTAACTAGTTTCATGGGGTGTGGACACATGTAATTTTTTTAGAAATGTGTTAGTCAAAATAGTAACTTACAACCTGTCAAATCACACAGGAAGGTGCTAGTGGAACTTGCAATTTGTGACCGGTTAAATGGTGTAAGTTGCAGTAGCAACTCTCAATCTTTAGTACCCACGTGCGAGAGTTGCTTTAGTTATATTGAGTAAATATAATTTACAAATATAATTTTGATAGATTAAATTTACAAATATTTTATTTTGATAGATTAGATTGAGGAAACATAATCTATAGTACCCGCGTGCGAGAGTTTCAGTAGCAACTCTCAATTTACAAATATAATTTTGATAGATTAATTTTTTTATTTTACAAATATAATTTTAAAATATTAAACAACATTAAAGACTAACCGTAAAAAATTGAGCAAATAATTATTTTAATTTCTAAAATTAAAAGACACTGTCAAGTTACTCTTTAGATTGATATTTATTCCAAAAATAAAAAATAAAAATACTTTAAACTACATTTCCTCGGTCAATTCAGTCAATGAACTGCAATAGCAACTCTGGCACGCGGGTACTGTAGATTGAGAGTTGCTACTACAACTTACACCATTTGACCAGTCACAAATTGCAAGTCCCACTAACACCTTTCTGTGTGTTTTAATGGGTTGTAAGTTGCTAATTTGACTAATACCTTTCTGAAAAAATTACACGTGTCCACACCTCATGAAACTAACTACCCTCACTAACACCTTACTGCAAATTTTACACGTGTCATTTTTTTATAAACTCACTAGTGAGGATGTCATCTTTAGTTGTCACATTAGCTGCCAGTTAAACCAGCTATTTTGACCAACATTTTACGTATTTTACTACTCTAACTAGCAAGTTACATGTGGCATCACACGTGTAAATTTTTTATAAAAAAATTAAAAAAATCTTACATGTACATTAGTAACTGACTAATCAGAATAGCGACTTTAATTGGTCAACGATCAAAACAGCCTCGTACTGATAATATGTTTCAATAGAATCCCATTTTGATAAAATGTTTCTAAAACACCTTTGTCAACTATCTTTCACATCTGATATGGCACACCGCTCTAGATCACCTTATACTTGTTTCTCATCCAACCCATGTTAAATTTATTGATACATGAGTTGGATGAGAAGTGAATTGCATTCAAGATAATTGAAACTTTAAAGAAATCAATTTTTGGTTATTCCCTGTGGTTGCCAATCTCAACCTAGATCGGCTCCAATTTCATCATTGATTTGGCTAATAGAAAGGGAATATGGTCCACAGCTAGAAGATAGTTCAAAAATTCTTGCTCTGGACAATCTTCTAGAAGATAGGTAAATTTGATTAAATTTCTCAAAGCATGAATTGGATGAGAAGGGAATTGAATTTAAGATACCTGAAACTCTAACAAAATCAAATTTTGTTACTTCCCTATGGTTGCCAATCTCAACCTAGTTTGGCACCAATTTTCATCATTGATTTGGCTAATAGAAAGGGAAAATAGCTCACAGCCAAAAGATTGTCCAGAAACTCTTGCCATGGTGAAACACATTATTTAAACAACGCCCTACTGATTTGGTTAATATTGATTCAAAGGATTAATATTTTGTATACACACACACACACAAAGCAATTCCAATAAATAATTATGAAGAAATTCTAATACATGATTATAAAACAACGCACTAATGCAACTGATTTCTGAACATGAAACTATACATTCACATGCTTACAATGCAAATTGATGAAACTGAATGAAAGTTGTATTTCAGATATATATTAATATATATATCCACCCGCACCCCCAAGAATATCCTTAATTGACAACGGAAGGTTTATTCCTCCACTGCAAAGAAATAGATTTTATAACTTTTTTTATACAGTAAAAAAATAAACTATTGTCAACATGGTTAAAAGATCCAATTATCTACTAACCCAAGCTTTATTAGTTTCGCTCTCTCTAGATTTAGATGTGCCCTAAAGACTAGTTAAGAAACAAAAAATAACATGTAGTGCTTTTTATTAATTACTTAAAAAGAGAATTTAATAATTTTTGGATTTTCAAGATATTAAATACTCATTTTTTATTTAATAATTTTTATTAAGTACCACCATTTGACACCAAAGATTAAAAGACACGGCAGTGAATTACATGATTTCTAATACCTCCGTTTGACCCTATTGATGTGGAATAAAAGAAATTATTGTATCCCTCAATAAAAAGACATTACAAAGTGGGCGAGGAGCCCGTATGTAATCTGAACTAATAGCTCAGCATCATATGTACAACAGCTACATAAGAGATCAGAGGGAAAAGACCCAAGTCAAGTAGGGATGAGAGCTAAAATCTGGGTCTTGATTCTTCCCATGCACATTTGAATTTCTCTATAAATAGGAAGATTTGGAGGACAGCATGGATGCAGGCCGTTAATGGCAGAATCTAATATCTGAGCCACATCAGCTGGAGGGTATTGCCGTTCAGTACAAGTCTGCAAGTTAAAAGAACATTAATTTTTAGTTAGCAAGATTTGTTCAATAAACTTAAAATCATAGAAAAAAAGAAGAGGATATTTCTGACAATATGCTATAGTGAAAAACATCGAACAAATAAATAAATATATACAGAATAATCATACTAATGAATACAGAATTCAATTTATAAAGGGAAAAGGCTAAGTTATTCTAATTTTATTCCAAGTCACAATGAATCTAGGCTACAGGACACTGGAACAGATTTATTATTATGTAGTTTCCAACAAATGACAACCAATGTATGCTGCATTCTCAAGATGGTGGAGGGGAACTAAAACGTGATTATAAACATCTATTAGTTGAAAGGCAAGATGCAAACACAAAACCCAGATGTGCAATTCAGAATTTGTGGCCTGTACTTAAAAGAGTATAACAAGGAACTCGTTAAGTTTACAATCACCTGGGGCAAATTACCTGAATCATGATTAATGTAGCAACACATGAAGTGATAAGCTCGGATGGAATTTCAGTATCAAATTTGTCAGTATAATTATGTATTTTTGGACCAGATGGATCATTAAGTAAAGGCTCTGATACACAGCAAGTTGAATGATTATGATGATAAACACTGCCATTCACATTCACTTGTTCTTGAGACCTGATCACAGGTAACCTAGACTTTGAGGCCAACTGCTGATGATTAATAGAATCCAATGCCTGCCCAATCTTCATGAAAGCATCTTCACCTTCCTTAGTCAAAGACAATGCCTGAATTATAGCATTAAAAAGTGCCAAAAGTTCTCACTAAGGTTAGAGCTTGAGATAATACTTGAATGATGCTCCAATGTATAACATGTTTGACTACAGTCTAGAGCTACCATTACATCTGATTTATTTCCACTATGATTGATTTGTGGCTAAACCAACAACAAATTGTTGTTTTTAACTAATAATGCAATGCTGGATCAAGAACAGTGGGGAGAAAGCAAGTAGAAAAACCATTTTATGTATAGTTCATAATAACTGCAAAGTGGGAGGTGGGGAGAAGATCCATGGACCATTCATACCTGAAATGCAGCATCTAGCATTGCATGTGCCCTTTGCCTGGATCCTTTAATAATTTGAACAACAGTTGACCCTAACTCTTGTGTTAGAGAACTATCCAACATATTGGGCAGGTCATCATGAACATTGAAACTTGCTTGGGGCTTCATCCATGGTGGCAGAGAGTTTCCTCTGTAAGTATTGCGTTGCCTCAGCTGTAGCATAGCATCAGAAACCTGAAAATTACACCCAATCAAATGTTGCTTCAAGATTAATGCAGAATGTTGTAATGAAAGAAATAATCCATTGGAAGCCACATGCCTGTCCACTGGCTTCCTTTAGCTCTACCAGTACCATGGCAGTAATGCTTCTTGAAAACCTCAGAGTCTTTTAAGCATTTTATGCCATTTTGGTTTTCCAATATGTCACTATTTGCACTTCGAAGCTCCATCAACAGTGTCTCCTGTAAGAGCAGGCCGAAAAGTTGGATCAAGACCACTGATAACAAGGTAAATTTACATATAGAGATAATGCAATTAATAAACAACTAAATGGCAAGCATGCATGAAAACAAAAGTTAAAACACTTTCCACAATAACTACACAAAATTATTAGTTTGTGTGCATGAAAAGTATAAACCTTTTTATCTAGAGCACGCTTTAGTTCAGAAAGTGCATGTATATCAGCTTCCTTAGCTTGATGGTGTGTCACTTTACACGCTTGTGCACAACCTGCTTGTGCAGAGAGGTTATCAATGGTAGCAACCTTTTCCTGGGCAACGATATAGTTAACACACCCATGTAAGATTTTAATGAAATTATGAGATAAAAACATTTAGAACACATAATGTTTCAGTGATTCTAGCATCAACGTTTCACCAGTGCTAGTGGAAATCTGGATTACTAATCTAAGCAAAAAGGATGCAAGATTCAACAGAACCACTACTACACCTTCAAGGTGAATCCCTCAGCTGATTTTTCAGAGTTGAGAAATGTAATGGGTAGTTAAATTCATCCAGTTAACCATAGCAGTGCAAAACAATGGGAATATATGTAAAGGTTTGTCCACTAGTCAAAAGACAGTAAGAAAACTCATGTCAATCATTAAAAGTAATAACTTATGTAAATCAGGAAAAAAGGACAGAAAAATATTTAACTTACAATGAAAAAATTAAGAGTTTAATTTTGATTTACTGTTGATCTACATCAAATCATATGCTAACACATCATTAAAAGTTTAACTTTCAAGTAGCTATTGTTACAGTCAAACTCCTTTAATGAAGTAACAATACATGACAGATAGTAGAATAAAATTAAATCTAAATTATAATGTCAAGTATAAATGGAATGTATAAAATAAAAGTGTAAGCACCAAATTAAGGCGTAATATTAGTGCATTGATACTTGTTAGCAATCTAGCCTGTCCATGCATTACTAAAGCACTTGAAGAGGCGAGTACCTTCACAGGTGAATAGTGCATTTCGCACCCCCCAAAATTTGAATTTCCATTAATATGTGGCTCTTTAGTCATAAAAGAGGCTTTTCTGGCACCAATCTGCCTCCTCAGAGCTTCTGGCATATTATCTAGTGGATTCAAAGGCATGCAATCAATGTCCTGAACCAAAAATTCCACTCATTAAAACAAGAAAATGTGAAAACCATTTTCAGACTTAAAAAATATCAAGCTAATTTATTCAACTGGGAAAAAAAATATTAAGCCTTTGATTGCTTATTGACAGCATGTGGGACACGAAGATCATTTATATATTTTACAAATATCAAACCAATTTCCTTCACTTGCAGCTTTCACAATGTGACCTGAGGTTATAGATTCAAGGTCTTGAAATCAACTACTTGCAAATGCAAGGCTGCCATCTATAGACACACAGTGAGTCCAACCTTTCCCTAGACACTCTGCATAGCTGGAGCTTTATAGCACAAGGTAACTCTTTTTATTGTTTATTACAACATTACAGCATATGGCATGCACGCTTGGTTCAACTTATTTTAAGGAAGTAATTGCATTTTTTTTTATCTTCCTGAGAAAGCTTTCCAAAAAAAGAAAAAGCAATTATTTTCTCCGAAATTAAACTGAAACAAACGTGCCAAACATACTGATTAAAACTACCTTTTGAAGAATGGCCATAACATTTAAAAATCAGCATGATAATAAGAAATCATATTACCATTACAAATTCAACACCTAATTGAGGACGGTCAAACTGAATCCTGCACTTGTCATAGTCAACAGTAAGCACACTGCCATCATGAATCTCTCTTGTTTTTGGATGAAGAGCAATTACTCGTTGTCCAACATATAATGGTCTAGCTAAATCTGTTGGAAGTCCATCCCTGATACCAGTCTGCAGTTCAGTGTAATGTTTCCTCACTGATTCCCGATACTGTTCAAGTTTTTCCCTTTCTTCAAGTAGAAAGTGTTCAGAAAACCTGCGGGGTTTGCCCAGGGAACTGCAAAAACAAGTACAATATGGCAATTTCAAATACATCCTTTATGATTACATACTTAACTGTTCACCAGGTCTAGCAGAAGATCATAGTAACCACAACTGAATTCCATACCTTTTTATGACACTCCACTCGACACGAGTTAACCTTGGGATATTCCCTAGTCCAACATGATTTAAGTACTCCATGAATTCCCTTTTGGCAAACCACGGATAATCAATTGCACTATAAAACCATTCAAAAATAAACCATCTGCGAACCATACAAGATGATAAGCAACTAGAAAGCTTTTCCTGCAAGTTATAAAGGAAGTTATTATTTCTTAAATAAAAAGCTTGAAGCCCCTCAAAGCTTCAAAAGCACATAATCAATTTAAATTATGAAAAATCTTGTACCTCTAGGGTAGAGTATTTATTAGGTTGGCTTTTCAATATGTACTCAGAAGACTTTTCCTTAGGCAAGGATGTTCTCGGTAAAATCATTTTACGTCTACTTCGTTTAGTTGGTAAACTAACTTCATTAGAAAGTGGAACTTCTGCAGTTGATACTGTCAAATCTTTCTGATCACTACACAAGGAACTCTCCGATGATTTAACTGTCTTTAATTGCTTTGACAGGGTAAAAACTTGATCGGTGTGTTTTCCTTTAACCACGGGTTTGTTCTCATCATCTACAGCCTACAGGGCATGCACAACAACTTTGATGGTTAGTGATTACAATATAAATACATTCCAAGCATCTTTTAAGGATCAGAGGAGATAAAACAACTTATACGATAATTGGACATATTATTATATAGTGTTAAAAAAAATTGGATTGGTGTCTAGCTTCACATTAATGTGATTTCATCCGTGTATGTTCTATTATACATCAATGAATTTCTTACAATACCTATTTGTGCCTATCTATCAAATATCAATAGAAACATGGTAAGCATATCTAATGATACCATCATGGTTCTAAATTGTGGTTGCGGTCGCTGTTGCGTTTTCATTGAAATCTCTAATATTGCGGAAAATTGCGGAAAAATGCGGTTGATGCGGCTGCAATTGCGGTCGCGATGCGGTTGCGGTGAGTCCAAAAACCTTTACGTTGCGGCCACAATTGCGGTTGCGGACCGCAATTTAGAACCATGGATACCATATAGATTATGGGAACAATCAGCTCTTACGACAGAATAAATTGAGCAATGACGTGGAGAAGATAATGAATGCCAAACTTAATGTGGCTTAACCTACAGCAAACTATAGGCTTATATCAACAGGCAAAACAAAGAGAAAACTCTAGTCAATGATAGCCATTTAAAAATCAAACCCTAATCCAAATGCACCCAAACACTCCTTGTGACTGAGATTTTCAACATTTCATGAACTATTGATAGGTAACCCCTGGCTGGATAGTTAGTTATGTGTTAGTTAGTTAGTTACTTTGAGAGTCAAGTGGGTGCTGATGTATATAAATAGGAAGAGGGTCAAGAAGAGTCATTCAATTCTGTTAAATGAGTAAGACCACAGAGACATATTGGGCTGGAACCGTGTGTCTAAATACACAATGGAAATGAGTTTATATAGGCTTATTACATTAATTACACATAAATAGAGAATATTTAGTTTTCTCAAAATCAAAGATTACATGCCTATAAACTACAGTAATTATAATAAATACAAAATATTCAATTCTGATTTTCAACACGCCACCTCAAGCTAGAGCATGTAAATCATATAAGCCCAGCTTGGTACATATATAGCCAATTCTTAGTCCCCACAAAAACTTGGTGAAGATATCTGCTAATTGGTCACTAAAGTTGATGAAGCTCGTGGTAATGTCTCCTAACTCGATCTTCTCCCTAATGAAATGACAATCAACCTCAATATGTTTGGTTCTTTCATGGAAGACAGGATTGGATGCAATATGCAAAGCCACTTGATTGTCACAAATCAGTGTCATTTGCATAGACTCTTCAAACTTGAGTTCCCTGAGAAGCTGCTTCAACCACATGAGTTCACAACTTACTAAAGCCATGACCCTGTATTCTGCTTTAACACTGGATCTAGCTACAACATTTTGCTTCTTACTTTTACAGGATATCAAATTCCCTCCAACCAACACACAATACCCAGAGGTGGATCACCTATCACTGGATGAACTAGGCCCAATTGGCATCTAAGTACCCAACTATCTGAGTATGTCCCCTGTCTTCATAGATGAGGCCTTTACTAGCAGCACTCTTAATGTATTTGAGTATTCGAATTACCGCATCCCAATGGTCCTGGCAAGAAGAGTTCAAGAACTGGCTTACCACACTCACAACAAAGGCAATATCTAGACGAGTGATTGTGAGATAGTTCAACTTTCCAACCAGTCTCCTATATCTCCCAGGATCTAATAAGGGCTCCCCCTGATTGGGTAGCAATTTGACATTAGGATCCATAGGAGTGTCCACTGGCTTCGCATTTAATAGGCTAGTTTCTTCTAGGATGTCAAGAGCGTATTTCCTCTGAAAGATCACCTAACCATCCTTGGATTGAGCAACATCGATACCTAGAAAATACCGAAGCTTACCAAGGTCTTTAGTCTGGAATTGTTGGGAGAGGTACTGTTTCAAATGGAGAATGCCATGCTGATCACTGCCTGTAATGACAATGTCATCCACATAAACAATGAGACAGATGCATCCCTAAGGTGAATGGCGATAAAAGATAGAGTGGTCGGCTTCATTGCAAGTCAAAACAAACTGTTGGACAACAGTACGAATGCGGCCAAACCAGGCTCGAGGGGACTGTTTAAGTCCATATAGGGACCTACGAAGCCGACAAACCATAGTAAAGGACTCCCCTTGAGCAACAAACCCTGGAGGTTGCTCCATGTAGACCTTTTCGTCAAGATCGCCATGTAGGAAGCCATTTTTAATATCAAGTTGGAAGAAAGGCCTATGGCGAATGGCAGCCATAGAGAATAGGAGGCAAACAGAAGCCATCTTGGCTACCAGGAGAGAAAGTATCAGTGTAGTCCTGCCCATACACCTGGGTGTATCCTTTGGCCACCAAACGAGCCTTGAAACGATCAATGGTTCCGTTAGGGCCAACTTTAAGAATGTATAGCCAACAACACCCAACAGTGAATTTTTCAAGGGGAAAAGGAACCAAATCCCAGGTACCACTACTCTTAAGTGCACACATCTTGTCATTCATTGCTTGCCGCCATTCAGGGTGAGATAATGCTTCACCTAAAGAGTTAGGGATAGACATAGAAGACAAAGAAGAAAGGCAATTATAATGCAAAGGAGAAAGACGATTATAACTAAGGTTAACATAGTGAGGGGACGGGTTGCGAGTAGAACGAATACCTTTTCGTAGAGCAACAGGCCAGTCAATGTCAGGGGGCAGGCCCAAATATGGTAAAGAAGATGGTGCCAGGGAAGAGTCTGACAAGGCCTCTACTATATCGTCAAGAGCTGTTGCATGTGCGGGGGTAGGAATGGCAACAAGGCATTGGTGACTTTGATATATCTGAAGAGTTCGCACAGCCGGAGGCTTTGCTAGAACATCTTGATTCTCTATAGGGGCATCCGAAGAAATAGACAGAAGTGGGACAAGAGCAGGGGTATCAGGAATAGCAGAAAAACACATGCCGAAAGGGGAGGAAGCAAACTCAAATAAGGGATAACTCAAAAATGAGACATCGATAGAAATTAAATACCGTTGAAGGGTAGGAGAGAAGCAACGATATCCTTTCTACGATCGATGATAACCCAAGAAGACACATTTGATGGCCCTTGAGGAGAGTTTGTCAAGGCCCGAAGTCAAGTTGTGGACAAAGCAGGTGGAGCCGAAGAAATGAGGAGGAAGCACATGAAGTGGTGAGTAAGGAAAAAGGATAGAATGGGAACCTGATCATTTAGGGCAGAGGATGGCATGTGATTGATGAGGTAGCAGGCTATGAGTACAGCATCACCCCAGAAGTGCGAGGGGACATGACTGTGGAGGAGAAGAGTTCGAGTGGTTTCAATGAGATGTCTGTTTTTGCGTTCAGCCACCCCATTTTATTGAGGGGTGTGGGCACATGATGTTTGATGGAGAATGCTCGTGGATGCCATAAAGTGCCAAAACTGATGAGATAAATATTCACAAAAATTATCAATGCAAATAGAGCGTATAAGAATACCAAACTGGGTTTTAATTTCACGATAAAACTTCTCAAAGAGGGAAAAAAGTACGAATCGGATTTCATTAAACATAACCATGTACAACGAGAAAAATCATCAATAAAAGTGACAAAATACTTAAAAACAAAAGGGGTAACAATACGAGAAGGACACCAAACATCAAAATGTACTAAGGCAAATGGGGACATAGCCCGTTTATTGACTCATCATGGAACGAAGTACGAGAGTGTTTTCCTAATTGACAAGACTCATAGTGAAGACTAGACAATTTAGAGAGACTAGGTACCAACTTCTGAAGCTTCAGTAAACCAGGATGTCCCAGTTGAGCATAGATCGTCATCGGAAAGACTGTGGTTGAGCATGCTTGCGAAGACGCAAAAAGATAATAGAGGCCACAAGACTCACATCTGACTCCAATCAACTGTCCCAAGGTCTGGTCCTGCAAGGTAACAGAATCTTTAGTAAAGGTAATGACAAAGTCATGGGATTGGATAAGACAATGGACAGAAAGCAGGTTAAAAAGGAAATCAGGGACATAAAACACAGACTTGATAGTTAGAGAGGGAAGGGGATGTGCGATGCCAATGCCTTTGGACTTTGTTTGAGAACCATTGGCAAAAGTAATTGTGGGTCAATAGCCAGATGTAGACAGAGAAGAGAAAAGGGAGCGATTACCAGAGATATGATCAAACACACCAGAGTCAAGTACCCAAGGACCCAGGGAAGGAGATTGAGAGATGCAAGCAATAGAATTACCAATGTGTGCAATGGAAGAAGTAGCGCTAGGGGTCTGGTGAGTCTCAAACCACTTGACAAAACCCTTATAAGTAGCCGGGTGGCCCAGGGTTCATTAGTAGGCTGAGTGGTTTCCGCCGGAGGTGTGTGAGCCACATTGGTGGGACGGGGGGGTTTACCATGAAACTTCCAGCAATAGTCAATGGTATGCCTGTGGCGATGACAATGCTCACACTTGTGACGATTCTTTGAGTGAGAAGTCCCAGTCTGAGTACATCCGAAACTATTGCTCTAAGATGCAAGAGCAGAGGTATCACCAACTATAGGTGCAGGGATCTCCATAGGTACCTTCAGTGGACGTCGAAGGAAGGCAGAAGAGGCGGATGTCATCGTAAGGACCATGGGTGACCCAAGAATCTGGTCACAAGCAGTAGAGTACTCTAGTGACAAGTTGTAAAGGGCAAGGACCATGAAAAAGGCACTCCGATTCTCTAGTTCTTTCTTAGCTTCAGCTGAAGTCGAAGCAGCAAGAGGCAGAAGTTCATTAAAATCATGCAGCGCAGCATGAACTCTTCCAAGATATGCAGTCATAAGGCCATCAAAACGCTGAGGGGCAATCAGGTTCATCAAGTCATGGCAAACACTATATAGGCACTAAGTGTCATTAGTATAAAGAGCGCGCATCTTAGTCCAAACGAATTCACATGTGACGTGGGATCGAAAAATCGACTTGATAGAGGGGTGGAGGGTGGACTTAATTATACTGCATAATTAGGCATCAATCTTTGCCAATTGTGCACGTTCACCTACTTCTATAAACGGTACTAGTGAGGTAAGCTTTGTAGCCCAGACCACTAATCCATAAGGTGATATTCGAGGCCCAAGTCCAATTTCTCAATAAAGAACAGAAAGTTCAGAAAAATAATAGTGTCTGTCTTAGATGGAGTAAAGGAACTAGAGGAAGCCATGGTCAGCGTAAGAAAAACTTCAAAACAACCAACACTCAAACAGTACCTGACACGCAAGTAGAAAACAAGTGGCCATCAAAAATTGCTCAGATGGAGGCGAAAGTCTGAGGGTGAGGTCGCCTTGGGGAAGGCAACCACAGCATCGAAATCACGGTTGAAGAGGCAACATCACGCGCTGGTGGAAGACGTGTTTAGCGCAATGTCGTGATGCGTGTGGGACCCTAGTTGGGGACGTCGTGAATAGATCAGAGGAGATCGGCGGATGGCGATCCATACAGGGGTGTCGGCGACCGAAAACGTCACCAGAGTAGTAACGGTAGCTGAAGAAGACGCCAAAACAACAGAAAACGGCACCGGAAGAAGATCGAGAAACAGAAAAGGCGAACCGGAGACATACACAGTTCGCCAAAATAAATGTCTCTAGGGACAGTGGGGCCACTGGGCAGGCACTATCCTCAAGATGCCTTTGTCAAGCTCTGGATACCATGTTAAATGAGTAAGACCACAGAGACATATTGGGCTGGAACCTTGTGTCTAAATACACAACGGAAATGAATTTATATAGACTTATTACATTAATTACACATAAATAGAAAATATTCAGTTTCCTCTAAATCAAAGATTACATGCTTATAAACTACAATAATTATAATAAATAAAATATTGAATTCTGATTTTCAACAAATTCTATGGGAAATAATAAGTGTGGAGAGGTGCTGAGGTGCTCTCGAATTAACCTTAAGAAGTGTATTCGATTGTTCAATACAGTGATTGGACAGAGGCAATCAATAAAATTTCTTCAGATTCTTGAGTGTTCATTTTTCTTTCTCTTTTACCAGTGGGTTCTGTCAACTAGTATTAGAGCTTTGATCTTGGAGCTGTAGGTATCGAATCTTGAAGATGATTCCAAAATTTGATGGAAAAGAAACCTATTGGTAATGTGGAGCAACATTTTGAAGCTATAGTAATAACAGAGGAAGAAAAGAAGCAGAGGGTTGGGAAGGCTATGCGAGGATGCGCATTTGTTTGGCGGTATGTGCAGAAAGGGGACCATCCAAGTGCATCATGGTGGGAATTCGTGAAGGCTTTGCTCAAAGAGTTCCAGATAGAATTTGATCCAGATATTTGGATTCAAGAGGACAACCAACAACCAATGGAGCAAAATGATGAAGCTGATGATGAAAGACAAGGAAAGAATCATGGCAATAGAGAAGAAGTAAAAATGGTGGATGGCCCAAGAATAGCAACAAAAGAAGAATCAAAGGAAGAAAAAGAGACAAGATAGGGAATCTTTAGCTTCAAAGACAAAACCAGAATCTGTAGTTTCTGAGTATGGAAGAAACCTCATACAAGAAAAGCAAACAGCAATTTCAAAAAATGAGGAATGGGTCCAAGAAATCAGC
This sequence comes from Spatholobus suberectus, assembly GCA_004329165.1. Classification (NCBI taxonomy): domain Eukaryota; kingdom Viridiplantae; phylum Streptophyta; class Magnoliopsida; order Fabales; family Fabaceae; genus Spatholobus; species Spatholobus suberectus. The sequence goes on along the minus strand of CM014735.1, from coordinate 35,329,661 downwards.
AAAGAACATTGCAAGGAGAAAAGGGAGGAATCAAATAGGATAACAACAAAGAATGCAGCAGAAATGGGGTTCTTTTTTTGAGGGTAGTCTTAGCATCAATGGTCGTTGTGTTGGTACTAGCATCCAAACGACAGTGTTGATGTCAAAAAGGGAAAATCAGCAACTAGGAAAGGGTGGGTCTTGAATGGGCCAAACGCCCCACCACCGCCACCTGATCTGATGGACTCAATCTTGGCCATAGAGGGAAATGGGACACTAGTGATGACAAAGCTATGGACGTCGCAGGTGGTTGTTTAACAAACTCAAGGTCCAGCATAGTTGATGGGGAGAAGGAAACAGGGACAGTACCAAAAATATAGAAATGGAGTCCATCTTTTGACTTAGCCCAGGCCCAGATTGTTGGGAAGGAGAATTAGGCTTTTAAGAAATGTAAAATGTGCATGACCAAGACGGAAAGATTCCCTTCCCTAATGTTTCAAGGGTTACCTACAATTGTTGTTGAACCTATGTAGAAGGGTAGTATGCCAATAACAGGGGAGAAAAGCTAAGCAGAACGAGAAAAATGGTGGGAAAAGGGGCTAAAGGCTATTCTAAATAATGAGTTGGACCCATCACTAATTTTTGCAATTCAACAGGCAACTAGCCATCTTTGTTTTTGTGAGAGTGAACACAAGTGGGATTTTAATTTCTATAACTACCCAAATTGCTTCAATACACCTGCTGCAAAACTATCCAAGCCCCGGGTGCAAGCTATAGTATTGTCTTGTAGTTTATTTTTGGTGCCAATTATGCAAATAACAAGTGAGGATTTTAAGAAGAGGTTTCCAATTGCTCCTTTCTACTATCTAGTGAGGCTTTTGAAAGGATTTGGCAACAAGTGACAATTGGAAGGTTCTTATTTGACCCTAGTGGTATTTACTTTAAGTTAAAGGTTGGTGGTCAAGCAATTGCTCAAATCCAAAACAAGTCACAAGATCCAATCCATGTTGTTTTCTTGTTGAATATGGAAAGATGGTGTAGACTAAGGCTAGCCATTAATGGGTTCCTGATCCAAAGAGTGGTATTTGGGGCCAACAAGATCAATGCACGTTCCGAAGAAGGGAATTGTTGAAGTTCCTACAATGAGATACAAAATGTTTCAACTTGTCAAGGGAGAAAGGGTGCAAAATAATGAGTCAAATGATGTAGTTGTCACAACAATGGGAAAAATGACCATTGCTGTCATGTTTGGTAGTATAGATATTGCGGCTGGTTTAGTGGTTGTGCTCGAAATTTATGTGATGTCCATGGGAATTGGTACCCAATTCATTGAAGTTTACAGGAAAGGAGTTATTGAAGCTACTTTGATGAAGAGTTGCATTACTGTTATGTGAACTGGCTCACCTCTCTATAATCTCCATGCAGTGATCAACCTTGGATAGTTTTCATTAGATAACTAAAGTGTTACACACCACAAACAATAGGACTCAGTGGAAACTATTGCAACCAGTGGAAGAAAAATGGTTCAACCCATCACCTTAACGAAAAGGTGAAACTTCAACCTATTTCCAATAGGAGCAGTTGACAATTGAATCCAATTTTCCCATAATTTTCGTATCCGTAATAGTGTGAAAAGAAAGCCCGACTCCAAGTTGTTTAAGAATAGTGGCGTTGAGTTTCTCGACCCTTTGCCTTAGGATTAGTCAGTTCTATTTCTGGATGGAGGCAAGGGAAGGGATATAACTGAGTGTTAAGTGGGTGCTGATGTATATAAATAGGAAGAGGGGTCAAGAGGAGTCATTCAATTATATGGGAGATAATAGGAAGTGTGGAGAGGTGCTAAGGTACTCTCGAATTACCCTCAGGAAGTGTATTTGATTGTTCAGTACAGTGACTGGACAGAGGTAATCAATAAATTTTTTTTAGTTTCTTGAGTGTTCTTCACTTTTTCTCTTTTACCAATGGGGTTCTATCAACTAGCTACTAATTTTATAATATGTAGATAGTGGATGTGGCCCTGGTAATATTGGCATTTTCCTTCTGCTTCCACCATATAATCTCCTTGAAAATTCTTAGCCACGTCAAACCCAAGGCATGTTAGGTTGGACCACACTTCCAAGCCTGGCTATACCCTAAATTAAATACAATGCCACTTTATAATATAAGAACAACAAAAGTAGACGTGAATTTTCATTTGATTAAGTGACAACTTAGGTGACGCTAGATCATCTGCCACCAACCCAATAACTAAAGTGATTTCCTATCAACTCCCACAGTAAGGCACTAGTCACATATGAAACCCTCCTTATGTCTTGCATGTGTGTGTTTTGGGGGGGGGGGGGGGGGGGGGGTGGTTGAGGTGTTTATGCCCTTAAAATATGGGCAGTAAATAAGAATTCAAACTCCCATAAAAAGAATAAACCAATTCCTATAAAAAGAATAAACCAACCTACTAGGAAACAACCTATTAATAAGGTCCATATTAGGAAACGATAGAGGAGGAATTGAATAATTAATGTAAAAGAATGCCCCATATATATATAAAAGGAATCAAGGGGAATTGAGTGATTCATATACGGAAATAATTGAGTGATTTATGTAAGACAGTAAAAGGGAATTAGGAGAGGTAGTTAACCTTTATAGCTATAAGAATGGAGTTGGGGAGAAGGAAAAAAGGCAGGAAGTTAGTTAGTAAGGGAGAGTTTAGGGCCTCTCATACACCCTGTGTTAGGGGTGAGCAAGGGACGAATTTATCTTTGTCCCCCACTCGACTCGAAATTTTGAATGGCCAATTATTCAAACCGACCTCAACCCGAAATATATGGGACAAGATTAGGTCAACCTGGCTTTCTAACACAATATGTCAATCTTAACATTACGTATAATTAAATTGTATTATAAAATAAGTATAAACTTAAATTAAGGTATATTTTATAATAATATTTTAAAATAAATAATATATCATTATAAATATAATATCACTTTATACAAAATCTTATCTATTAAATCAAAAAGTTTTATTATTGACAGAGTTGTGGGTATTAGGCCTATAAGCCGAAGCCCATTGATGTAACTATATGTTTTATCTTTGTACTCTTTTCTCATTTGAATAAAAACAAATCATCTTCCATAACATGGTATCTAGAGCCTAGTGCTGCAAGCTCCTCCCTTTTTTTTTTTCCAACTTGCGCCGCCCTTCTCTCATGGAACTCTTTTTGGTGCGACCCACCTCCCAACGACAGCACCACCGTGTTCGTCTCTCTGGCACGACCTCGACTCACGTGTCCAACAACACCGTCAAAGCTCCGACGCACTGCCACCGTCTCCTGCAGCGCCCTCTATTTTTCGCACCGATCTCCCTCTCCGGTGCACATAGGGTCTCACCACCCCTTCCCTTGGCTTCGCCCCAGTGAGGCGCCCCTGACCCAGTGGTCTGCCTCCATCACCACCAACGGCCATCACGAAACGCTGTTTGGGCTGTTTTTTGGCTCACTTTTCACTCTTGAAGCTCATTATGCCTGTCCTTTTCTCCTTTTTCATCTTGGACTTCATTTTGCTTGGCTTTGGGAGTGTTTTTCAACACTTTCTTTTCCGTTTGGCTGACTCATGGCTGATTCCCAACCCCCGAAGGCTGATTCTTCATTTTTCACCAACTATGCCAACATCCCCCTTTATGTTGACAAAATAGATGACAACACTATGATTCTTGGGCTTCTGACATCAAGCTTTGGTTTCGTGGTCAAGACCATGAAGAGCACCTCACCCAAAAGCTTGATTCTATGCCTGAAGGTTACCGTTCCAAGTGGAAACGGGTTGATGCCCAACTGTGTAGCATCATTAAATCTACTATCAGTTCTTCCTTGAAGCAAATTTTTCGTGCTTATGATACTTTTGAGGCTGTGTAGGAGCAGCCGAAGATTCTGTACACCAACGACACTGAACGCCTATTCGGGGTTTGCTAAAACCTCATGAGTGTCATTGCTCCTCACCAACTTGATAGTTCCATGACTAACTATTTAGGCAAATTCCACAACCTCTTCTATGACTTCAATGAACTCTTACCCTCTGCTGCCACCCCTGCCAAGGAACTTGAGCAACGCCAATGTTTCTTCATGACGTTAGCCTTATATGGATTACCTGTGGAGTATTCCTTGGTTCCTGATCATATTTTGGGATCTCCGACTATTCCCACTTTGAATTCTGCATGGTCTACCTTTTTGTGTGTACCAACAAAAACTTCTGTTGAGGTGGACATGCCTTCACCACCTGTTGACTTCTCGGCCTTGGTCTCTCAAAGCGATGATCGTGATCACTCCCACAAATCAGGCAAATCTCGTCCCAAGTGTGATCATTGCTACAAGATTGGCCACACTATCGATCGGTGTTTTTCTCTCCATGGTCGCCATGCTCAAGCATCTAATGTCGCTGACACTGCCCAGTTGCTTCCTTTAGGCCCGTTACTCCAGTTGTTGATCCACAATCATCTTTAGCCCTCTTTGCTAACTTAGTTAAATGGTATGAAGAGCGTCAGGCCTCTAGTTCCACTACTTTTGTTGTGCACACAGGTAATTCCTTTGCTGGTATCTCTCACCCCACATCCCTTAGTCCATGGGTCTTAAATTCTGGTACCACTGATCACCTCACTGGTAATAAATCCCTTTTCTCCATGGCTACTATTCATCATTGGCCTCTCTATCAACTTGACATCAAAAATGTTTTTCTTCATGGTGATCTCATCTAAGAGGTTTACATGGAGCAACCTCCTGGGTTAGTTGCTCAGGGGGAGTCTTCAAGACTAGTCTGTCATCTTCGCAAATCTCTATATGGCCTCAAATAATCTCCCAGGGCATGATTTGGCATATTTAGTACTGTAGTTCAACAGTATGGTATGACACAGATTGAGGCTAATCACTCAGTTTTCTTTTGCCATTTAGCCTCAGGGTCTATTTACTTGATTGTGTATGTTGATGACATTGCTCTTGTAGGTAGTGATCACCATGGAATCACTCAGCTAAAGAATCATCTTTTTCATCATTTTCAGACCAAAGATCTTGGCAAACTTCGTTACTTCTTGGGGATAGAAGTGGCACAATCCAAGAATGGCATTATGACTTCTCAGAGAAAGTACGCAATGGATATGTTGGAGGAAATAGGGTTGATGAATGCTAAGCCTGTAGATATCCTATGGATCCTAATACTAGACTCTTGCCAAGTCAACGGGAGCCCCTTTTAGAGACAGCCAAATATAGAAGAATGGTTGGGAAATTGAATTATCTCACTGTAACTCGTCCAGATATCTCTTTTGCAGTTAGTGTGGTGAGTCAATTTCTTAACTCTCCTTGTGAAGGACATTGAGATGCTGTAATTTGCATTTTGAAATATATTAAGCGAACACCAAGAAAAGGCCTCTTGTATGAAGACAAAGGTCATACACGCATTTTAGGATATTCAAATGTAGATTAGGCAGGCTCTCCCACAAATAAGAGATCTACTTCTGGGTACTGTGTCTTTATGGGTGATAACCTGATCTCTTGAAAAAGCAAGAAGCAGAATGTTGTGGCAAGATCAAGTGCTAAAGCAGAATATCGAGCCATAGCCTCAACCACTTGTGAACTTGTATGGCTCAAACAATTACTGAAAGAACTTAAATTTACAGATGTTTCACAGATGACACTTATCTATGATAATCATCCTGCCTTGCATATTGCCTCTAATTCAGTTTTCCATGAAAGGACCAAACACATTAAGATAGATTGTCATTCCATTAGAGAGAAGATCTTATCGGGTGACATTGCAACAAACTTTGTAAATTCTAATGATCTATTGGCAGATGTTTTCACTAAGTCCTTGAGAGGTTCTCGGATTGATTATATTTGTAACAAGCTTAGGGCTTATAATTTATATGCTCCAGCTTGAGGGACAGTGTTAGACTTGTAGGTATTGGGCCTATAAGCCGAAGCCCATTGATGTAACTATATGTTTTATCTTTGTACTCTTATCTCATTTAAATAAAACAAATCATCTTCTATAACAATTATTAATACACAACTGTTCAAAAAACTTTTACTTTTTAAGAAAATATAAGACACCGAACCGGATTGAGATGACCTGAAACATAACCCGAACCCGTCAAAATCAATCTCGGGCCAAGCCGAATAACAAGTTGGGTTAGGTTGGGTAATGCTCGCCCCTACCCTGTGTTACCTTTCATTTCTGTAATTTTGTTTTTCTGATATTGCCATCTATTGGTACCAAAAATTAATTGAAGAATAATACGACAAATTTACCCCAGTTCAGCGTGTTTTGATCCAGTCTCCAATGCAACCATATTTTGATGCAAAATTAAAACATACCATAATTACATCAAACTACAATTTAAAACATTTTCAAACATTTAAATCAAATAGAATGCATAATTCCTAGAACTATTTTTTTAAAACTGACAATGTTATCTATACTATTCACACCACTCTTTTGACACTTCAACAAAGTCTCACATATTCTAAAAGGAAAATTAAATTTCTAATAACAATAAAACTTGCTCCAATTTTCAGAGATTTACTCACACACGCAAACACATATTTCAAGGAAAATAGAAATTTAAAGACTTGCATACCTCATCTTTAAAGGGACCACTTGGATAAGAATCAAACTTTGCATTTGCAACCTGCATAACAAAGCTTCCCTTCACAAATTGAGTTGTTGCAAATATCATTGAATTGACAAATGCAAGGCAGGACAAAGGAGATGAACAAAATTTATTGGGTCGGAATGAAAATTGGGGAAGTGCAGAGAAAATTATTATCATGGCTTACATCGTTTAATATAATATAATAAGCTTCAAAATCAATTGACTTTTCTAATTAGTATCTAATATTTATAAGGCAACACTACCAATTACTAAATCATAAACATTTAGAAGAATAGAATAAAAAAGGAAAAATTTAACACAATCCAACATTCTTGAATACCCTGATTGCTGTTAAAAATTCATGACTCAATTATCTAGAAAATCCTTTTAGCTATGAAGCACATACATCTAAAAAAGGAACTGTTTCTAACAAGATAAACTTGTGTTAGACAAGATGAGACACTTCAACAAAACACCTAGACACTAAATTTTGCTATCTTGCTTAGACGTGTTTTGTGTCCATATGAATTTCCATGCTTTATAGCTTCTTGGTTCTTAGTAATCAAGTGAAAGACAGGGAGAATAGGACCTACTAATTAAAAGATGGTAATTTAACATCACAATCTCAGGAATAAAGTACCACCAGTAATGGTATTTGGCAACCTAGTAATTCACTTGGATTTGATCTTTGAGTGTTCATGGATACACCTCTTTCTTGTTTAAAAGTTGCCAATCAACCAATCCTTGAAGGTGCTGCCTTTAGAGCACCTCTCATGCGCTCTTATATTCTCCTTTTGTTGTTGTTCCTAGCCTTTTCTTGCTGCTGGTCTAGATTTGTTTGTTAAATCCTCCTAGTTTCATTTTACCCTAATTTGGGTTATGGGCCTTCCTTCCACAATTTCAAATCTATTCTATTGTTTTCTCTCTTCTTTTGCAAGCTTCCTTCATTGCAGCATTTGGCACCTTCATTGTGCCCCTTTTTTCGCTGCCTTCATTGCAACATGTTGTAAATATGTAATTAATTTAGGACAGAATTGTTTTCCCCATAATTAGCACGTATATAGGACATATTACTGGTAATAATTAGGAAAATTTTATTTCCATATTTCCTGTTATTATTAGGAAGATTTTATTTCCTTATTATCAGTGGCCTATATAGGGAGACTCATGATTTTATTCCAGCACAAGCAATAACACTCAAATTTTTTACATGATATCACGAGCTCCTGGTCTTGGGGGTCTCGCTACCGCACATAAACCCTAGCCGCCCTCATTGCGTTTCACTTTGCCACCTTCATTGTAGACCTTTTTTTGCTACCTTCATTGCAGTGTTTGGCACCTTCCTTGTGCCCTATATTGCTCGTTGGATATCACCCACCTCAACAAGTCATCGTTAGTCTTCGTAAGCCACATGCCGAACGACAATCTAAGAACTATTTTTTGTGGATATTTTTGAAAAATACCGTTCTTTCTTCGATGCACTTTTTTTTTCTTTGCATCTTCTTCTAATGGCAAAAATTGCAAAAGATTGTCCCTCAGATCATTCCTCCACTATTTTAAGGGATGTCAACTTGGATTGCTTGAGAACTCTCCTTGACTCTCTTAGTAAGACTTCTCAATATTATTCTCAGGCAATGAGTGGTAAGAAGTCTTGTTCCCGATCATCTACTGTATCTGGTTCTATCCCTCAGGATGCATGGATTATTGATTTTGGTGACATTGACCACATGACATTTGGTTCCCAACTTTTTTCATCCTACACCTCCTCTCCCGAGGTTTGTTATATTACTGTTGCTAATGGTTCTCATACCCATGTTGGTTTTGGGAATATTGACCTTCAACCTTCATTTAAATTGAACAATGTGCTTCATATTCCCAAACTTTCCTATAACTTAATCTCTATTCATAAGCTTAATTGGAACCAGAACTGTGCAGTAACCTTTTTCCCTTCTCATTATGTTTCTTAGGATCTTGTCACAGGAAGGACTATTGCAATTGCTAAGGAACAAGGAGGGTTGCACTACTGTCAGATGAAGAGATGGTCAGAAGGTATTGTCTTCTTGTTTTCAATCTCAATCTAAGTCTTACTCTCTTGCCTCACAAGTCTGGCTTCAACATAAACGTCTTGGGCATCCTCCATTTTCTTTAATTAAGTCTTTGTTTCTGTCTTTGTTTTTACAAGAATTTGTTGAATCTTTTAAGTGTGACATTTGTCAGTTTGCTAAACACCATCATGTTACTTTTCCTTCTAGTTTTCAAGAAAGTACTAAACCATTTGATCTTATTCATTCAAATATTTAGGGACCTACCACTATTTCTAATATTTCTAATGCGAGATGGTTTGTTTCTTTTATTGATGATTGTGCTCGATTAATTCTTGTTTTTACAAGAATTTGTTGAATCTTTTAAGTGTGACATTTGTCAGTTTGCTAAACACCATCATGTTACTTTTCCTTCTAGTTTTCAAGAAAGTACTAAACCATTTGATCTTATTCATTCAAATATTTAGGGACCTACCACTTTTTCTAATATTTCTAATGCGAGATGGTTTGTTTCTTTTATTGATGATTGTGCTCGATTAATTCTTGTTTTTACAAGAATTTGTTGAATCTTTTAAGTGTGACATTTGTCAGTTTGCTAAACACCATCATGTTACTTTTCCTTCTAGTTTTCAAGAAAGTACTAAACCATTTGATCTTATTCATTCAAATATTTAGGGACCTACCACTATTTCTAATATTTCTAATGCGAGATGGTTTGTTTCTTTTATTGATGATTGTGCTCGATTAACTTGGATTTCTTGATGAAAGACAAATTAAAACTACCTCACCTCTTCATTCAGCTTTATCATATGGTACAAGCGCAATTTGGGAAAGGCCTTAAAAGGTTACGTTCTAACAATGAAAAGGAATATGCCAATCATGGCCATTCAAGCTTTAATAGTAAACAAGGAATCAACCATGAATTTACATGTGTTGACACCCTACAACAAAATGGATTCGCAAAAAGGAAAAATCACCACTTACTTGAAGTTGCTTGATCCCTCCTGTTCCAAATGTCTATCCCAAACTCATATTGGGTAGAAACAGTATTTACCCCGTGTTCTAGGTAATGTTACTCTTGTTAAGTTTATGACCTCACTTTTTCCTTCAGCTTCAATCATGTAGAGTCTTGAGCCTCGAGTATTTAGGTGTGCTGCTTATGTTCATGTTCATAAACAACATTGACCTAAGTTGGATCCTCGAGCAGTCAGGTGTGTCTTTATAGGTTATTCACCTAACAAAAAAGGGTACAAATGCTATCATCCTTCCAATCGTATGGATGTCACTTTCCATGAACACGTTACCTTCTTCACTCGCCCTCAACTTTAGGGGGAGAGCAATAATTTACAATTTAAGTTTGAGTTTCCCCTCCTTGGTCCTTGTCTTCAAAAGTCACCTATTCCTGTTCCTGCTCCTCCTTTGCCTTCTGTTTTTGAGTCACCTGTTTTTGTTCCTGCTCCTCCTTTGCCTTTTATTTTGTAGGAATCGACACCTTTGGCACCAGGACTAGAAGTAGTAAAGACCAAGGCTAGTGAGTCAACATTGGTGTACCAGAGGTGAGAAAAACCCAAACTGGTCCAAAAACAACTTCAATCGTTTGAGCCGGAGATAACTACTAAAAATAATCCCTCTACTTCTAATTCTCAAATTTCTAATGCTTTTGCCCCTAATCCAGATGACTTACCAATTGCTTTGAGAAAAGGAAAAAAAGTCTTGTGCCAAGTACCCTATCTCTCAATTTGTCTCCTCTAAACATCTTTCCTTGCAGCATCAGAGTTTTATTGCAACTGTTGACTTTGTGAGAATCCCAACATTTGTCCAAGAGGCACTAAAGGATGAAAATTGGGTCAAAGCTATGGATGAGGAGATGAAAGCACTTGAAAGGAATGGAAATTGGGAGATGGTTGAGAGGCCAAGGGGCAAGAAGCCCGTTGGTTGCAAGTGGAATTATACAATCAAGCATAAACCAAACGGCACTCTTGATCGATACAAGGCTAGACTAGTAACAAAACGATACGCTTAGACCTATGGCATCGATTATGAGGAGACGTTTGCCCTTGTGGCAAAGATGAACACTGTTTGTATTTTACTCTCTCATGCTGCCTACTTTGGATGGGAACTACACAATTTGATGTCAAAAATGCATTCTTGCATAGAGATTTAGAGGAGGAGGTGAATATGAAGATTCCCCCAGGATTTGGACTCACAAGTGGAACAAACAAGCTGTGTAGATTGAGGAAGGCCTTATATGGGCTGAAACAATCTCCTCGAGCATGGTTTGGAAGATTCACAAAAGAAATGGTGTGCCTAGGCTACAAGCAAAGCCAAGGAGATCATACACTTTTCTTCAAACATTCATAGGGAGGAAAACTAATTGTACTTCTTGTTTATGTTGATGACATTATTGTTACAAGAGACGATCCAATTGAGAAACAACTGCTCAAGGAAAAATTATCTAGAGTTTGAGATAAAGGACCTTGGGGAACTCGAGTATTTCTTGGGAATTGAAGTGGCCTATTCAAAACAAGACATTTTTGTTTCTCAAAGGAAGTAAGTGCTTGAGCTTTTGCAGGAAACAAGCAAGCTTGGATGTAAACCTGCAAATGTTCCCATCGAGCAAAATCACAGAATGAGCATTGAAGGAGAGAATGCCAAGGTTGACAAGGCCCAATATCAAAGACTAGTGGGGAAGTTGATTTACTTGGCACACACTAGACTAGATGTAGCATATGCAGTCAGCGTTGTGAGTCAGTTCATGCATGATCCAAAGGTGAGACACTTATAGGCTATCGTGTTTTGCAGTATCTCAAAGCCACTCTAGGGAAAGGACTCTTGTCAAAAGAGGTGGAAACCTTACTATGGAGGCTTATACTGATGCAGATTACGCAAGTTCAATGAGTGATAGAAGGTCCATTTCAGGCTATTGCACATTCCTGTGTAGGAACATTGTTACTTGGAGAAGAAGCAAGATGTAATGGCTTAATCAAGGGCTGAGGCAGAATTTAGAGCTATGGCACAAGGAATTTGTGAGCTATTGTGGATGAAAATTGTACTTGATGACTTGAAGATAGAGTATGAGGGTCCTATGAAGTTGTTTTGTGATAATAAATCGGCTATTAGCATTGCACATAATCCTGTCCAGCATGACAAGACAAAACACATTGAGATAGATTTACACTTCATCAAGGAGAAGCTAAACAACAGATTTTCAACAACGGCCTACATTCCTTCTGGGCACCAGCTAGCAAATGTCTTAACAAAGGGTTTGCCAACTGAACGATTCAGTCAACTTGTAAGCTAGGAATGATAGATATCCACTCACCAACTTGAGGGGGAGTGTTGTAAATATGTAATTAATTTAGGACAAAAAATTTTCCTATAATTAGTATGTATTTAGGACAGATTACTAGTAATAATTAGGAAGATTTTATTTCCATATTTCTTCTTGTTATTAGGAAGATTTTATTTCCTTATTTCTTGATTATCAGTAGCCTATATATGCAGACTCATGATTGTATTCCAACGCAAGCAATAATACTTAGATTTTATAAACAACATTTATCATTTTCATAGGCTACCTTCATTGTAGCCACTTAACAACAACCTTAATTGTGTTACACCTTTGATCAACTAGAACCACCACCAAGAGATTCACGGAGTCATTTTCTAATTAGACTCCAAAACATTGCAGCTACTATCAGCCTTCATTGCTGATATGTGAGGTCCAACCTTCATTGTGGGTCAATTTGTTAACACTGTCAACCTTCACTAGTAACATGTGAGAGCCTAGCCTTCATTGTAGGCCCTTTTATCAACTGTCCAACCTTCTCGTGGACACATAATTGGCATGCAAGTGAGACAAAGTCCACTCAATCAATATCTCCACAACATGACTATCAGTCACCTCATGCACGTTTGATGCAGCCCATATGACATTTTAAAAAGGTTTATATATCTATACCAAGCTTAAAGCTTAGCTAACTTTAGCTCAAGGAGGAGTGTTGAAATATCACATAATATCAATATTATATCTTAAAATATTTAAAAGTATCGTAAAATCATTTCTTAGGATTACTATTTAGTTTCCCCATATTTTAAAAAGTATGGCATGTTTTTTGCAGATGATATAGTTTTGATTGAAGAATCAAGAGAAGCAGTTAAATATAAACTTGAGCCTCAGAGACAAATTTGCAATCAAAGGCTTTTCACTTAAATAGATGTAACAGTATAACACAGTATATGTTTTGCAATTTTAGCAAAAAAAAAAAAGGAAGAAAACGACTCAAGAAAAAATGGGAGATGTCATACCCCATGTTTCTAAGTTTAAATATATGGGATCAGTATTACAAAATGATGGAGAAATTAATAAAGATAGTCATACACAGGATACAAGTTGGATGATTAAAATGGAGAAAGACACCAAGGGTTGTTTGTGATATCAAAAGCTCAAAAGGAAGTTTTATTGTACTGCTATAATCTAACTATACTCTACAATAGAAAAAGGTGGGAGTTGCATAAATGAGAATATTAAGGTGGCTGTGTGACCACGCGCAAGAAAAGACAAGATACAAAATGATTGTATGCAAGAAGATATTGGTATGACACTAATTGAAGAAAAGATGTTAGAAAATCAATTAAGGTGGTTGGGACACGTACAAAGAAAACTACTAGAAGCACCAATGAGGAGAATAGATTGCATGGTTTCTAGTCCTATAAAAAGGGAGTGAGAGAGACCAAGAAGGACATTTGGAGAAGTTGTTAAGAGGAATCTCATGATAAATAATATCTTTAAGGATTTAATCTTTTAACTGAGCCCAAAGTCAACGTGTGATCCTAGTGATCGACCTCACATAGTGGGATAAAGCTTTTGTTGGTGTTGTTCCATGTTTTCTAACATTCTGTGACTTTTTTCCTTATTTTTTTTAGGATTATTAGTATAAATATGGATGAGTGTTTTAGATTTCTGTTGGAAATATAATATTTTAGGACGTACGAGCTGTTTTAATATTTATTTTTCCAAGTAGCTTAGATACTTGGTATAGGTAGGTTATACATCTTAGGAAATAGTGGTATCTTAATTGTTCTCTTGTAAATTGTTTTGGCATTAATTATCTTTGTAATAATCTCAAACATGAATAAAGTCCATTCTGCTAGGTGGAAAAAACATTCAAAAAATTTCCTTTCTCATTTTCTCACATGGTATCAAAGCACCATATCTAAGGGGCTCTGCTTCCACTAAAAAAAGTCTCTATAGAAGGTCTGCTAGGCTCTTAAAGCTGTCAGACATCCAAAAATTCAACTGGAATTTTCCAGCAACTGTCAAAATTTTCTGATTACTTTTCTGGAAGTTGCCAGAACTTCCCACAACTTTTCGGGCAATTGTCAGAACTTTCCGGTGGCTGTCAGGAATTTTCCAGCAACTGTCAGAATTTTCCTGGCAACTTTTCCGACCACCATCAGAATTTTCTGGCAACTGCTAGGCTTGTTGTAGGGGCCTTTTGCTCCAACTCTTTGATGCATGGCTGATTCAAGCCCTCCAAACCTTGTTTCCATGCCAAAACTTACAGAACACCTATCTTGTATTGTGATTTTTCACAATGATTGTTGTGTTTTTCAGAACAAGGATTTGGGGGGGATGATTGGACATGTTAGAGAAAGAATGACCTTTATTTACTAGCTTGAAGAGCCTTGTTTGTCTGTCACAGATAAACCCATGCATCTCAATCACTCATGTTAGAGTTTGTACTGTAAAAAAGGGAAAAGAAAAAGATTTTCCTTTTTCATTGTCAGTTAAGACATCCTTCTTTTGAAATCATCAAGGTTTGTTTCTGTCAGTTAGGATAGGATCCCAAAAATGATGTAGTGGGATAGCCACTATGCTGAAATTTTTTATTACTATTATTATTTAGTTTATTATATTATATGTTATGCTTTAAATAAAAAAAATAAAAAAAAAGAGGAGTTAAACTAGGCTTTACATAGAGCCCAAACAAACCAAAACAAAAAAAAAGGAGAAAACACTTGAAAACCATTTGGGCCCATTGACCCAATTCTTCCAACCCTAACCCTTTCTTTACTATAACCCTAAGATCCCAGCAGCTCAGCGTCTTCCCCCTCATCTTAGAAGTTCTGATTGCAAATGTAGAAGAAAGCAAAACACAACTTCGCAGATACAGAGTGAGAGCAGAGATCGCAGATGAAGAAGGGGCTGTGGCAATGAAATAGCTTGAGGGAAGTGGTGAAGCAATAATAAATAAAATGGCATTTATTTTCAAAACTTCTGAAATAATCTAAAACAATCACTTTCAGCAATGATTTTTGACAAAATGCTGGAGAGCTGGAATATTTTGCTAGAATGATTAATGATCTAGCATGCTTGTTGACACCTGGAATGATTAATGATTCCTACTACTTTATTCCATGACTCCAATCGACAACCACAAAAGTCTAATCAAAAATCAAAATTCTGGCTGTTCTTTTTTTTTTTTGGCTGTGTACTATCAAACTACTAATAAGTTTAAGGCTCAAAATTGATCTGATTCAAAAAGTTGTTATAGTTTATAAAATTTGAACGACAGGTTTTTTTATTAATCCAAGTCATTTGCAAGAGAAAATGCTTTCTTGAGCAGAAAGCTGTTTTGGAGAAAAAAATTAAGCAAAACCCAAACAGACTCGATGCAAAATTTGTTCAATAAAGCATATAAGAATTTATTTACCTTTGAAACCGTAGACTTTCGCTTTCTTTTCCATGTTGTATCAGCAAATGGAAGCTGCTCTTTTGATTCAGAGAGAGCATTAGTATCCTTTGCCGATTCCTTTCCAGGCTTAGACTTTTTGGAGGTTGAAACCTCAATTTTGGGGACCACACAGTGTTTAACTTTATGTCTCTTATGGCCTGTTGATGTTGCTTCAGGTAAAGCAGGCTTATCATCTTTATCAGCAGCCATTCTTTCTCCCTTCAACTGGATAGATGATTCTAGATGGGCAAGGAGGAAACATTGAGAAGTCAACAAAAAGACTTTAGACTTGTCTGATAAAGAGAAGAAATTTTTGCAAAATCTAAAAAATGACTACAGGAACAAACATGAACAACAGCAGCAACAAAAAGAAGACGCCAGTCTGAGCATTTGAGTTGAACAAGTGAAAAATGCAGCTCAAATAATATGAAATGAGTTAAAACCTAAAAGTTCAATTAATTGCATTCAATGAACATGGGCCAAAATGAGGCAAATCAATCTCAACAATGTAGTTGTGTACTTGTGTTGAATGTGAAAACACCAAAAATTGGATTTTTATTTTATTTATTTTTTCCAGTTTGGCTATTGCTGTGTATGTGCACTCACATGCATCTGCAAAAGTTTCTTACAATTACACTATTAAATATAACGCTTTATACTTACCAGATTCTATTGTTGAAGTTGGCATCATTAGAGAAAGATCTGCCAAAGTTTGCAAAGCATTCAACGCAGTGGTTTCATCTGTTGGATAAAATAATTAAATATTGTGACTTCAGAGAGATACAGAAGAAAAGGAAAGGTCAATTTTACAGAAGTTAAACCTCACCATACCCCAAGGGTAAGGAAGGAAAGGAACTAAAAGTTGCACAAACAATTTGCATGTATATGTGCAGTGACAGAATTACCTCCAAAGAAGAGTTTCTTGTTTCTTTTCCTCTGACTTTTTGGAGAGAATTGTTCAAGTTTTCCATTAGTAACCTCAATATCAACCTTTTCCTTTAGTGAACTAAAACTAAGTCCTTCTTCAGTGCCACTACATGCTTCCCCACCATCATCAAGCTGATGGTTTCCAACATTTTCCACTCGCTCTCTCTTTCTGTAAATTTTTTGCCCCTTCTGAAGAACTTCAACAGCACCTACACCTTCCATATCCATCAATGAACTATTATCTCTTGCATATTCTCCATTTTCAGCTCCCCTGCTTTCTATACTACCTTCCAAGAACTCTTCATCCACAGAAACATCATGAAACTTGGCACGAGCTGTCTCTGACTTTTGGTGCTAGTTGACAAATTGTAAAATTATTACACTTTTTTAAATACAATGTATCAAATCAAGCACAAGCATATCATTCACATAGATTTCCATTAGATCCTATTTAAACATTGATGATTAATTCACAGATTCAGAACACCAAACTTGTATCTTGAAGTAATAATATAGCTAACAGATACAAAATAATGGCAGAAAAAGTCAGCAAACAGTCAAATACCTTTCTTTCGCAGCTCAGGACGGGAGAGGATTTTTGCTCTACTCTTCTATATGGTGTTTTAGAAACTTGGGGAGAGCCTCCTCTTTGTGCAGCCTCAGTTAATGTTAAAGCTACAACATGTGCAACTTCATCATCATTAGCATCAACAGTTGACTTCAGGCTTCTTCTATAAGGCGAAACATAATTTTCTGTATCATCTTTCTTATAAGAATAGGAAACTGGGACGCGAGGAGTCCTTTTCCCAACAGCATGAGGCCGGATACCTGATTAATTGAATAATCATTAATATTGCAATCCTCTGCAGAATATTTTGCATATTATGAAAAGTATATTACAAGGAATATGAGCAAGACTGTTCGACTTTTAGAGAGAGAGAGAAGAAATTCATATCTGAAATCGTAATTGTATTATTGAAAATATTAAAAAGGTGATTACAAGAGGTGAAATCCATCTATATATAGATTTCTCTAATAATAGTGGGCCTGCGAGAAGCAGGGCCCAAACAATAGATGAGCCCATTAAAAAAGAAAATGATACACTAGTACATTTATCCCTAATAAAGACTAACAATTCAGAATAATCAATAATGTTACTCATATTTCAATATTTGGGTTTAATGAAGTGGAAATAACATAATATTCTACCTGCACATTTTATACTGATTGAAATGCACTGGAAAGGAGGGGCAGTTTAAGAAGGATCTAATTTATCACTGCTACTATTAATTTCAAAATTTCAACCAAGGAATTTTCACAAATAGGAAAGCAAATCCTGACAAAGGCAGATGATATATGAAGATCATTATCTAATACCAAAGCACATTGAGAAAGTAATGCATAATGTCAATTTTTTGTATACCAAATTCTCTTGATGACAATACCTGACATCAACTGAATCACAATCTCTTGAAGGTGATAATTCAATTTATTCTAACTGGGGGAGAGGGGTCACTTAAAGATAACAGACACATGAATTACCATATTACATAATAAAATTAATAAACTTCTTTCTCTACTCGAATTTAGATATGGTTAGTGTTAAGAATCAATTATCACAAAAAGCTTAAGCTTTAGGTGAAAGCTCATCCATGATTGTATATCTAACATACGCCTCAGTCACACGAAAGCCATATAGGTTTAAAGTGTGAACAAATACAGACCCATTTTACCATGTACTAAAATTCAATTATTTAGATGAATGACAGCAGCAAGGATTGAACACCTGACCACTTGGTTGTAAAAGGCTATGACACCATGTCATAGATCAACTCTTCTAAAAGCTTAAGCTATTAGGTGAAAGCTCATGAATAGTTGGCCTTCTACCAACACAAAAATAAAGTCCAAACACCTAAAATAAATCTTTCATAAGAATGGGAGTTCTTCTGTAATATGGGTGAACTTTGCCAGCTTCCATTCGTTACATAACTACTAGTCTACTACTTTCCAGTTGCAAGAATTTAAACCACAACAACTTCTGTCATCTAGGGGGAATAAAAGCAATTTGTAGAAAGGCAAACCAAAACATGATTCTCTGGATGAGGGAAAAACAGAGAGGGAATGGCAGGTATTTTACCATCAATGCGTCCCTTCTTCAATAGAGAAAGGCAACCATCACTGGAAGAAATTGACTGAGACTGGACTGGATCTTTAGTGACACTAAGCTGAACTTTTTCACGCTTTCGTTTTACAGGTTTTCGAGATCCTGGTGCATCATTGCTTTCCCTTTCACTATCACTCCCTTCCTGTCAAATTCAAGTCCAGAAAATGACAACTCAAAAATGCATAGTCAAGCCAATATAACATATTATGAGGAGGCAAAAAAAAAAAGGTGAAACCAGACGGAGAAGAACACAACTTTCCCAAATATCAATCTGTCCTAATAAATATAAAGAGAAATGCATATCCAAATGTAAGCACGAATTACATCAATTGTAATGTCATGATAGTTGCTGGGAAAGAGATGGAAATATAATAACAGGGGATGCCATGGCCAATAACAAGAACAGATTTTTATTTTAGTTTTCAATAGAACAGTTTCACCCTTCTTTCTGGGAAAAAAATTCTAAAAGAGGTTATCACACACCAAAAGCTGTTTACAAATTTTGTCCAGAGAAAAAAAATCTACCAACAGGAATTAGCTTTGACTTTACCAGCACATTGTAGTGATCTATCATCATTGCTATGAGGCCAACAACAGAAGCCGTCCCCTCTGGCAGAGAGAGGTATGCCTGTAAATTACAACTCATAGTTTCAGCGACACTTAAAATGAAAGAAATACACAACATTAATAAGTCAGTTCGTGATAGCTAGAAGTAAGATATTGTATATAAGCAACGACCTAAATGTGGATTTATGAGGGCATAACCATTACAATTTGTTGAACTGACAGCCATGGCTTGATATCCAATAAAATCCCATTTAAAAAAATAATAGGAATAAGAAAGGTAGAGGGAGATGGAGAAAAGGAAGAGGAACAACAAAAGTCTTAGGTTCCATAGGTAGAAATCGAACGTCAATTGATCAGTTCATAATGAATATCCTCCAATTTTTTAGTCAAATCAGTTACACTAAATGCATGTACACACACAACGCCTAATATATTAAGGTAGAATATACATACTAAGGAGCATGACGTATGACTACAGATTAGGCTACAGTAGTAATCATTTACCCGATTCATGTTGTAAAGAGCTTCTACCATTTCAGTGGATCTATTATGTACAACAGCAGCTACCTGGAAATCCAAATAAATAAGAATTGAGAACAGTAACAAGAAAGCTAACTACAATGGTGATGATAATGATAGGAAATGGAAAGAACAAGCCCAATTGTCCTCAATTTCCAAATGAACAAGCAGGACGAGGAGAGAAATAACATCGTAACAAAAGTACACCTTCTTCCAGTCTCTCCCATACTTCCTATATGCTTCATAAAATCGCTCTAGTTCCTCCTTGCTCCACTGAGATCCCAATTTATCAGTCAACTTCTTCTTCTGTGCAAAGGGCACATGTTAACCAGGATTCAAAAACTTGAGGCTAAAAGAAGAGATGAAATATTGTTGATGTTCAGTGCACATACTGTGATGGACAAGAACCATTGTGTATGATGCATGGATACTCGAAATTTGGTTACATATCCATATCTGATGTCATATACTTATACAATACATTTATATTTTGTATTTTTGGCATATCCATATTTTGTGTGTGTGTGTTTAGTGAATACGCACACCACCCTTGAAACAAACATATTCAAAAAATCTAAGATATAAATTCAAGTCTCACTCTCTTTGATTCCCTACCTCAACGCATAATCTAAATCTTGTAGTCTAGTTTTCTTCAAAATTATCACTCAAAATAGCAAACTCTCATAAATAAATATGTATTTTATAATCTATATTGCCGTTCTCATATCTTAATTAACTTTCTAAAAATTGTTATATTTGCATATCATGGCATACCAGATACTTGTATTGGTACCTGTGCAACATAGTTTACAACACATGAAAACTTATCAAGTGAAATGTACTAATACTAACACCAATATCATACTTCAAGTAAAACCCAAGAACTGCCACTTTAACCTCTTTATAAAACTATTATGAAAATATAATACCAAGCAGGATGCGGTATTTTACTTTATTTGCTGTGTCCTACTGCTTCTATTTCAAAATAGAAACGCTATCAGATCAAGACATACCCGTTGCTTGTTTTTATTTGAATTAACTCCATCTTTCTCAGGAGAAATGTCATCTGAACTTGAAATCCGCTTGTTCACACTTCTAGATTTCCTTGTTGGTGCCATTGATCCCTTATGTCTTTGAACCCAAAAAAAGCCACAATCAACAATATTAGCTCAGTTAAAACTCAGCTAATGAACTAATCCATAGTGCATAATAGAAACATATCACAGAAATTTCCCTTACAGAATATTTAATTAATATGGAGGCTAAGGTCAGTGCAAGTTCTTTTGGCCTTCTTTATTCCACTTTTCCCTCACAAGTTATAAAAGTCCAATAATTAACATCACCGTTACTGCCTTTCTCATTAGTGAAAACAATTAGAGGCCAGAAGTTCAATTGCTTCAAAGCAGGCATTCAGATTTTCAATAAAACCCAAATGTCAAAACACGTAGATACTTATATAGTTTCTCATATTGCTACTCTTTTCATTTAAAATGGAAAAGGTGGATAAATCCAAAATAAATAAGGAAATTACAGTTATTGACCCTCACCCCCAAGAGAGAGATAGCATCAGTTAAATCTTTAAAATCAGTATCAACAGCAAACAAACAGGATAAACAGCAAATTCACAATGCACCTGAAACATTTCCAAACTAACAGGACAAACAGCAAATTGAAATCGTTGCAAGCCAAACATAACCAATTAGCACGAAGATCCACATCTTCCAAGTAGAACTTCTCGCAATCACATTGAATTTAGCAATTGATTACGTGCTTCACAAATCACAACATTCAAAATTTCAAATCATCCGGATAAAACGCAACCCTTCATCCTCACCACCTCAAAATTATTTAAAAAAAAAATGAAACGGAAAGCCGATTCAAATACACTATTGAAATAAATTTCGGAATCAGACAACCAGCACCAAACAGCCTGGTTTTCGAAAAAAAAAAAAACGTTATTAAGAAAAACGATGAAGAGTGAACCTAAAAAGGACAAATTCCTTCCAACTAACAAAAAGAAGCAGTAAATTTTTGTTTTCCTTTTCGAATTCAAACCCTAGATTACAGATCGGAAAGTGGAACTGGTTCCGTGGCACTCACCGCTTGTAGGGTTTACCCGATTCCCGCTGAAGCACGATATGAATAGGAAAAAGAAGTGGCAGGGTTTACACAGAGAGAGGTAAAGAGAAACGCTTTGCCGCGAAACTTGAATATAAAGAGGGCACTAGCCAATTAGATTTTTTGCAATGCGCATCAACCACGAACACGGTCGAGGAGGGAGAATACGGGTTTGTATTATCCTATCATTTACCGTACACGTCTGTGGCTATCTCCTATCAACGATCCACGTTATGCGCCTCATTGGGGATCCAAAATGTTCGTTGTACCCGATTATATTTAAAATTTCGGAATGGAATCTTGCACATGTTTCCGTCATTTCCGTAAATTTGAATCGAGTTTTAATTTATGATTAGTGTAAAAAAATATACTATTTCATCTTATCATCCGTTTTCATCTACAACAAAGGAAATATCCTATTTCATCTTATCATCCACTATCATCTTGATTAAGGAATTAATAAATAAAATTTTAAATTAATAATATTTTTAGATTTTGAAACAATTTCAAATTTTGATTTTTGTCCATAACTTTTAAAACCAATATTTTTAGTTCTATATTTTTTAAAATATCCAAATTTTAGTCTCTAAAACTAATATTTTTTCCCTTTACAAGAACTAAAATTTAGATATTTAAAAAAATATAGAGACTAAAATCAATGTTTTAAAGGTCAGGGATAAAAACCAAATTTGAAAAATTGTCAGGATTAAAAACACCATTAATTCAAAAAATTATTTATTAATTCCTGAATCAAAAATACTACTGTAGTTAATAAAACTCTTATTTTTACAAACACATATTTTAACAATCTTTTACTGGTCTTTGACTTGTTAGCTTAATTGGAACTTGTTCTCTTGGCTGGGTTACAGCTCAAAGCTCAACATAGTTATTACTTGATTAATTGAAGACATTTTATTCCCCTTTATTAATTTGAGGACAAAATTCTCAATTACTTCTATTCTAGGACCTGTTTTCCTGTAAGGAGACTCCATCTTGAAAAGGAAAGCTACAATTATCTATTGGCCTTTTCAAATTACAATTACCTATTAGCTTTATCTACTTAAGGAGAAACATTCCCAACAAAAAACTGTTACTCCTCAATAGAAGATAGGCCAACAATCAGAGTTGTGCAAATTTGAGTTATCGCTCTCATACTCTCATCCTCTAAGCCTTACCTGAGCCGTGTAGGTACTCCACTTTGTTCCTTCGATACATCCAAGTCCAGTCGTCATCACCAGCTAGACAATCTTCAGCCATCATCACCAGCAGGACAATGTCTAGTACTTTGTTATCAGAAGTGAGATCATGGCCATCATCACCTCAAAATTTTGGCTTAGATCAAAATTGATTGAAATATGTTAATGTAAATAATTTTTTTCTTTAATGACGAATAGTTTTTGTAATTAATTCATTTAAATTTGTAAAACAAGTAAAAAAAATAACCAAAAAAATGAAAATAGAAAGGAAACAATTAATTCATTTAAATTCAATGAAGATTTTGACAATTTGACTGGATTAATTGTCAAATAATTAAAGCAGAATACCTTAATTTGTAAAAATGAAAATAATACTTTTGTTCATATTAACCTATTGACGTAATCATATTTATTACACTGCAGCTTAAATTAGTTAAGTCTGTTTAACTTTTCGTGATTGAAGTAAGCTTTCATCTCTTGATGATGTAATGAAAGATTAATTCTTATGAATGTCATAAAGATTTCCCTGAATTTAAACTCGTATTCGCCCTTAAGGGAGTAGAGACATATCAATAATTGGGCTTTGAATATTAAACTTTTTAAGGTTCAATCTCCAAGCAATTAGCAGATTTAGTGTAGACAAATCTTTTTTAAGTGAATATTGTGAAGGTAATCTTCTGAATAGATTTCCGTCTAGCTTTTGGGATATCAGGTGTGTATTAGAGTGAGGCTACTTATACTTAATGAGAATGAGTTAAAGGGTTCGTATCTCAATGAGAATGAGTGGATTGAAAGAGGATAAAGTACCTCCTGTTATCTAGTCTTTCCCTTGAACCGATAAAAAATATAACAAAATAAAATTCTCCTGTACTATTTATTTAAAGATTGTCATTTTTTTTCTTCTGAATGCGGTTTGCCTTAGCCCAAAATAACTCAAAAGTTCATCAAGGCAAAGCAAATGGCAAAATAATCTACAGCAAATTTGCACACTATAATGAAAAAGAGGAGTCAAAAGTCTGTTGGCCATTATAAAATCAGAATTCAAAGTAACCAAGGTCCATAAGGCCATTATTATTTATTACAACTATAGACAAGATCCTGGTTACAGCCCCTTTAGATTGAGATACTATTAGGAACCCCCATGCCAGTTAGTCCACCTTTACTTGTAGGATAAAGCAAGGTGTATGGCATCTTAACTGGACCAAACCGATTTCTGAATTTCTCATCACTGTTCATTCTCAGGATCCTTTCCTCAATCTCAGCGAGTTTATTGCCAAACTTCTCAAAGGCTTGCAATGGCTCTGCATCAGATGTCCAATCTGGATTGTCTCTCTGCCCAAGGTAAACCTCATCACTGGAATGTTTGGACAAGATTTCTACAAGTGAAATGCCAAGAACAGCCTGAAACTGTGCAGTAACTGTTTTCAGATAAGCCTTCTCAGGATTTGCCACTAGTTCATCATATTCTGGAGTTCCTTTTTCTGGCATGAATCGCCGGCTTATAGCTGGACGACTTGGTGGGAAGCCTCCATATGGATATTGTCCAAAGTTGATTGCAGCATGGAGAGCTGAGGCAATCCATATAATAATAGTGCAAGTCTCAATCAGCTCTTCACATGTCTGCATCTTTGGCCACCAAGGTTCATCTTTCTTGTCACCATGACCCACCTCCCTTATTTCCCTCCACCAAGATTGGAGTTCCGAATCTTTCTTGACTGTGTCATCCTCATTGTAGTAAAAGGAGCAGTAGTCCTGAACCCATGTCTTGATAGCAAACCAAATCTCTAGCCCATCAACCGCAAAAGGGTAATCGTCAATCAATAGGCGAAGGCCATACGGGGAAGTTGAGTCCTTAACAGCCACTCCTCTGAAAGAAGCAAAGATGCAGCAACTGATCAACAACAAAATTCCTCTACCATCCAAGTTATTCTGGTTATACTTACTTAAACTGGACAAGTTAAAATATTACATGATCTATTGAATTCAACCATATTCAGAAAATAAAAACAATCGATAATTAGCAATGGCCTTTTGCTTGAATGGTTTACCTCTTGAGAAGATCTTCAGGCAGTGCCTGCTCAGGGAAAACCCAGTCCTTATAAAGCACAGATGAAAGCTCCATGGAATACTTAGATGGACAAACTGTTGACTCTAGAGCACCACCTGCATTAATGAGAATTTGCCGTCCAAGTGCATTTATATTCATGGTGTCACGGAAGTGAGGATGCAATAGCTTATGAATAGGGTGAAGCACACTAAGCTGCCTATTTGTAGCTAAAATGAATGGCTCTATGACTGCGTGAGTATGCAACCTGTGACACATATATGATATCCAAAGTTAATTTCAATAGTAACAAACTAAGATTGTGTTTGGTTTCTCTGATAGAGTTATACCAGTGGCTGATAAGTTGATGATAGCCTGAGTCGACTACCACTACATAAGCTTTGGCCAGTTGCCATAGGGAATTTTCAACACCTTGTTCCACAGGCAGGTAAACTTTACTAATGGCACCATATTGATCTCCCTCGGGATGAGGCAAACTCAACTCAATGGCTAGTGGCTTTAAAGTCCCATTATTTTGCAAGAACAGAACTGTCCTGCTGGCATATGTCTTTGTAGAAGTATAGTTTATCCTCCTCATGTATGGCATCAGTGCATCGTGGAGATCTAAAATGAACAACCTCCTTTCTTTAATTGCCTATTCAGCCAAATACAAATAATTAGCATGTATCGCAACTGAAGGGGAAAAGTAAAAAAATTGACTCTGATTATGAAGCTTTCACAAAATTTTATTGTAAAAACTGAAAATACAGCATCCTATCAATCTTGAAAATTACCTCATCTACAGTGAGCCCATCCAGGTTAATTTCAATGTGTTGTTTGGTTATTGTACTGGTTTGATTCCCATAGAGTTTAGGATCTAGCTTGCTTGCTGGTGGAAACTCCTGCAGTTATTTAGGATGATTATGAGGGGAAAGTTATCACAGACAATTCTTCACTGGGATATTGATCTTAAAAAGTTCAAGAAAGGTAAATTAGACGATCATGACAGAGATCCTACTCTTTACTTTAATCCAATCGTTAACAATTAATTAAAAACACTTTGGCTTACTTGGAGACTACGAATTATGACAGGGTTTATACCAGCCAGCATCTCCCTAGCAAATTCTTCATCTGTTTGCCATGCAGATTTATCCGCTGCTCCAAAATTTAAATAATTAAGAATGACAATGTTAAATAGGAATGGTTTACAAAATGCATGATTTGCTTTGTTTTTTCATGCAAAGAACATGTTGAATTACCCATCCATTTCTACTATACCTGAAATCACTTGAGGCACGGGAAATTTGAGGAACCTTTGCCCATCAGTTCGAAAAATTTCCTTAAGCATCTCTGCAGGGATGTTATCCCTAACTTCCTTAAGCATACCCTCAGGCACCTCAATCCCACCTTCATAGAGTTTAAGTACATCTTCAAAACTGTCAAACTCATTGGGGGTGCTGTCAAATAGAGATTCCAGCTCCGGTTTGAGAACTTGAACTATGGACTTCAGTGCATAGGCAAGAAA
Organism: Spatholobus suberectus; assembly: GCA_004329165.1. Lineage (NCBI taxonomy): Eukaryota > Viridiplantae > Streptophyta > Magnoliopsida > Fabales > Fabaceae > Spatholobus > Spatholobus suberectus. The sequence goes on along the minus strand of CM014735.1, from coordinate 35,303,212 downwards.
ATCTGCCAGTTTCAAGTGACCAAATCTTTCATCCCTTGGAACGTAGATGTCTAAGCTCCTGGCCAAATTCAGCCTACTCTCAGAATTAGGATCTGCCAAGAAAAGAACAAAATAAATTGACAAACTCCATATAAAATATTTAAAACTTACAACAAAAGAGCACCTTAACCTTACAAACGAATAATATTTCATTTTAACAAGTGATTCACTAGACATGAAAGAGGTCTAACAATTAATTATATGATTTGAGCAGATCTACTCTGTCTTGACTTACTGAGTTACTAACATCACATAGGCTCAATCATTAAGAGCAGCGTGCAATATACCTTGGCAATGGAAACACAAGCTATATTAACATGCAATTTACGTCCTCTACCCAATCCTTGAGCTCTAGTGATTCTACAAAGCCACACTTAAAGTTCCAATGACATCTCAAACATTTTCATGTTATTTTGACTCTAGTAAGTTATATAATGATCTCGCCAGATCAACAAGATATGGAGAAGAATTGAAAATTATTTTCCAAAATACTCAAAAACAGACTTGAATGAACAGCAAAACAACAAATATAAAAGCCTTACCTGATTTTGCCGGTGGTCTACCAGTTCTTCCCCTACGAGGGTAGGGGTATTCCTTAGATCCTCCTAGAACAGGACGAGCATGTTGTGGACCCTTATCCGGATTTCCCAAATCATTGTAGTAAGCATAGTCATAGACCCTGTCCCACTCTTGGAGCTGGCCCTTTCCATTACCTCTTAAGTTCTCCAATTCTTCTTCCCTGTACTTAAGTAATGGCGCTGGTGTTTCACTCGGAAGGTATGTCTGCAATTAGTACAAAATATGTAACTAGTAGCAAACACTTTAAAAGCTCCTTCCATCGAGTCTCAGAATGAACTACAACAATTACTGATAAATTTGTACGTAACTAATTAAAAAAAAAATGTGACATATTATTTGGAGTAAATGTATGATACTGTGTTTGTGGTTGTACCTTGTTGGAGAAGAAAATGCGATCCTTTTCATATTTATCAGCAGGGTATACCCAAGAGTTGCAGATAAAGCGAATGACACCTTGGCCTGGAACATCTTCAAGTGTCAGGCTTTTGAGGTAGAACTCACTGTGATGATTATTCCTTATTATAAAAGCTCCTGGTGTTCCTATATCCTCGTCCCAGTCAAATGTAACCCTGAATGCTGTTTCTCCCGCTGTCAAAGGTGCGATTGTTGTAATCCAGTTTTCTAGATAAGCAGGCTTCCCAAGTTTCCCCTTCAAGCCATTGCCATTCGCTACATATATTGACAAATAACATTTGAACTTTGTTACTTATGAATTTGTAATAAATGATAGGATTAAATATGTTTTTACGAGTATCATGATAAAAAAGTTTTTATACTCTCATCTAATTATACATTGTTATGTATGGATGGTAAGTTAGTTGACTTTTACAATAATTACCTTAAAAGTTATATTTACTATAATTTTTGATTAGTTAATAATGTAAAAAAATTTACACTAATAGTGCATAAAAATTAAACTCTATTTTTATTCTAAGCAAATAAGACAATGTTTGGTTTTAGTCTCTCAACAATAAATTGTCTCGTTTTGATATGATGTCTCATTTACATATATAAATATGTTAGATGCGTCTTTGTACATCACAAAAAAAATTAGAAGCAAATATTATTTTATTTGTAAAGACTAAAACCCTAAAGAGGAATGCTAGCAACACTTTCTCAATCACTCTCTTTTTAATATTCTCTTTATTATTGATTGAAATTTATTAAAAATCAGAAATTTTGATAAGTTTCATTTCTCATTTAACGAGTCTCTCCTCTGATTTGAAAGTGAAATTTATCAAAATTTGTGATTTTCAATAAATTTTAACCAATAATAAAAAAAGTGTTAGAAAGAGAATATTTGAGGGACTGTCGAAAAGAAGGTGTTTCACAAAGTATTGCTAGCATTTCTCAATCATAAATGACATTTTTATTAATAATATCATCCAGATTCACGGACATAGGTAAGGTTTTTTTACATATGTAGATGTAAATTCATTAAACGATAATGTCCAATCAGGCTGCTTAATCTTATATACATATTTATATAGTAAAAAAATCACTAATAGTAGTCGGTGGGAACTAGGAAGTCATTTTCCATATCACGGGTCTTGACTATTGACCCTTGAGATTTTACGCTACAGAACTTAAAAATGAAAACGAAATGTAACCAACAAATTAAAATCAGTAGAGTAATAGATTAGAATACAAATTAAAATAGAATAATAGAATAGAATACAATTTGAATTAGCACGCAGCATCCAACAGAACTTTAGATAAGTTAGTTATACGAAAATTACACAGAAAAAAGTAGTGAGGAGCTTACCTAAAAAAAAAAATTAAAGATGGGATTACAATTAAATGAATGTGAAATTTATAAAAAAATAAAAATGAGAGAGAGAAAAGAGAACAGCAGCACCGCACTGCAGTAGTGCTTTTTATATATTTTTGCTCAACTCACTGCAGTGCAGCAGGCCTAAACCTGTACATGAGACCATGGAGGGCCCATTTTCCTTCGGTCAACGTTTCAATTAACAACTTCTCTATTTTTCTTTTTCTTATAAGGCTAGACGGTTTGTGCTTGCGGATCGAAAAAAGGAATAATTTAGCAAAACACCGTGACATCATAGACTCATATTTACAGACTTTTTCCCCATTCACCAATAAATAAATAAATTTATTTGAAAGCATTTATTTCCAACTTGTAATACTGACAGTAGGGCCATAGGCCACTGGTTACTTATATAACAAGTTTCGGAAACAAATATCTCAAAAAATATTTTTATTTAATTTTAAAAATATTTTTTAAGGGTTTTTTTACCTCTAGATAACTAAATCTAATCACGCAATTATTTCCATATTTGCTTTCACACGGGTCACACTGGGATTTTTCTAAATCTGTTGGTGTGAACTGTGATTCTGTGAACGGATGACTATAAGCGTGTTTTTGTTCGTGTATTTCTTATGCATGTCCATAAATAATTTCAAGTCAAGTCCATTTCTTAAGGACATCAAACCAAACACGCAATAAATCTATAGATTCTGTGGTATGTATTTATAATATTATAATATTGTTAGGTATAACATCAGTTGTTGTATAACTATTTACCAAAAAAATAAATTGTTATATAGCCATTGGCTGAAGAATATGACCAGTTGACCGGTACAAGGAATCATTCTTTACCGCGTAGTCGTATGAAATCGTCAGCAATGCCAAGTATAATATTAAATTTTTAAAAATTATATTTTGAAAAATATTATGTTTAAAAATATTATTCTTATGAATATGTTTAATTCATATTTAGTAATTTTAGAAGAAAAAAAAATAGTTAATAAAAAATTGAAAAATAAAAATGGAAGAAGAAATATTAAAAAAGATGAAGTGAGAACAAATAATTATTGTATAAAGTCCTAACTTTTATTTTTATAAGAATGTAAAATACTTATCTTTCATTGTGAGAATAAGAAATAAGATAAATATAAATATTTTCTATTTCTGAAAATCAACAATACTTAAAAATATTTTTTCCAAATCTTGTACCAAATATAACAATTTTTACAACTTACGAAGGACAATTTTATTTTATTTTTTAAAACTATTTTCTATTTTAAAAATTTAAAAAAAAACTCATTTGATAAGAATACTTTCTAAAAATCATTTTACAAATAATACCTCTTTTTCATTTTTAAAATAAAAAACCATAATATTTTTGAGTTGTTTTTTCTACTTTCAACTTTTTTTACTCGTATTCTTTCTCATATTGCGTCATCTTATTCTATTTTTACTATCTAAAAATTAGTTTTTAAAAATTATTTTGTAAAATAGTTTTAAAAAACTAAAAAAAAAAAACACAAATTCTACACATAATTTCACAGTTTGAAAAAAATAACCAATAATAAAAGAAAATGTGTTTAAAAATATATTAGAACTGTGTTATTACTTCCTAGCACAGTAGTTCAGCTGGTATCAGAACAGAACTAGGCTGCCGATTCCCTTGAAGCTTCTGATTAAAGGATTTGAAGAAAACAAACAGAAGATATTTTGAATATAAAGAGTTAAGTAAGAGATTTGAAGATAAAAGATGACCGAAATTAAGAGATCAGGATTTAGTTTTGTTTTAATTTTTCTTCAACATATTATAATGCAAAGCAGTAGAGTATAGCAAAGGGTGGAAGCATGAGAGAACTGACCAGGGTCAACTTTGACGGCACTTACGAGCTGAAGAGAAACTCCTTTACCTAAAAACTCGTGAAGACGATCAAGAAAGGAGGCACTGAAATCGTTGAAGTCCAGCACATTCTTCTTCATCAACACCACAGTCCCTTTAACCCGGTGCCGGTTATTGTCGTCTCCGGTGAGAGCGTTCACGATGTTCTGAAGCATTCTGAGGGATCGAATTCGAGAACCAGCAGAAACAGTAACCTCGGCAGTAACAATTAATTAACCCAAGCACACAACGTCGCTAAATGTTTGTGAATTGTGAAGAGGCAACTAATATTCTGTGCCTTTTATAGACACCATGGGAAAAACTTAACCGACACTCTGTTAGATAGAACAAATTCTATTGTGCAAATTAACCCACTCTTTACTTCGTTTACTTTCGAGTTGACGAATTATGATTTGTTTTATATTAATATAAATATAATATTTATAAATAAACAATTTCGTATAATTTTACGTAGACAATTTCTAATAAGTGCCACTAGTTAAACAATTGAAAATAATTTTTATTGAGATATATTATTAAAGTGTTTTATCATGTTTTTTAATGAAAAAAATTATTATTAGTTTATTGAATAACTTATTAGCAAGATACTTTTACGTTTCATATATTTATTAATTTTGGACATCAAATAATTATGTGACATCTATATATTCATCTAAAATAAACAAATTACTAATTAATCTAATAGACAATTTTGCTTTTGGTAGAAAAGGAGAGAGAGATTTCTAAATAAAGAGGGAGCAAATTTATATGTAAAAACAGGGACATTAATATTATTTCCATATACATAGAATTGTCAAAATACCTCATCCCACCGCACATAATCTTGGTCCAGGTGAGTTAAGATTAAAAAAGCTCACAAAATTAATAGGCTCACATAAAGAAAATTCACATTGCCAAAAAGCCCATAAAACCCTGTGGATTAGGGTCAGGTATGAGTCTTAAATTTTAAAAATTTGATCTATTTTTTTAATTGATCAACTTGAACCATAAGGCAGGTCAACCCACTTTATGAATTGCTTAACCTATTTTATAAATTACTTAACCCACTTTTATTATTTTGACAAATAATTAAATAATATAAATTGATAAAAAAATCAAAAACTTGATAAAAAAACAATTTCACAAAGATGTCATAAGTGAAAGAAATCAAAGATAACTTAAAACAATAATAACAAAGAAGTAAATAGTTTCTTAATTAACTACTAACAAAAATATACAAGTCGAATCGCTTAAAAGTCATCATCATCATTCACTCGTGGTTTATACAATTAGATAGCCAATCTTCAAAGTCATCGTCATCTACTTATGGTTTATCTAAATACACATCTAAATCACTTAAAAGTCATCTCAATAATGATTTTTAATTAGTTGATAACATATATAAATTAAACTCTAAAAAAAAAATTAAAAGATCTTTTTTAAAAAAGAAGTTTAATAGATATGCATTGTAAAATTTTTACATCAACAACTAATAAAAAATCATAGTTATTATGACTTTTAAGATAGTTATTATAAAAATTAATAAACTTACTATACACAATAATTTGTGATTAAATAGCAGTATAAAAATCTTTCACACTATCAATACATGTATTATTTATTCTTTCAAAAATAGAGACACCAATAAAAGATTAAATATTCTCAAACCCATATTTTTTAGTAAAAATATTTATTTAATCAGAGATTTACGTTAAAGTTTTGACCTGACAACACATTTAATATTTCAAATATAATTTAATGTTATTGCATTTATTAATCTCGTTAAAAAAACAATTTTTTTATTATAAAAAGTTAACGAACATTAAAATTCTGAACATTTTCCGGAAAAGTTCATGGATGGGCATTAAATAAATTATAAATTTACAAAACGTACTATATATTTTTCCTGTTTTTCCTCTTTGTTTTGCATCATCATGACATTATCACATAAAAGCTCCACTTGTTACTTGTTTCTCAGCAAATCCGTTATTCTCACGTTTATTAATAGAGTGGGTGACCCACATAAAAGAACTACTTGTTTACTTACCTTTCTTTATTTATGTTTTTTTGTATTTTTTCAGAAATTAATTTTTGAAACATATATTTGGAAAATTAACCCGCTAGGGTTGGCTTAGTGGTGAAGAATTGAGATAATATGCATAAAATCATAGGTTTTAACCTTAGTGCAACCATTATACGCAAAAAAAATTGGAAAATTATAAACTTTCGATATTTAGATTTATAATATTTTAAAAATTAATTTCTGAAATGTATTAAGATTAATAATATTTTGAAATTTAATTTTTGAAATAGTTAACATTTAGTACATTCTAGAAATTATTTTCAAAATATGACAAATTTGTTATAATTTCAAAAATTAATTTCTAGAAATAAGTTAATTCACAGATGTTATATAATTTTTTTTAAAATAACTTGATAACTTTAAAACTTGAATAACTTGATAAATAAAATAAGAGACGAAAATATTAGTCAAATACAAAATAGTTAAATATAATATATAAGTCTGATACAAAATTGTTCAAATATAACTTAAATATAATGAGAAAATAATAAAAATACAAAATGGTCATCTACAAGACTTTCCTTTTCCTTTAATATGTACAACTTGCCTCAATGTCAACCCGCAAGATGTTCAATGTGTCCCATGTGGTGTTTCAAGTGTCAGTTTCATCAACGACCATCCTTAGATCAAACATGGAATGAAGTAGTTCAAAAATTCTCTCAAATCGTGTCTAAAAAAACAATTTAACATAAGTAAAGACCATAAATGTGTGATTGTCACTATGTTTGGTAAAACTAGCTTATAAGTCAGCTGAAGCTTATAAGCTAGTTGAAAAGTTGAAAACTTATAAGCTAGCTGATTGAATTAAAAGTGTTTGGTAAAATTAGTTGATAAATGTAAAATAACATAAAAAGATATATTTAATTATTTGATTAAAAAATATAAAAAAGGGATTTCAAATAAATTAATGTGGATAAAAATGAAAAAAAAAAGAGCTAATAGCTTATAAGCTAGCTTATTTTCATAAGTTACTTCGAGAGCTATTAAAATAAACTTATGGATCGAACAAGCTTATTTTGATTAAACTAGTTTATAAGTTAATCAAAGTAACTTAGCGGGCATAGAAACCGGAGATGTTTAGGGTTTACCAAACACTTTTTTTTTATTAAACCAAACACATTCTTAAACATTAGAAAAAAATATTAATTTAATCATGGTTTTTCATTAAAGTTTTAACCTAACATCACATCTATTATTTAAAATATATTTAATGTTATAGCATTTATTACAAAATATTAAACCAAACACCTTATTACAATATATTAGTTTATAAACTACTTAATGACTTACCAAACACTTTTTTTTATTAAACCAAACACATTTTTTTTTTTTGGTAAAAAACCAAACCAAACACATTCTTAAACATTAGAAAAAAATATTAATTTAATCATGGTTTTACGTTAAAGTTTTAACCTGACATCACATCTATTATTTAAAATATATTTAATGTTATAGCATTTATTATTCTTGCTAAAAAACAATATTTTATTGTGAGAAATTAATGAACATTAAAGTTCCGAACATTTTCCAGAAAAGTGAATGAATAAGCAGTAAATAAATTATAAATTTACGAAACGTACGATATAATTTTCCGGTTTTCCCTCCTTTATCGTGTCTTCTTTACAGGAAAGTTCCACTTGTTTCTCTGTAAAATCTCACATTCTTACGTTCAGTTATGGACAATAGAGTGAACTAATTAACAGAAGTTCTAACCCCCTAAAAAAGTCAAAAGTCATAGTTTAAGGGTGAACATAACTCACATACGATGGTTTGTAATTTTAATGCGTTGAGTAGGGGGTTGAGTGAGGTGGACAATGAGCTGTGGCTCGAATGACAGCTCTACAAATACCTTGAGTAGAATGATCTAATTAGAGCAAGGATTAAAGATATTTTTAATTCTTGAAAAAAATTTAAATTTTGGATTTTATTTCTGACTTTTAAAATATTGATTTTAGTTTTTATATCTTTTGAAATATTCAAATTTTGGTCCTTGTATTAAGAGAAAAGTGTTAGTTTTAGGAACTAAAATTTGAGTATTTTAAAAAAATACAAGGATAAAAACTATTGGTTTTAAAAGTGGGGGAAAAAAACCAAAATTTAGTCAGGAACTAAAAATATCATTAACCCTTAAAACAATACAACAACAACAAAAGAGCTATCCTACTAAGTTGTCGTGTCGTGAGTAATTCATGTTCGAAATTTCAACAAGTTTTAGTACCGACTATTGAAGAACTAACACAACTCTTATCTTTTACTTGTGTTTAGAACGGTTATGACACCATATGCGGTGTTATCTAATGAAAACAATAATAAAAAAATATATTTTAAAACATGTGCAAATATTTATTAAACTTTTATATTTGATTGATATATTATAATGAGTTTAATGGATATATACTGTCAACCAATTACAAATCAATTTTGGTGTAACTTTTGAGATAGTTATTATCAAAGTTAAAAACTTATCATACAAGATGGTTTGTGATTAAATAATAATGTAAAAAAATTTACATCGTTAGTGTATATCCTTTTTTCTCTATTACTTTTTTTGGACCAAAACTATTGATATTTTAGTCTTTCTTTTTTGTTCCAAAACTATTAATATTTTATAAATTCTAAGTCTCATTAATTAATTTTTTATATGTAACCCTATTTAATAATTATGTCTTACTCACAACTACTCTTATAATAAATATTAAATGAGGGTATTTTAGACTAAATATACTAGTTTATGGATAGTATTAAATATTTTTTAAGATGTATATCTTAATCTTAAACATCAATAGTTTTGGACCAAAGGAAACATAATACAATATCTTACATGAAAATATCTAGTGGTGGAGAGTTGGAGTAGTATGCATAGGGTCATAGATTCTAACATCAATACGACCATTATACACAAAGAAAAAAAATCAATATATATTGCATTAATGATTTAAATATGAATAAGTATATTCGTATAATGAGTATTTTATTTATCTACTAAAAAATATTATATAAAATATTATTTTTTCAGTCTTCGATTTACCGCGGGTGAATATATTTTCAAAGGGAAAATGAAAATATGAGCCACACGGGGAACCACATACTTCTGTTTTACTTGTTTTTGGTTCATCTAGACGCGCATTGATGTTGCCGCTTCGCGATGTCCCAGGCTTGGCTCTCCCTTACAATATTCTCATATGCTACTGTTTCCGGAACTCTTTAATCTTTTGTTTTTACTCTCTAATCGTTAGTTTTAGTTTTTGGTACCTCTATTTCACGTATTGATGTTGGCACTTTACGTTTACGATGACCCAGACTTGGCTCTTTATAATATTCTCATGTGATACTTTTTATTTTATGTAGGAGTGATCTTCGCACTTTACAATGTTCCACGCTCTTTAGCAATATTCTTTGCCTAGTGGAATTAATTCTGGAATTAAATTCTCAATCTTTCTAAACGCTGTACAAATCAGAGTATTATCTATTTGAGGAGGTTAAAAAAAATTAAATTATGTGCTCATGCGTGGGTTTTAACTTTTAATTATGCGCAAGTTTGCTTCCTACCACATTTCCTTCGCCGTCTAAGCACAAAATGGTTACTGACTGAAATTTTTATTGTTATATTAACTCATTAGCACCGAAAAGAATGAACCTGATTATAAAGGAAATTTCAGTTAATTGATTTTTGTAGCTTTTTGAGTAAGTTAATTTAATAAGTCTATTTAGCATTAATTATGGAGGTACTTAAAATAAATCTTCCGAATTTTTTATTGACGTTAAAATATGAATTAACTTGACAAAACTCACCAAAAAAGCAAACTTGACACATCCCGTATTGAATGGTCATCTTACGAATTAGTCAACTTAACTTTCATTCCTAAGGGCTTTCGCTTGTAGTTATCAACCTAAATAAGACTAGATCTAGATCATGTCCAGCTATTGGATGCAGCAAAGAGAAAGAAAAACATCGGGTCTATGTAGGATCCACTATTGAGTCTTATCTAAATTCTGTGTCTTTCTTAGGGTCTAAGTAGACATTTCCCTTTCTTAGTTTCTTACTTCTTGCTGCATCATCCAATAAATAGAGAAAGACTAGAGAAGGTGTCATCCATTAACACGTGGCATGTTTGTTTTTGCATCACATCGAGTCGGACCCACGTCACATAGAAGCTAATACAAGTAGCTTTTGTGTATTGGACATGATTTTACTGACACGAGTATATAACGTGTTTCCAAACCCGCATGTAACTGTTTATGAAAAAAGGTAATATTAGAGTGTTTTTAAAATTATGAAACTTAATTGAATTTTTTTTAAATTATGAAATTTAATTAAATTTTTTAATAATAGAAGAACTTAATTAAATAAAAAATAAATTAAGAGACCAAATTAATAATTTAACCTAACAGAAATTAAAATTTCTAATTTTATAGGAATTAAAACAGTAATATAAGGAACTAATGAAACAAAAAAAATTATAGGGACAAAACAAAACCAAAAAAAAGTTTAAGTTGACCAAAACGAAAACTTTATATTATAGGACAAAAAACTTTTTTAATTTGACCAAAAACGATGGTTGATGAATCCATTTACAATATGTTAATTTTGGCGTCGGAGCGAAATCCAAACAAGACAAAAAGAGCGTCATTCCCATTCGCATCAACATTCATCTTAAATAAATAGACACTAACCATTTGTGAGAGAGAGAATTATAGCGTGTTTGGAATTGGAACTACGCTCAAACCCATATCAAACACTCATTGAAGTGAAAGCTAAACATGCTATTAACCTATCTACTTAAATATAATTAAAAAAAAAAAAAAAAAAGACAAGTTGAGAAATATTTTTTAAAAAATCCTTTAAATGTTGAGGAAAATAAAATTAAGATGTAGAATGCATGCTCTAAATCGTGTTCAAATATTGTTTAACTTACCATTTGTAAGCAACTATCCAACTATTTTCAACTAAAGTTTACACCATTTCCCTTGTCGCTCACATATTTCACAACCTATTTTGCTTAAGATTCTATCACTTTTCAGGTTCCTCTATGAAACTAAAGCATACTCCTGTTAAAATTGCAAATCAATGGCTTGAATACTTTGAGAAGTTCCAAAATTTTCACAGCCAACCAATCAAGGAAGATGGAAGCTTTTGAGTTTTACCCTGAATTGCAAGCTGCCTGAGAAAAAATGCTCATGTCATAGACATTCCGTGGTTACCAGTTGTACTGAATGGCATATGGCTGACTTGAAGTTGAAATAAATCAAATCATCATTTTGCTGTTGGAGGACATGAGGTAACAATACCCACCGATTCAACATTCTCCATTCAAAGGTTCTCGCAACTGACAGCACAAGACTTACAAAAGGCAGTAATTCATAAAGACATAAACTGTTCAAAAAAGACAATATGAGAACAGAATATCAAACATTCGTTTCAAAAATAGATTATGATTCCTCACACACCCTTATCTATGAAGTCACTGGATAATCTTAATTAAGCTTCTGAAAGGCTCAAATTCTGCCCAATCTTCTTCCTGCACAACTATCATTTTTCATAACAACCGGAAGGAAAAGGGGGAAAAAAAAAAGTCCATCCAAAGACAAGATAGTGCATCCTCGTATCCATTGTTTTGTTTGAACAGCCTATTCTTGGCATAAATTCTGATCTGGAGTGGTAAATATGAGGATGCTTACAAGTTAAGTCATAAGTGTGAATAAAATCAAACATTGCTGCGCTTAGCATAGAATGACCAGATTGAAATAGTGCATCAACTTCTTTTATAAATAAATTTATAATAAATTACAAGTTACACAGATTCTGAACACACTTCACCACATGAGTGGCTCAAATCTTTCACACAGCACTATATGACTTTAGTCTCATACCTCCGATAGAGAAGAGCAAATATGACAGTCTATTAACACTTCGAGCAGTATTCAATCAGAGGAGAATGAACAGATTATTTAAGAAGAAACCTATGGAAACAAACACTTGCCTGAAACCCAACCTCTTAATTATTTATTATCCATTTGCCTGCCAACCAACCTCTTAATCATTTGTTGTCCACCAACCTCTTCACAAAGACTAGGAATGCCCTGCTTGCCTATCCCACTTAAGGTCCGCAGAAAATTCGGCAAATGCGGCTCGTGGATCACCATTTGCAACAGACCAGTAATATTGAGCAGTTTCATTATCAACCTGCATGCTTCTCTTCAAGGAATCAACCACCTTTTTGTTGCTTTCTTCTGAGGAAAGCCTGTTTGATACATAGGTAGTCCTCCTGTCTGGTACATCATTGGTATACAACACTGCCACTTCTCGTTTAGCATAGACATCCAGCTCAATAAAGCATGTTCTGTTAATAAGAATATCAGGATTACTAATAGGGATCAATAACCTTTCCCTTGAGTATATGCCATGGTCGCTCATCATGTTGTTCAGGCGCTTTATGTCCATTACCTATCAAAACATAAAAATATCATACAATGCTGTTAACCAGAAAAAACTATGAGAAAAACATGGAAAAGATTGGGTTTTAATTTCTATGCCATTGTTAATTTTTACCCTTTCAACCAATCAAAAATCATGCTAGGTAAGTAGGTACAATTTTTAAGGTAGTTATTGTAAAATTGAATATACTATAAATTTCATCCTTAAAGTATTACTCTCTTTCCTAAATAGTCTCTAAAGTAACAAAATTATATAAGTAATCCCTTAAATATTGGAAATCATGCTACATAATCCTTCAAGTATTGAAAAAATCCTTCAATTGTTCTTGAAGGACATTTAATACTTTAGGGACTAATTATATAATTTCATTACTTTAAAGACTATGGTTGAGGGATTTGTAAAATTCAACAAATTTACCATACATGTCAACTTGTGATTGGTCAATAGTGTCAAAACCCTTTACACCATTAGTGCATATACTATTTACTCGAAAAATTTCACAGAAAAGATGGTCTTTAGTAAAACTTAGAAAATAGAATTTGGCTTTTAAGAGGTTCACATAAGTGTTGATTGAAAAATTAAGAATCATTGGTTATAATAATCCAGTAGATTGCCTTGCTAAAATGCTGCTGTAACTTGAGAATAGCCAAATCCTTGAAAATATTCTACCCTCACAAACTGTGCAGTGCCGTAATTAAATGAATAAGTGAAAATCTAGGAGCCTAGAATGATAAACCCTTCCTTAGAGGTGGCAGGCATACCTGAACGGAGTACTTGACGGCGAGACTGGCGACGGTGTCGCCGCGCGTAATGTGATGGAAGATGGCGAATTTGGCGAGGGAGTTGTCTCTCCAGAAGCTTCCAGAGAGCGGGTTGCCGAGGACGTCCTTCAATTTCCAAGGGGCAACGAAGGCTCTGGTTACCAAGTCCCTTTGGGAAGCCACGGAGTTCCAGAGTCGGCACACGCAACTCGCACGGGCGAGATCGGGGATTGGGAGCTTCTCGAAGATGATGCGGAGGATGTCGGTGGAGGAGAGTGCCGAGAAATGAGAATTCATCGGTGAGATTACAGTGCAGGAAGAGGTGGAGGAGGAGGAAGAGGAAGAGGAGGGGAAATTGGAAATCATGAGGTGCCTGAAAATGTCGCCGTCGTCTTCGTCGCAACAACAACCCATTCGGAGTGAAGTTGTACGGGAGAAAAGGGCATGCCTTGTGTCACTGCCCACCCATCGACTTGTCCAAATGAATGAACGTAGAATTTTTAAATGATTATTATTTTTAGAATTTAACTTTAGTTAAATTACATATTTGGTCCTAAACTATTTAGAAGTTTTTAAATAAACTTTTAAATTACAAAATAATTAATTCGGTTCTTGAACTAAAAAAATATATGTCCTTATATTAGTTTCTGGTGGTTTAAAACCATAAGTAAATTATAATTTATGGTAGTTTTAAAAATCTTAGGAACTCAATTAAAAAAAATTACATGATCAATGACCTAATTATTATTTTTTAGTTTAGGAACCTACTTGAAAATTTAGGGACTAACTGAGTAATTTAACTTTAATTTTTTATGCTATCAATCAATTAAAAATCATACGAGCATCCATGGATCAACTTATACTGGGTTATTCTAGTTTAACCAGCTGCCTCATATTTACATTCTAGGTATGATGCGACATTAAATACTCAAAAGTTAGAAGGATAACTTTGTCAGCCAAAGTCTCACCTCAAATAGGATTGTCTTCCATAAAGTATGTTTGAGTCTCAGACAAAAATAAATTAATTAAAAATCATCATAACTCATAAGTATGACTTTTAAATTAATTATTATAAAAGTAAACAATTTTAAATTGTGACAATTTATTATTGGATAACTGTGTAAAAATTGAATGTATTTAAATTAAATCCTTGTTTTATTGATTTAATTAAATTATTAAATATATTTTTAATATATAAAAAATTATTTATATGGCTCCAAAATGACAACTTCTTAGGTGAAGTACCAAGATATATGGTACACCAACGAAACACTTGTTTAAGAATGACAATGGGACAAAGTAAACATGAGTAGACCTCCTGTCTCCTACCCCATTGTATGAAAATCTGCCTCATATGATCATATATTTTAAGCAGGTATTCATAAAAAAAAATTATGAATATGTGTGGGTATCTATTGATATTTGTTAAAATATAAAATTAAAAAAAACTAAAAATAATAATTTTGAAATATATATCTATACTAAAAATAAACAATTTTGAAATATATATTTATATTAAAAATAAATTGTAGTAACTTATTTATATATAATTAGGGCTATTTAATGAATTTTAAACTGTAGATGGCTTAGTGTTCCATTCTTTACTCCTTTCAACATCCTTTAGAATTTGTTGGCTCACTTTGTTCATTGTATCCTTTGGAGTTCTGACAGTCACTCCTTATGGTCCTTGGATTTAATATAGTATATAAGAAATGACAAATAAATAGTAACTTACTTTATGAGCTTGAGCAAATGGATTGATAGTTCAACTTTTGCAACTCTTATTGTTGTGCCTGTTTTGGTCACACTTAGTGCACTTGTATAAATTATCTAATCTTATTTTTGGAAGATTAGGATACTCACCCACCTCTCTTTTTCTCAATTTTTTTGGCCTCATTGGTCTTCTCTTATATTGGATTGGTAGCATTTCCTCACATTCTACATAAGGCCAATGTCTTGTCCATTGATTGGATTAATACTATAACTATAACACAACACATAAGTTTGTCTTGAGTAATATTCATGCACATAATCCTTAGGATTATCTCTTTTAATGACATGGCAACAATTTTATGCCTACATGGTATCCGCACCAACTTTCTAAAATTGCATGTGCAACTCTTTTTCTTTAAGTCCACAATAAACCTATTCATAAACTGTGAGTGTTTCACTTCAAACTATAAGCCCCCCTACCCATGTATCAAACCAATTCCCATTATGTAGTACTTATTTGTTTAGTCTTTTCCTTGGTTTAGGCATGACTTTGTATTGATACCTACTGAGCTTTTCTCGAAGGTTTGTTATTCTACTCATTAGGTAGGTTATAACCTACTCACACATAGTCACAAATTGGTTTATCTCCAATAATCAAAATTATGTTGTTAAAAGCTTCAGAATTGTTCATTAGTATATCACATTTAGGATAATAGGAAAAGGCATGCTTACATCATGCTTTTGTTGGGACATCCATCAACCATTGTTAGGCTCTCACAACTATCAATTTAAGCTCATTCATATTCTTCTCTCAAGCTTGAAGAGAAGTTGTTTTGGCAACTAACATCATTAAATCTATGATTAAGGCTCCAATTCTAAACTTCTTGAGGTTGGCATACAAATGCCTCAAGCACAGCTTGTACTCTACACTTTCAAACATTTCTTCAAAAATTGGAATCAATCTCTACACTACATTTACCAACATTTATGAGATGTTAATGTATGTGAGTATGGCAATAAAAGTTTGAGTTCTCACTATTTAAACCCTACCTTTTGTTGGTTTAATATAAAGACTCATCTTTTGTTTATCCAAGATTCTTTAATAACAATTGTAGGAACCAACTTTATGAATCTTGTCTCTGTCTTAACCACATCAAAGGCCAATGGAAAATATTGGTCATTTAAGTCTTGCTCAATTGTTACCAAGAGTTACTCTCATGCCTTGTCTTCAAATGACAACAATCCACCCCCGATAACTAGTATATAGGCACCCAAAAACCCTTCTTGCATACATCGAAGCAAAAGTGAAAACTTGTAAATCTGGCTTTTAGGGTCTGTTAAGGTTTATCTACCTTAATCTTGAATGTGTTACCTTGATTAGCCCTCATCAACTCTATTGAGAAACTTCACAATAGAGTGTTGTTGAAGATCTGATTTGATTTACTGTAAATAAGGTAACTAGGAAACTATTGTATAGCTGATCCTCGGGGATTTTTTGATTCTATTTCCTTTATTATTGTTATTCTATGATTATAAATAAATCAGCTTGTGTGTGGGTTTCACACACATACAATTTCTATAATTCTTCATTATATTAGTGGGTTTGATCCCCTCTTCGCATTTCGTGTGCGATGCTCTCTACAGGTGAATAGTACTGTGCACCTCTTCTGCCACTGTTTAGTAGCCTTCTCGTTGACCTCTCACTGGCACCTACCCCCGACCACCTTCACCCCTCTCCGACGACCTCCGTGCTACCAGCCGTCACAATACACGGCCTGAATCCGCCCGTGTAAACTTCGCGCGCGCAGTAGATTTGCTCGTGCAACCTTTTTTGCCGCTACTTATTGGCTGGCGACCCCTCCCTGACCTTCCGCTACCTCCGACAACCTTTCCCAACCCCTGTTTGGCTGCTTTTTCATGGCCTCCACCTATTCCTTTGTTGACCTTGGCTCCACCGTGACATTTACAAACGTCCCTCTGATTCTTTGTGAAAAGTTAAGCGAATCATCCAATTACAGTACCTGGGCAGCCACTGTCTAACTATGGTTCCATGGTTAAGGCTATGCCGACCACTTGACTACTAAAGTCGCAAATATTCCCAAAAAGGATTGTGCTTGTTGGCAATAAATTGATGCCTCTTTATGCAGTGTCCTTTGGTTCTCTATTGCTCCCAACCTTCAATCTCAATACCAAGCATTCCTAACCTATTATAAGGTTTGTACCAAAGCCAAGATAGGTTACTCCAATGATGTCCATCGTCTCTACAGTGTGGTAACCGCTATGATGTCCACCAAACTTGAGAATATGGACATGCAGACATATCTTGGTAAGCTCGATCATTTGATTGTTGATTTTAACAATCTAATGTCTTTCACTAGTGATGCAGAGACCTTTTTATGGCCGCGTAACCAGTTCTTCATGGTTCTTGCTCTTGTTGGTCTCCTACTTGACCTTGACTCGGTGCGTAACCAAATACTTTCAAGCCCTACTGTTCCTATCTATGACATGATTAGTGAACAATTGTTGCATCTCTCTGCTTCGCATGCTTTTGGGCATCCCTCTACCCCTTCTGTTGATCCCTCTACCCTTGTCTCCCACTCTTCTCATTAAGATGGATGCATTTGGGCCATGGTGGCAAAAGTCATCCTCGTCGCATTTATTGTCACCGCTATGGCCACATTGAAGTGGAATGTCACACCAAAGTCAGCGAACAATCGAAATCGGCTAATGTGGCCCAAGTTGCCAAACCTGCCCCACCTGCCGATGTTACTATTTCTGCCGTTGAGTGTCATGATTTCCTCCAGTTCCAGGCAACCTAGCAACCTCCTTCGCCTGTTGCTGTTGTGGCTCAGTCTATATTCCTGTTGCCTTTGTCTCTCAGTCCTCCTCCCTTGGTCCATGGATCCTTGACTCTAATGCCTTGGATTATATGATTGGTAGCAAATCTCTTTTCTCTCAGTTGCCTTTTTCTAACTCCATGTAGTCTATTACCCTCACAAATGGCTTTCAAATTAAAGTTTGTGGCATTGGTCAAACCCACACACTTCCTAACCTCTCTTTAAATCTTATTTTGTTTGTTCCTAGTTGTCTTTTCAATTTAATCTCAATTAGAAAACTCACTTGCTCACTTAATTTCTCTGTCCTATTTGTTAATAATTCAGTTCTTGTTCAAGATCAGTGTACCAAACAGAAGATTGGAGCAGGACATGAGTCTAGGGGATTATATCAACTTTCACCACCGATTGCTTGTACCTCCACAACCTTTCTAGAACTTGATCATCGACGCCTCAGTCATCCTAGTTTGGAAAAATTACACCTTTTGGTTCTTACTTTTTCTTCACTTAAGTCCTTACAGTGTGAGTCATGTCAGTTAAGAAAACATGTTCATCATTCTTATAGTCCTCGGGTCAATAAAAAGTGTTGCGTCACCTTTTACTTTGGTTTACTCTGATATTTAAGGTCCTAGTTTTAAGATATTATTATTTTGTTACATTTATTGATGATTTTTCTCGTTGTACTTGGGTTTTTTAAATGAAAAATCGTTATGATGTTTTTCATGTATTTCAAGGATTTTTGTGAGAAATTCAAAATCAATTTGGGACACCCATTAAAATTTTATGCACTGATAATGCTAGAGATATTTGTCTTTCCAGTTTTAGTATTTTTAATCTCTCAGGGATTTATTCATCAAACGTCCTGTGCTCACACACCACAACAAATGGTGTTGCTGAATGAAAAAATCATCACCTAGTTAAAACAGCTTGTACCCTCCTCCTTCATTATTATGTTCCTCTCCACTTTTGGAATGATGCGCTTCTTACTACCTGTTATTTAATCAACTGCATGCCTTTGTCTATTCTCAACATTCAGACTCCGCACTCTATTTTATACCTTAAATAGGACCTCTACTTTGTTCCTCTCCGTGTCTTTGGTTGCACTTGTTTTGTCTACCATCTCACTCCAAGTAAAAATAATTTTTCTGCTAAGTCCTTTAAATGTGTTTTTCAAGGTTACTCTCGCCTTTAGAAAGGATATCGTTATTTCTGCCCTCAACTACAACGGTATCTTGTTTCTGCTAATGTCACTTTCTTTGAGTTTACTTCATTCTTCTCTGTGCCCACCGTCAATGATGCTCCTCTGGATGTTCCACTTGTTGTTCCAACCACAGTCGTTATCTCTACTTCACCACCATTAACTACCTATTAGCATTGCCTATGACTTCCCCCAACAGTTCCACCTATTGATCCCTTAGCATCATTTTTTGCTCTAAATGCCCTTCCACCAACATCTCTTGCACATGAGCTTCCCATTGCCCTTGGCAAAGGTATTTCATCCTCTCGCAATCCTTACCTATTATATGCTTGTACTTTTCATTATGATTGTTTATCTCCTTCCTATTTCTCTTTTATGTTCTTTTTGGATTTTGTGTCTATTTCTAAGTCTATAGGTGAAGTCATGACTAATCCCCGTCGGCAACAAGTGATGTTGGACGAAATGGCTGCTTTAGAGGCAAGTATAACCTAAGAGCTAGTTCCCTTGTCTCCTATAACGCTTGGCCACTTTCAAGATTGAATATTGTCCCCATAAACCAACTCAAGACTTTTTAGCGTGCTTTGTCCTCACTCACACGCTTCCTGGGAAAATTTTCAGGAGGTCACCTATCCCAGAATTGCTCCAAGTCAAGCACGCTTAACTGTGGAGTTCTTAAGTTATAGGCTACCGAAAAGTAGATGCATCTTGTTAGTATAGGTAGCACTTATTAACTCTTTTAAGCTATCCTTAACTGTACAGTCTCATACCTACATAGCTTCTGGATTCCTCTCATTCCAATGTGCATTCAATACATTCATGTACCCCTCTCGTTGAAAGCCTGCTAGGAGTTGCTCCTTGCCCGTGCCTTATCTCTTTTGCACTAGCGATCACTATCTGCCCTTATCAGCGCTTGGGATGTTACACCTCTTAACAAGACTATTGTTGGTTGTCCCTAGGTTTATACAGTGAAGGTTGGACTGGATGGAATAATTTATCGGTTCAAAACTCACTTGCTGGCCAAGGGCTATACTCAAATCTTTTGCCTCGACTATAGGGACACCTTTGCCCCTATGGCCAACATTGCTTTTGTTCATTTGTTCATTGCTATGGCTGTCATCCGCCATTGGCTGCTTCACCAACTGGATATTAAAAATGCCTTCCTATATGGTGAGTTACAAGCAGAGGTTTACATGGACCATCCCTCTAGCTTTACTATTTTTAATGGATCTCACCTTGTCCGTTGCCTTCGACGTTCTCTCTATGGCCTAAAGCAGTCTCCCCATGCTTGGTTTGGCCGATTTAGCTCTACCTTACTTCAGTTTGGTATGGTTCATTGTGAGACAGACCACTTTGTTTTTTCCCTTCACTCTCTGTTTGGCTTATGCATTTATTTGGTGGTCTATGTTGATGACATTGTGATCACTGGTGATGACTTTAATGGTATCCATTGGTTCAAATTTCACCTTCAACATTAGTTTCAGACAAAGGATTTAGGTCCGCTCAAATATTTTTTAGGCATTAAGGTTGCTAAATCCGCCTCTGGCATTGCCATTTGCTAGAGGAAATATGCTCTGGATATTCTCACTAAGACCGGTATGCTTGACTGTTGTCCCAATGACACTTTTATGGACCCCAACGCCAAGCTTCTTCTGGGTCAGGGGGAGCCACTGGAAGACCTGGTAAGATATCACAACCTTGTTGGCATACTCAACTACCTCATTATCACTAGATCAAACATCACATTTGTAGTGAGTGTGGTAAGTCAGTTCCTCAATGCTCCTTGTGATAGTCTGTTAAGACAAAGGACGATTTTATAATCCTCAAATATTTTGATAATAACAAACAATTAAAATGACCTTTCTCAAACAATCGTCTGGTTACTCGAATATCTTATGCTTGCTATCATCTGTTCTTTTTGTTTGTGAATTGTCTTTAATTGTATTCCAAAGTTTTCAGTAGTTAACTTCTCTCAGACGATGTTCTAATGATCTGCACATTGGTCAGGTATAAAAGCATAAACAATCTCGAAATAAATGAAGTCTACGCACCTAATATCGAGGGAAAGTTTACTTTATGCGTAAAAGAAGGAATATGTGTGCGAATGTCAGAACGAAAAGTAGATATGTCCACTATTACAAGATAGAGTAACGAGAATGGTAAAGATAAGTAGACTGTGTTATCTTATCAATGTAACAAGTTGGTCAAAGGCATTAAATGTTTTATTTAATGCTCTAACGATTCTTTCCACTAGACGAAGACTGTCTCCCTTAAACACTCACAATAGATACTTTTTTAAAAAAATCTAGAAATAGAAGAAGAGACCTAAAGTTCATAGTTAGTCAGTTGGTTCACTGTTTTAAAAATCTCCACCTATCAAGCTTTGATATTGTGACAATCATAAAACTCAGTTTGTAAAAACTTTATTTATTCTTCATTGTATATTCGTCTATTAGGACGTTAAACTCAGTGTTCAGTGAGGTAACTTACGTTCAACCTTTTTATTAAGAAATTGATAGAAGC
Source organism: Spatholobus suberectus (assembly GCA_004329165.1). NCBI lineage: Eukaryota > Viridiplantae > Streptophyta > Magnoliopsida > Fabales > Fabaceae > Spatholobus > Spatholobus suberectus. The sequence goes on along the minus strand of CM014735.1, from coordinate 35,281,402 downwards.
TTGGAGAGGCTTTGATTCAAAGAATACTTGGGTTTTTGCTTGGAGAGGCAAGTTAAAGACTACTTGGGTTAAGCCTGAAGAGGCTTGTTGAAAGAATACTTGTATCTTGGATAAGTTAGTGAAACTTGGTTGTTGCCAAGAACTAGATGTAGTCTCTGGGTGAGACGAACTAGTATACTTCTTGTGTGCATTTTTGTTTCTCTTTCAGAATTCATCTTTCTTGCAAAATCGTTTTTGAAAAATCATTTAATTCCCTCTTCAGACGATATGTCTTTAGTAAAGCTTTTGCAAAAATTTGCTATAACACAATTCAACCTCCCTTCTTGTGTTATCTTTGTGTTTTACATAGTCATTAGGATGCTGTCATGCACATCCTTTGATATATCAAAAATGCACCAGGTCGCGGACTCTTATACAAAGGCAATGCCAAAATTGTCTGTTACTCTAATGCTGATTAGGCAAGATCACCATCAGATAGGAGGTCTATCTCTGGTTAGTGTATTCTCATTGGAGGGAATTTAATTTCATGGAGAAGCAAGAAGCAGAATACAATTGCTAGATCTAGTGCCCAAGTTGAATATCGTGCCATGGCAACACCTGCATGCAAAATTACATGGCTTAGGCAACTTCTCCAACAATTACAGTTTAGAGACACTTAGGACACTAAGCTTATCTGTGATAATCAAGCCACCCTTCACATTGCATCTAATCTGGTCTTTCATGAACGGACTAAACACATAAGATAGATTGTCATTTTGTGAAAGATAAAGTGTTCTCAGGAAAAATCACCACTAATTTTGTCAACTTTAATGACCAATTGGTAGATATGTTCACTAAATCTCGTAAAGGGTCTCGCATTGATTATAGTTGTAACAAGTGCATAAGACATATATGCTTCAGCTTGTGGGGGAGTGTTAAAATCTGATTTAATTTATTGTAAATAGGGTAACTAAGAAACTATTGTATAGCTGATTCTTAGGGATTTTTTGATTATGTTTCCTTTATTATTGTTATTCTATAATTATAAATAGATTCGCTTGTGTGTGGGTTTTATACACATGTAGTTTCTATAATTCTTCAAGCGTATTGCCTAGCTACATCTTTTTCCACCATTTGTCTTAGCCAACTTTTTTGCTTGCCAAGCTCGTGACATTAAGACCTTAGTTGGAAAATTCCTCCTAATGCTAATAATTATCTCATATAACTTGCAATCTTTACTTGTCATCAACTTGTCAGCTACAACCTTTGCCAGTCATTAAATTTTACATTTTTATTCCCTAAACCCCTACTACACATGTGTTCTCTAACTAAGGTTTTCATCTTACGTTTGGCTTTCACTTACCCTATTTATAAAAGGCTATAAACCCACAAGAACCAACACATTCTTTTAACATACTCTTTCTCACACATTCTCTACCATTGGTTAAAATGTATTAGAAATTACAAAATTATGGGTAAGATGCATTAAATAAGGAATAATATCCATAAAAATTTGTGATTTTCAATAAATTTCAGTCAATAGTAAGAAATGTGTTTAAAAGAGTGAGCTAAAAGCATGTTGTTAACATTTCTCAACTCATAATTACCCCTGTACACAACCTGAACTCTCTATTAGTCATTTTTAACAAACTTTATCTTTCTCTCAATTAATGTCGAGTACTCTAATATTTTTTTTCCTTAAATTCACCCAATGACGAAAACTCCACCCTTAACTTGAATTTAAATTTTTTTATTTAAGTCTTCTTTCTTGAACTTTGAATACCTTGTTTTTCCTTCATGATCAAAATCACTACCATCAAAACTGGACAACTATTTACTCAAATATTCTTCAACTATGCCATGGGTTAATTTTTTCTCGACAACATCCACTAACCCTACATTTTCCCCCAATCCACCATTGTCCCCACATATTTTGTTGCTTTTCTTATTTTGTGTAACAAATTATCTCTTAGTAATTCTTTTAAGTCTAAACTTTTTTCTCATCAATCATCTCTCTTGCCCCAAATTTAGACGATTTTCCTTTACCAAATCCATCATCCATGCCCAAAACCCTCTCATTCTCACTATCATCAAATTTCACCTCACTTAAATCATATTCACTTAATAGTGGTAAAGCGGGTTGAATTCATCAAGTCAACGCGCAAAAAATGATGGGATAGGTTAGGTAACTAAACCTACCAACTTGCCTAACCTGTCAACCTTGTAGGTTAAGGGAAAAACAGGTTGACTTATTAGGTTGGCCCACCTAATCCACCACATCTAACACATGCATATTTAAAACATGTTTAAATAAATTTATATTTTTTTATAATTAAGAAAAAGATAATATGTATATATATGTAAAGTAAAAATAAGTGATTGTTAAAAAGAAATGAATTGATATTTTTTTGTTATTTTTTGCTTCTTTTTTTGTATTATAGGTTAGGTAACTAAACCTACCAACTTGCCTAACCTGTCAACCTTGTAGGTTGAGGGAAAAATAGGTTGACTTATTAGGTTGGCCCACCTAATCTACCACATCTAACACAAAAATATTTAAAACATGTTTAAATAAATTTATATTTTTATATAATTAAGAAAAAGATAATATGTATATATATGTAAAGTAAAAATAAGTGATTGTTAAAAAGAAATGAATTGATATTTTTTAAATTATTTTTTGCTTCTTTTTTTACATGTCAACCATCCAATTTGCCTATTTCATCTTTTGGTGGGTCAGCGCACCCCGCCCCGCCCTACTTAAGACAGGTTCAGACAAATTGTTCTGCTTTGCCACCCTTATATTCATTGTTATGTGTGTAAGTTTCCTCCTCGCTATCATTCTCACTCTCTCAACCATCAACATTAGCAGTCACACCGCCATCAATAATTCCAATTTTAGCAACTTCATGTTCCACGAATATATAAGCTTTACACTTGTTTAGGATTACAAATTCATCAACTTCCATGGCATTAGAATCCAAACTTATTTGTTTGTAAGCATCTCTAGAATTAAGTCCATCCTTCTTCCACCAAATTCTAAAATCATTTTCATATCCTAATTCATTTAAAATCCCCCATTGCTTCGAAGTAACTCCATCTATCTATGTCAATTTCTTCTTCTACAAGTTGATACCCCATTTTGTACACGAAGGGAGGGTCTTTCACAAACTCACCCTCATTGTGAAAAATAACTATAAAACTCATCCAGTATAAAGGTAACGCAACATAATAGTGAAATTTGGATTTACACTGAAATATATTAAGGTAATGTAGCATATAAGTGAAATTAGACAAAAATATTTGAACCTACACTTAAATAAACGAGTCAAATATACCATTGAAACATTAATGACAAATTAATCACATAATTAGTGTCAGCTATGAACAATGAACTCATGTGCTAGTCCTCACACACAAAAGAATAAACGAATACATACCTTGATGCACTCATTCCATTAATTATGCGCACCCACGTTCAACAATCAACAATAGGCACCCACACATTCACGTTAAAGCATTTGCTAACGAATACAATCATACAAGCTCTCTCATGACACCCACTCTCATCATTTCTCCTTTGGAGACTAACACACTAATAAAAAAACCTTAGATCCTTAATTAGAAAACACATTATATCCTTTTTATAAAAACAATACATTTTATTTAATTTAAAATTCACAACGCACATTTTTTTTTCATTTTAAACAAAATAATTTTATAAAAATAATAAGTGCTAACGTGAAATTAACACATGGTAACATATGTGAAGTTACCATGTGTCATGTGTGTCACCATTAGACAGCTCAGCATTTTTGTAATGGAAATAGACCACAAGGACTAAAATTGAAACATTTGGAACTTACATGATGAAAAACTAACAAGAACTTATATAGACTAAAAATGAATAACCCTGTATTTATAGAGATGAAAACATATTTAAGTCAATTGCAATTTTTGAATAGGTCTTCGGAATTTCCTCTCGTCTGGGGCGCTAACGTAACTCTATCTCTTCACTCCACTCCACTCCACACCACTCTCTGTCACAAATGCATGACATTTTAGGATCACTTCGCCGATCACTCGTCTTCTTTACTTTGCCGGAGAACAACGCCTCCGCTGCCACACTTGGCGGACCCTAGTCGAAAACATCAATTCCTGCATCCGCAATTCCCGAGTCTTCTCCAGACCCTCGCCTCCGATCTCCATGATCTGATGGCGCAAGGGCGAGTTGATAGGATGCGGTGCCTTTGGCCAAGTTTACATGGGAATGAATCTCGATTCCGGAGAGCTTCTGGCCGTGAAGCAGGTTCAGTTCCCTTTCTCCGATCGTTAATTTTGGATTTTAAGTTCTTTTACGGTTAGAAGATAGCTTTCACTCTCTCGTTTGGATTTTAAGAATTGAATTGACTTTGACACTTTTTTTCCTTTCATGTTTGACTAAAAGGTGCTGATTGCGGCAAGCAGTGCTTCCAAGGAGAAGGCACAGGTATGTTAAACTAGCCTGCCATTTTGCTTTGAGAAAAATTATCACTCTTGATCTTATTAAATTCTAGGTGCTTTTCTCATTGCAAGGACTTCTGATTGCTTCATCGTTCACCAACTAAGGCAATTAAATGCCATATGATTTTTTGTTTCCGGGTCTTTCATATAAAATTCCAAATATAGTAAGCAGAAAAGTTACTATTTATATATTCTTATTTTTTCGTGTGTCACAAAATGTTCTTAACTTAAGCCATTGACATTTCGCTGCTAGTCTTTTTACATTGCTAGGATAAGAAAGTTTTGGAAGCTATAAAATTCATCACATCACATACATAATACTGTTCTTTTCTCTCGAGTTTGTCACGAGACTTGTAGAGGTAAGGGTTTGCGGAAAAATCAAGATTATAGTGTATAAACTTTAAACCTTGGACTATCCTCTAGTGATTAGAAAACAACTTTCTTTTCGCTGAATTATAGAAATGCTGTTTTACTTCATCCACACACTTGGCATGATTTGAAAAATCTGGATAGTGATTATCTTTGGGATCTTGATTGAATTACCAGAAGTCCCTATGCTGTGTTTTGATCCACATTTAGTTTAGTGGATAACATTTGGGAAACCATTAACAGGTTCACATAAAAGAACTCGAGGAAAAAGTTAAGCTTCTCATAGATCTTTCGCATCCCGACATTGTTGTGAGTACGATCTTCTTCTATTAGTGAATGAATTGACTAGCAGTTAGTTCACCCAAACTCTCTTTTGACTGAATTGCCGTGCTTGGCCATAGAGATATTTGGGCACAGTCAGAGAGGAGGACACCTTAAATATTCTCCTGGAGTTTGTTCCTGGTGGATCCATATCATCACTCTTGGGCAGGTTTGGACCTTTCCCTGAGGCCGTAAGTTTTACTACTGAATGAATGCACTTGGTAATTCTATATGTCATAATATTGCAACTAACTCATTAAGCAGGTCATAAGAACCTACACGAAACAGTTATTGCTTGGTCTTGAGTACTTGCACAAAAATGGAATCATGCACAGAAACATTAAGGTGGCTTTTCTTATAATGTCATCGATATGCACATTAGTGGTTCGTTTCCAGTAGTTGATGTTTAAGTTTAAATTCATTCCAGGGTGCAAATATTCTTGTAGATAGTAAAGGGTGCATAAAACTTGCAGATTTTTGGGCATCCAAAAAGGTTGTGAAGCTGGTATTCTCCATCTTCTCTGTTTCTCTACTATTCATTATATATTCTGCTTTTATGTTATGAAGGCTTTTTTGCACATTGGTCTAAGAAGTAAGAAGTGCATTGCTTTGCTCTAGGCTACCATTTCGGGTGCCAAGTCTATGAAAGGTACTCCACATTGGATGGCTCCTGAAGTTATTCTCCAGACTGGGCATAGCTTGTAAGGATATTAGCTCTTTTGACATATTTCAGGACATGCCGCTCTGTTTTCAATATGTATGCAAATGAATTTTCTCCTCCTCTTTTCCTTTTTCCTCTTGTCTGTCCTCTCTTTCATGTTTAAAAAATCAAATGGTAGTGAACCGAAATGTATAATTAAATATCTACAACATTGTCTTTGTTCAGAATTTAGAGAAATAAGCTGCAGGAATTTTCAGGAAGGCACAGTGGGCGAACTATACTAGTGAAGTTTATAATCACAAGCAATTTGACGAAGAGTTTTTATTAAATGACTAAATGTTATCTAGTTTCTTGTCTAGAAGTAGTAATAGTTAGGTGTTATACATGAATTCAAGATCAAGATAAACAGTTTAGAAATTTTATTAGGTTCTTATTTGCTGTGCTTTTGGTCTTGCTTCTTTGTACTTTTTTTTGAAGTTCTTGTATACGTGTGAATAATATATATATTTTTAATTATATATTCTATTAAACTTAAAAATTGATTGTGTTGATTTTCTTTTTCAAGTTCTGCTGATATTTGGAGCATTGGCTGTACCGTGATTGGCTCTACAGGAAGCCCTCCTTGGAGCCAACTCCACGAGGTATGCAAAATTCTGACATGTAAAATTCTGTTTTAGGATCTCTCTGGACTTGTACTAAAAGAATGGACCTTCAGGTTGCTGCCATCTTTCATATAGGGTCCACAAAGTCTCATCCGCCAATCCCTGATCACCTCTCTTTTAGAGGAAAAGATTTTCTTCTAAATGTTTGCAGAAGTATGTTACTTTTATTTTTCAGCTGCTTCCCTTCTCTCCTAATTATTTTTAGTCTAGTTTAGATTTGTGGATAAATTCTTTTCTCTTAAATATATATTGGAAATATGATCATGTTAAATAAGGGGTTCTTTTTTTAGGTTAGGAGAAGAAACCCTCTTGGCATGTTTCGATAATATTTAGAGCCTTGTCTAGAATGAAAAGAGTTTAAATATTCCATTTGAAAGGGAGAATAAGCATACTATATTTTCAAGTGTTGTTACAGTTGTTGCATATAATCTTTATATAGGGAACCAAATATGAGGCCATCAGCATCAGAACTGCTGCAGGTGATTCTATTTGCATTTCTCTTTTCACTGCACCTATGAGAGCTGCAACAGTTTAAGTGACCATTTGAATTCTGCTACAGAATTGACGTAGACTCTATTTTAGAAATATCATAATTTTTTTGCCATAAATGATTTTGTTATCCCCAAAATGGCAACATTAACTTTAAATTTGTAATTTGGTGCAGCATCCTTTTGTAACTGGTGAAAATATGAATCTTTTTCCTGTCATGTACCACCGTGGTATGCATAGATCAAGTGAATATTTAAGACACAGTTGTTTGTATTTTTTTATTAACCGTTTTTTTTTTAAAAATATCTCTCGTTTCCAGCAGGGAAATATCGAAGCTTCTTCACCACCATGTGCCCAAAATGTTGAGTCCTCGTAAGTATTGAGATATTATTTCTTGAACTTGTAAGATTTGGTAGTTTCATCTCAGAAGAAACTGTAAAGTAGTTGTTTTTATTTGAACTTGTAAGATTTGGCAGTTTCACGTCATAAGAAGCTGTAAAGTAGTTGTTTTTAGCAGCATTTATTTGTAATTCTAATAAATATTAATTATATCAGGATTAACCAAAGTTTGTAATTTATGTAGCCTGTGCTGCACAACTGTAGATCCTCAGAACTTTGGAAAGAAACTGTTGTGGGGAATGAGCAATGATGATGACATGTGTGAGATTGATGACAACGACGAGTTCTTGCAGTGATGTCAAATACAGATCTTTAATGTCTGAAAATATTAAGGTGCTTGCATTTTGGTCCATATTTTTTGTTATATTTCATATGAAATTAAAACTTTACAGAAACTAATTCTTTATATATGTAGAGTTTCAATCCTATGTCTGATTCCTCCGATGATTGGGGTAGTAAATTTCATGCAAATCCCAGACGTGGAACACAGAGAAGTTGGTTTTGACATTGACAGAAGCTACATTCCACGTGATCACTCTGGGGCTTTTATTGAGAAGAAAGATTTCTCCCTTCCATGCATGTCTTCACCGTTTGAGGAAGATGATGAGATCACTGAATCAAAAATAAAAGCCTTTTTGGATGAGAAGGTATTGCTTTAGATACATTTAGTCCTGCTCCAGTAAACTTTTTATTAATCTTTTTGTCCACTAATTGTGTCATAATGATTACTATATGGCAGGCTTTTGAACTGAAAAAACTGCAGACACCTTTATATGAAGAGTACTTCAACAGTTTAAATACATCTTGTTCTTGCAATGTGATTATTGATAGACTGAATGATGAAACTGTTCCAAAATTCTTGAAATCACCTCCTAAAGGTAGGCCACCAAATCAGATACCAGTTAGCACGCCATCTAAAGCAGTTGACAACTCTGAAGTCCTGGAAGTAATGGCTCCTCATCAAATGTTGGCAATGCCAATGATGGTTCACAGGTCATTCCAGCATCTCCTCTTAATGAATGGAAAGGACTGTTAGTTGACTCCCAGCAGGAGCCATGTAGCACAAGGTAGCTGGGGTTAATTCTTTAGCTATGGTTGTCTGAAGTGCCATTCATTTTCAGCTATATAGGGATATTGAAATACTGTGTTGTGCTTGCAGTTTAAGCTTTTCTGAGAGACAGAGAAAGTGGAAAGAAGAGCTCGACCAGGAGCTTCAGAGAAAGCGAGGTAAGAAGTTATAAACTTTTTTTCAGTTTGTACTTTGTACTAAACTTTTTTTTGTGTCTTTGTTTATCATTCGTGACTGAAGTAATATAAAGGAAACATAATACGCTGGCATTTGCTATGATTTGTTTGCATGCACCTTCTGGTTACTACGAAGAAATGATGCGCCAAGCTGGTAAGGGGGGAAATACATCATCACCAAAGGATCGAGCGTTACATCGGCAGAGAGAGCGGACAAGATTTGCTTCTCCCAGCAAATAACGTGGGATAGAGTGTTCATCTTGCCGTCATGAATGGAATTTAGTAGCAACTGGAATTGTAAACTCGAGTGTTGCTACAGTTTTGGTGCGGGTGTTAGTTATATTATACTGGGCGGGTGTGGCAAAATTGCCATTCTTCACGTCTCAAGTTTGTGCTTAGTTTTGTATTGTTGAATATAGAAATAATCAGAATCTGTGGCCCTAATTTGCCTTTGAATCTGTTGCCACTCTTTTCTTTTCATCTGCTATTTTCCAATAATGACTTAGCTCAGCAATTCTATAATCTAAAACTTACAAGACTATCATTATTTAGGACCCTATTAAATTCACCTCCTTAGGTTTAATCGAGAAATAGGTTTAATTGTCCATTTCTTTTCATCTGCTATTTTCCAATAATGACTTAGCTCAGCAATTCTATAATCTAAAACTTACAAGACATCATTTTAGATTCTACCTTTGCCAAATATCATTTTCTTTAATCCTTAACCACAGTAAAAAGATGTAGTTAAAAAGATAAAGTGGATGTATTTTTTGAACTTTAAGATTAAAATTACTAATATTTTTTAAAGTTGGAGACTATAAAATTTTATAAAAGCAGCGGCTAAAATGATTTAATTCTTGTTATTTTACGAACTAATACGAAAGTTTACTCGAATTAAAAAAAGGGTGTCGTTGTATTTGATAGAATAGGTGATTACTGACCGTCAAACATCCCGGAAATGTTTCATAAACACTGAAAATAGGTGAGTTTTCGCATAATAAAAGGATGAGTTTTTGTGCTGAACGGAACAAAGAATTGGCACTGAATGTGTGATTTTCCTTGAATGAATGAATGGGGAAAAAATGCTATGGACGTTAAAGAAAAATCCTCACACCACCTGAAACCCACAAAGGAAAAAAATGCTATGGACATTAAGAATTGACATGATGACGAAAAAACTACAACAAAGTAGCCAGATAACATTGCACTATGGATGTGTTCTTAAATTCTTCTAACAGGGAGTTGCACTGTTGATGCCGATGCTGGGCGCTGTTTGAGTCCACTTACAAACCCATCATTTTTCTGTACAGTTTTCTTGGTCCTTAATGGTGAAAGCGAAACTAATCTGGATGCTATTCTTGAAGGAGAGAAAGATCGACGGAATTTAGATGCAGTGGATCTCTTGGCAGGACTCCTGCTCAACCTTGCAGGTCTTGTGGGTGAAATAGACACAGTTGGTGGACTTTTGATCTGTACTTGAAATTTGGAGGCTGAAGATGGAGACTTGATCAAAAACTTGTGTGGTGTTGTTTCTCCTCTACTTCTTGATATGACAGGGGACTTCTTGGGCTTGCAAAGCTGTTGCTGCCGTGACTGTGAAGATGGGGACTTGATCAAAAACTTGTGTGATGTTCCTTTATTTCTTGATATGATAGGTGACCTTGTCTTGCAAAACTGTTGCTGCTGTGACTGTGAAGAAGAATGAGTGGACAGGAACAAAGGGTTGGGGAATAGTACAGTCTTTCTAGACCATGGCCTATTCCTGGGAGACACCCTGTTTGCCATATACCTGTTGTTTTCTTTATCAAATTCTCTAACTTTAGGAGGAGAAACCTTAAAGTTAATTCTGGAACGAGCCCGTTGAAGTGATGGGGAACTATCATTTTGTACTTTGGTTTGCTTCTCTTTCTTCCTTCTGGCCCTGAGTTGTGTGTTTTCAGGTTCTACTTTCTTGTTGCTCCGTTGAGACATTGGAGTTTTTGGGTCCTCCGGGGCACTTTTCTTACCAACTGCTGAAACTATTTCTCTGGCAAACTGACTTGCCTGCAAAATTTCCCCAACAGTTTCTCCTACAAGCATTGCAGGCAGTGACATTCTCTTCCATTCACCTGCATAAGGGTTCACAAGGATCAGATTAACTCAAAGGAATGCCAATTATTACCCATGTCCAAGTAAAGATTTCTTTGCAAGTGAATAGAGAGAACAAACAAAACCTGTGTTTGCTGGAAACTTCCCCACAGGAGATCTCCTTGAGGCACCATTCTTGATCCTTCATAATGGCAAGAACACACAAACCATTTGAGTTTACAACTTGCAACAACAAATAGCAAAAGTTTAAGTATAAATAATGCATGCATTGTTATTTAATCATAAACTATCATGACAAGTTTGTCAACTTCTATAATAACTACTTTAAAAGCTATATTAAAAATAATTTCTGATTGGTTAATAATATAAAAACTTTTACACCCATAATGTATAGAAATTAAACTTAAAGTTCCAAGCAAAAATATGGTGATCATGAACTGAAATTCAAATAGAATCTAAAGCAGACCTGAGTGATTCTTGCTTGCACCTGAGACTGGTTCTGAGATAACCTCTGGTGCTGCGAGGGCTGAGACTCACCCCTGACACCACCTTGGTTCCACCAGTCACAGTATACTGAAGTTCCTGCAGCCGAGCCACGCACTGATCCACCTTCAAAGACCCACAACAATTCACTCACAAAAATTCAAAATTTATCTGGTGACATTAGGGAATAACGTGGATTACCTTGTTGAGTGTTTCTTTAATCAGAACAGGATTAAGGGCGGCTAACAGTTTCTTATGCTTTGGTGGGGTTCTCGCAACCATCTTTGGAATATCCGAGGAATGAAAACAAACACACGAGGTGGGTCTCAAGAATTTCAGTCACTCAAACGATCTCTCCAACTAGTACCTAGTGCCTACCCAACCAAAGATTGGATCTGAACTCTCTCTCTGACGAAGACAAGGACCCCAAACCTTTTTCTTTTTGTTCCAGAGTTTGGCTCCCAAGTGTTGATGTCAACAAACACGAACTCTTAGTAACGGTTTGTTTTCCAACGGTCGACTAAATCTATGTCTGTCTCAAGGAAGCTAATGCCAACGGCTATATGGAACTTTTCTTTTTGCTTGAACCCCGCCAGGTTGATTACGTGGGAGTGCTTCAATTAGTCAAAAAAGTTTTTGAATAAAATGGTATAAAGCTGACTTTTAGTTTAAAAGTTCCTTTGCTTTTGAAACAAATTAAGCAAAACAAAAACGTTTGCTATTTATTTTTGAAATATTTTAAAAATAAGGACATCAGATTATGTCAATTATTAATGCCAAAAAAAAAACCCCTTTAAAATGTTATGTTCCGAAATTGGATGAGTTTTTCATTTACGTAAAAAGTTAAAGAGTTTAATTTTGATATATTATTAATATACAATTTTTTTATGTTGTCAATTAATTAAAACTCATTTTAAATATGACTTTGAAAATAATTATTACAATAATCAACAGTGATAATTTATGATTGAATAATAATATCAAAAAGTTTTATATTCTCAACTTATTCCAACTAAATTAGACGTTAAAGTTTGAAGGATGTTTAACCTATACTTACTTGATTTCTTGTGCAACCAATGGCCTCTATCATAGAGCATTTTTTTTTTTTAACTTGATGTGGACTTTTCAATAATTTTTCCATTTTCAGTTTGCGACTGCGATCTCTACACATTGTTGCAAGAAAATACTTTAATTTCAGCTTTTTGTGTCACCCAACAAATGTAATATTCTAAAAAAAATGAAGAAAAATATTTTACGGTTGAATTTTGCAACCATAACTAACAAACATTTGGTAGCATAATAAAGATTTCTAATATATCTTCCTCAAAATACATTTCAAATAATCCTTTTAAAATTTAATAAAATATTAAATGAAAAAAATGAATACATGTAAAATATCCTGCACTTCCTTTATTTAGCAATTAAGAAAATTATTACGATGATTTATCAGGATAATTTATAATTGTTTAAAATCTCAACATTTTTGAATCAGACTTGGATTCTCTCCAACCGTTATACCGTGTAACGTGGAAAGAAAAAGACAATCCATTACAACTTTATAAGACCCATTAGTCTAGTAAATTCCACTTGAACCCTACGTCTCTCTCTTCATTGCAGGTGCAGCTCCTGAAAAAGACCGAGGGTCTTACACCTTCGAATTATTCTTGCACACCTTTAATTCCACGCAAGGTTGGCTTACTACGGCAAGTTAATTCTACAGCTTTGGATTATTGGTAGTTTTTAATTAATTAATTCAAAAATAAATGAGTAAAGCAAAGAATTTGACATTTAAATGTGAAATGAGATCAGAAATTGATCACGAGTATTTGCCATGAAATGTTTGAGAAAAATTAATTGAATCTAATTTGATTCATAAACCAAACAAAATGCTGTAACCAAAAAAATAAAAAACATAATACACTAATTTATACACGTTGGCATTAGTTCCAAAACTCCCAACTATTTGTCACATTGTAGGCTTATTGCATTTGGGTTGGACGATAAGGCAAGAGTGATGACTTTCTGTTAGTTTTCAAGCCTCTTAGCTTAAGAGGACTCCAGACTACAGGTTTACGTTGAAGTGCAAGAACAGTTGGATGCCTAGTTTGTCCCACCCTGGAATCTGCCTGTGCTGGACTGCTCATCATAAACTTGCTGCTGCTCCTTACAGACATTGGTGTTGTCTCAACTGATGCTCTCAACTCTGGCAATGGGGCGAACAAACTTGAATAGCGATCTTTCCTTTGACTTCTTATCAATGATTGTTGACTGGTTCCACTGGTAACTCGGAATGCCGAGGAACGGAGTGGAGTTGTCATGTCAGAAGTTGTGTCAGGACGGAGTGTGGCAATGGAGACCCTCCTCCTTGGCTGAAAGACCTGCGTTGTTGATGGTGCAGGTGGTCTCACGGCACAGGACACTCGCCTCCTTGCCTGAAGGAACTGCGCTGTTGTTGATGGTGCAGCTGGCCTCACGGCATTTGTTGCCATTGAGGTCCTTCTGACAGAGTTTTCCTTTCCATTCATGAATGCGGTGTAACTCTTTGATCTTAGAGGAGACGGTGGAGGCAAAGAGTTGGTTATTCTTCTCAGTGGCAGTCTCAGTTTTGAAGGATTCAGTGGTGGTTTCTTGTCTGTCATGGTTTTATGAGCTGTTGTGTGTTGTGATGATGATGAAGGTTGAGCTGAAACAGCAGCAAGAGATCTGCTTTCTTGCTTTAGTCTGGTTTTTCTTTCTTCTGCTATCTGGTTCTCCAGGTCCCGAACCTGTCATGGAATATATGAAATTATGAATCACTTTGATAAAAAAAAAAAATGGCATCTGTCTAAGTTACTTGCATTGCATGAACATTTCTGAAGATTATACCTTTTCCTGAAGGGCTCTACAATGGTGTTCTCTTGCAGCAAGCTTGAGTTGCAAGATTTGCAAGTTATCCTGTAATTTCTTTGTTTCCTTCTCGTCTTGTTTGAGCTTTTCTACCTTTAATTATGACAAAAAATTTCTGAGTTCCAGGAATTGAAAAAATCATGGTTATTCTTATTAGAAGAACAATTTTACACTAGCTTACCATTTGCTTGTACTTAAACAGCTCAGTGTGGTCTACTTGCTTGCGAGCAGGGCCACTCTCAATTCTGCGGACACGGGTGGCGAAATTCAGTGAGCAAAGTGTCTCTCCCAAGTCTGCTGCGCTTGGACTTACCTGCACAAACATTAACGTTTTGCAGTCTCCTCCTGCATTTCAGCCCCAGATCAAACATTATTAGTTATAAAATTCCAGGCGTATTAGTAAAATCAAATCACAAAGGAGTCATTTTCAAAGGATCATAAATTCATAATGCTGTAGTGGAATCTCACCTAAAGAGCTTTGCAGCATATGAGTGAGTTTTGAGTTCCTGTGTCAAACAGAGGAAACAAATAATAATGAGGAAAAGGATCATTCTGTAAGAATGTGTTTAAGTAAGGAAAGGAGAATTGCCTGTAAGGGATGTGGGCTGATTTGGAAGCAAGGGCAGAAATAACATCACCAAGAGCTGATAGAGACTTGTTTATGAATTGAGATTCCTTCAGTCTTTCTCCTTCAGCTTCAGTTTTTCCCACGCGCTCACTGCCAGCTAAGTCTACTAGCCAAAGGTGACTCTTTGTTCTCTGGCCATTGATTAAATTTTCCCCCATTACTGTTACTCGTAACAAACTGCGTGTGAAACCACCTCTTGGTCATTATCTATAATATGTAATAACTAATAACTTCTATCAAGATGGCAAGACCAATAGTTTCATTGAAAATTTTATTACATCTACCGAGTATTGACGCAAAGAAAGCAACTGCCCCAGCTTAAAAAATGACATATTCTAGGAAAATAACTGTTATTTAATATGATTAAAATATTTAAGAATTAAGATCTTCAAAAACTCGAAAATACAAATGTTTATCTGTAAGAATCAAGATATACCAATGAGAACGGCTGCTAAGCTCATTAGCACAGGTGGATCCAACTGATCTGACTCGGTTTCCAGTCTTAAGTATTTCCCACACATCTTCAGTTCCATAAACACAAGCTTCAACTAGTCCTGGAACTTCTTGGGTTCCTTCTGCAGCTTGCTTTATCTCCAATCTAAAGTTTAAAAATTTGTTCTCTTCATTAGTGATACCGCTTGAGAAACATTTTTATACATCAAAATTTCATGCATGAAGTTGGGTAGAGAGGGAAGAAAAACTGGAGACTAAATCTAGTTGAGAATTGAAATGTAGAGATGGTTAGAAAACTATGCAACTCAAAAGAATGTCATGTTTAGAACCATGAAACAATAATGTCATTTTTTTTTTCAGACTCTTTATCCAGCAAAGCAATGTCACAGGAATTCTCAGATCTTGTTTTTATTAACAACATATTCAAATGGTTGTTAAATTATAAAATAAAAGAGCTAAAAACGACAGTGCTATATCCTCCACGAGATCTGAGAACTCACTTCCTAGTAGGTTGTGCAGAATTTTCCACCAAGAGATCTCTTATCTTCTCATTGTAAACCTCCAGCATGCTAACAGACAATTCATACTTCATTGTGCCATGTCTCTCTTCAGTTATCCGAAATAATTCTTCCAGGGTTCTGTAGTTAACTCCCCTGTGTTCTGGTGTTCCCTCCATTGTAAATGTTTTCCCAGTTCCAGTTTGCCCGTAGGCAAATATGCAGACATTATACCCATCCAATACTGATGTAACAATGGGTTTGGTCTGTTGAAAAACGGCCTCTGCATAATAAAAATTGGTTTCAGGTTCAATAATTTTCCATAAAAAAAAAAAAACAAATTCTTCATTGCAATACCAACAAAAGATGTAACTTCTCTTGTACCTTGGTTATCTTCCGGCCCAAATACATGATCAAATTTAAATTGCTTCCTAGAAGAATCTGAGCAAATGACTTGAAGCTCGTTATCTGAAGACGACTCAAAATTGATAACAGATGCAGACCCATTAGCAATTTCACTCTCATTTAATGGTCTGCATCTGCAGAAAACTCTGATATTTCCCTTGAGTTCAATTACTTCATTGTAAAGCCGCCTACGCTCGGAGGACTCCTCCAGGTATTTTCTTTTCAATAGTTCATATTCAGTACCTAGTACCAGATGAAAATCCCAAAACCTATTATATTAATATTATGACTAGACTAAACCAGAAAGAGAGAGAGTATATTCAATTTTCCATTTATTTTTTTAGTTTTCTACTAGAGCCATACCGAGAAGCTGCACAGACTTCAAAACATCAGTGCCCGGAAAAGATTCAGTAGAGAGTTTCACTTCATCAGATAAGGCTATGTGCTGCTTCTTCAAATCCTAATGCATGAATCATAAAATTCAGGTAAACTAAACTGTGAGCAATAAAACAGAACATGAACTGCGAATCCAGAACTTTGAGGAAAAGAAAGAGACAGGATTAAACACGGTTTTAAACTAACACTAAAGATTTACCTGAATTTCAGTACCGAGATCAAGTATTTTCTTCAATATGGGAAGTGTGTGACCCTTATCCGGAGAAACTTCATGGATTCCATTGGACATACTGTTTTCATCCATGGAATCAGAGTTCTCGTTCACTAGCTTAGATACATTATCTGATGAAATTCCAAAATTCAATAAACCGGATTATTGAACGTAATGTTAGCTGAGATTAAGATTATTGAGGGAAACGATCCAAATAATATTTATTTTCTTTTTTGTCCTTCCAAATCGAAATGAAAAATTAAATAGAGAATAGGGCGGGAACCTGAGCGGGGAGCGATTGACGGTTGCATCAGTTCGCAGTCAAGAACGAATTGGTGGAATTTTTCAGCGAGCATTTGAATTTGAATGCTTTGATCTGCAAGAATCGGTGAGTTGCGTCAAAGAATAAGGCAATTCAATTGATCGGTGAATAGAGAGAAAGAGAGAGTACCGCTCATGACTTCTGGGAGAAGAAAGACACAGAATTCCAAATCGATCTTCCTCAGAGTTAGAGCGCAAGCGAGAGAGAGAGAATGGTGGTGAAGTGAATGTAAGGTTCTTTTCTTTGTGAGATTTCGAAGTTTGAAATTTACAACGGCTATATGCCTATATCAAATTCGCTGGGAGCGTCCACGACACCGACTTCGATTTTGGGCCCAAGGATGGGCCTCCATGGTTGATGGCCAACCCAAACTTCAGAAGCCCGACCTTGGGGGCCGCTATTCCCACACCCCCCCCATCTTTTTCTTTTTTTGGTCTTTTCAACCCTTTTTTTTTCAAAAGAGTAACAAAATACCATTTTACCTTTATCTTTATTTTATGTTTACCTCAATCCTTCTTCCCACTATTCCTCCCCCATTTCTTTCTCGCACTTTCACAACACCACCTTCCCCCATTTCACCCCATTTGCTTTATCACTTCATGGTCACCACTGTCTCCTCCATTTAGCCACCATCGGTCAATTTTCTTCCTTTGTCGGCCAAATTTAAATTTTGTAAGCCCAGCCATCACCTTTCACTCTCGTTATTGTCTCCGGTGGTTGCTTTGTAAGCTCGCGATTCTTAATTTTTTTTGCATTTTACAGATTCAACATAAACATGTTTTTGTTTTGTAACAAGAAAATTATGAACTTGTGCTTATTGGTTGTTGGCTAACCCCAAGATTTGCATCATGAAACAAAGTTGGAATAGATTTATTTTTGATGAAATTAGCATGCCAAGTGTTTGGGGAATGTGATAGAAGCAAGCGAGCATGCTTTGAGCATCCAATAGAAGCAAGTGATAATTCTTTGAAAAATCCTATAAAAGCAAAGGAGAAGTATGTCATAGAAAGGTTGGATATGAACTCACGAGAAATGTTTCTCGATTACAGTGAATTTTTAACTACTATAGAAATATATTGAATAATTAACTATTAAGTGTTGAAGTTTATTATGTTGTTGAACTAATAAAGGATTATTAGATTTAGGTTTTTGCAAAATGTGATGATTTGTTAAAGTGGATTCGGCGAATTGGGAAAAGGTGCAAATTTGTTATTGTCATAAAGCAGTTGAAGAAATGACCAAGGAAGACATTTGTCTTATTGTCTTCTTGTGAAAGGGGAAGAAAGTATAAACAATACAAAGACGTGTTAACTTGCAAGTCCACTGAAACCAAAAAATGTGATTGCCCCTTTAGACTGAAAGGGATGTTTGGGAAAAACATCGGATGGAGACTTTTTTGTAATATGTGGATTTTATAACCTCGATGTAGCTAAAACATTGTGGGGTTATGCATATGCAGGTTGGTTGAGTAATAAAAAAAAAAATATCTACTAGATGAAATGACTAAAAACATGGTGAAGCCTAGTTAGATTTTGCTGATAATCAAAAGTCAAGACGAGATGAATGTTAGCACTATCAAAACCATATATAATGCACGTCAAAAATATCGTCAACACCTCCTATCGCACCATTATGGCATATATATTGCAATGACAACGCTCGTTCGTGGCAAAATCCATATTTGGACTGCATACAACATTTCAATTTCTTATTTCTATTTAGAGGAGATGGGTATGTAGTATCTATTACTAGAGATACATTGTAATCATGTGATCATTTACTTTTTCATAACACACAAACTAATTATTGTTAGACTAATTTATTTTATGATGATCAATGCAATGGTATTGATTTCTATTTCAATGGGTTCATGCTATTTTTGGTTCCATTTTCTGTCTCTGATGCATTGTGGTTTCTATCTCTGATATGTAATATGTCAAGATACAAACGTGTTTCCATTGTTTACAATAACAAAAATGTGTTTTTGTTAGGGGATATTTTTGAAAAAAAAAAAATAGCAAACACAACTTAGGGTGAAAAGAACGAAAAGGAGGGGTAGAATAGTAAGCCACCCCTTCTTCCCCCCTTCTCGATAGAATGGGCCCTTTTTTTTTTTTAAATTAACTTAGGTCATCTTGATCCGATCATAAGTAAATTTAATTGAATTAAATGTTAATTTGATATGTATAAACAAAAGAATCACCTGTTAAAATATAATAAGTCTTAACTAAAATTAATATAACTCTTGAATAAATAAAACAATAGCATATAAGTATAAATATTAAAAAAATGCAAGTCATAAATAAATGAAGTAATAACAAATTGCTATTTTTTCTAATCAAGTGACCAATATTAAAAAGTAGGAAGTAACATAGTTCTTTAATGGACATTAACCTTAATTCCCAAGTAATTTTTGCCTTATAAATTTACGATTACAAATTCTCCTTTAAGTGTGTCAATTTATCTAAAACTTTTTTTTTGTCTAGAAAAAAATTATACACGTCAAACTTTTACACCAAATAAGTTAAACCTAAATAGTTCCTAAAAAAAAGAGGTTAAACCTAAAAAGAAGGAGTAAAGTCTTAAATGATACATTTTTTTGGTTTACTTTTTTATGTACAAAAATGATAATAATGTTTGAATCTAAAACTTCATACAAACAATTGAAATCTCCCACTACTAAACTGATTTTAGTGGGTTAAATGATACATTACTTTGAACTAATTATCTTGCAAATTCATGTTATTCTTCAAGTTGACTGGACGTTATATAATCTAGTTTGTTTTTTTTTTTTTGAGAAAGTTATATAACCTAGTTAAACTTATAATTCTTTAAAAAACAATAAACTATAAGATCATTAAACTCAAATTAATACATTTTACATAGAACAATATTTTCTAGCATGATGGTATGAAAACATCTTTTATGAATATAATATATTTTGAAATACGTATTATAAAATATCGTTTGTTTTAAAATTTTGTAAATTAATTCGATACAGATAATGTCTAAATTTATATATTTTATTCAAACACCAAGTTTTGACTTAGCCATTAGTCGTACAAGTGAAAATCGGGTTCACTTGTATGGTTTTATGTTGGAGTAAGGATGAGGCTGTCCTCGAAGGGATCCTATCAGAAAGAAATTAAATTAAATTAAATTAAAAGCGAGGGAGCAAAAGCAGTTTATACCCTGTACTTTTTTTATTTTGACGGTAGTTTATGCCATGTACTTGGGACGAGTCTAGCATGAAGTACCATATTAGGTGGTACATGGATGAAGCACTTCTATCCACCATTTGATATATTAATAAAAAAATGAATGGTTGGGATTGCTAACCTGTTACCGGTTAGTAATTTAGAATAGGTTTTTGCAGTTTAGTCTACATATAAAAGCATGATCTGGATGAATTTGTAAAATTTCTTCCGTCAGATTTGGGAGCCTGAAAACCATAGGAGAGCAGACGTCTCTGTGACAGCTAGGGCGATGCCATGGTTGTATGAAAGAAAGGAGAGAGCGAGAAGGGAACTGGAGGGAGAGGGAAGAAGAGGGAGAGAGGTGGAGAAATAGGAAGGCATTGGTGCATGGCGGCCATCGTTGCCGCCTCTTGCCGCGGGGAGAAAGAAAAAGAGAGATAGCACAGAGAGAGAAAGGGTGAGCAAGAAGATGGCAGTGCGTTGCGGTGAAAACGGAGAGAAGGGGAAGGAGTGACAGTGTCACTGTTCAGAGGCCAACATGACTGTGAATGTGAGCAAGAAGGAGAGGGATAGCACGAAGAGAGAAAGGGCAAGCAGGACAGGCAAAAGAGAGTGATGCGGGGAAACTGGGAAAGAGGGGATGGTGATGGCGGGGCGAGCGATGCTGCTGCTACTAGGGTCGAGTGAGAGAGAGGAAACGGGGAAGACAGGGAGAGAGAGAGAGATGGAGGATGGGGAAGACAAAGAGCACCGCCACATATGGCGACCGGAAATCACCCGCGGCGGTGCTTCACGGAGGTTTCTAAAGACTGATTTTTTTTTCCTTTTTTTGTGTTTTTTTTCCTTCTATTTCTTCTCTCTTTGTTTGCATTTACATGCTAATTTTTGTTGTTGTTGTTGCAGGTATCTAGTTGTTCTGTCTAAATTAATTGGAGATGGCACCGACAATTTTAGTTGTGGGTTTTGGGTCTATGATTGTTCACATTCTTAGTGAATAAGAAGGTAACCATTAAATCCATGGATCTTTGGCATTTTAGATCATTTCATCATGTTTTGACTTTGTTTGGGGTTTTCTTTGTTGGTAGAGGTTTTATAAAGAACATATATCTTGTGATTGCATCTTTATAAAGTGTTTAAAGCTATTTTGTTTGGTAGATCATTGCAGCATAATCTTGCATTACATTTATAGGTGTGATAGCATTTCCTGTGGCAATTCTCATTGCTAGTTTTCATGATTGTTCTATTGCAGATGAAATTCGGTGAACTCTATAAATTTCACTTAGATGCTTATTTATGTAACTTTATGTCTAATACTTGGTCGGATGATATTACTTGTTTATTATCTATATGTGTATTTTTGTGAATGAACTGTAGTGTGACTAAGATGGTTGGAGGTGTTATTTTGCAGCTATTGATGAGAAAACTCCACCCTCAAATTTTTTTCACGCTCATTATCACTTGTTGGTTGGTGGGGTTTCAGTTTTGTTTTGACTTTGTTTAACTTGAAGGCATTTAATGGAAGACATTTTGCTCTAAAGCGTTAGCAGCATTCTCTCTCTTTGTTTTTTTTCTTAGTGAAATCTTTGACAGTGATTTTGTTTTCTTTTGGTTGTTTCTTTTGCTTTGTCTCAATTTCATGGAAGTCCTATGTAGTGAAGGTTCCAAATTTTTCTTCATAATCCATACATTGTTCTGTTGTCTTTTTTAAAAAGTGTTGTCAAAATTTGTGTTTTTTAAGCAAAGGGCAGAGGATGATGTTGTCAAAATTTACTTTTGTTTGCCTTATTTCAATTCAATTACTCTTTTAATTTATCAAGAAACATATATTAAGATCAGATATATCTACAATGATGACTTATGTGCACTGGATTTTGTTATTGAGTATATTTTTTTAGTAATTTATGCATTCTTTTATGCTATAGACACTGAATCTGAAGCTGTAAATGAGAGGGAAAAAAAAGAAATGCATATTGTTGTTAAGTAATTGCACTGGTTGTTTTGATGACAGCAAAATTAAATAGCTTCATGAGAAACTCGCTACTAGTTGTTACTTGAAATTGAAGGCTTTCCTAATTCGAGTATAGTTTATGCAGGGTGTAAGTCAAATTTTGAAGTATGTCACTGCCTGTTCGTAATGCATAGAAACCTCAAAGTGGACTCAAGATGATACCTCAAAAATTATTCGAAATTTGTTACCTTTGATGCATTGTGAAGGTTACTGTTACTGTTATTGAGCAAAAGCCAAATGTAAAGAAGAAGAATGTGGTTGTCATGTGTGTAGACTTTTCCCCCTTTCCCTGAGCTAACAGGCAGGGAAGAATTGTTTGTCCTGGATTTGCACTTCAATCCTTAATGCATTTGGATTTTGTTAGAAATAGTAATATGTAACAACTTATAATTAGGATAATCATTTGACAATATCTGTCACAGCCAACATATAATTTAGGATATTACATTTTGTATTTAATTGTATTGATTACTTTGTCGTTATAAATATCCTGTAATTTGGATCATCAATATTTGTTGAAGGATAGTTTTAGGTGAAAAGTTCAGAAATAATATGAAATTTTTTGTTTGATAGTAAATTTAATAGTATAATAATGTATTAAATGGACTTGTATTTGTGTTATCTAATTACATGGGATGAAATAATGTAATAAAATGTGTGGGTTGAATTAATAAAAATAAGTTTAAATTTTAACGTCATGGATAGATTTAAAAAATAATTGTTTATGTTTTATTAAAGAAGTGAACAAAAATAAGTAAAATTTTAAATAAGTTAAACACGGTTAAAAAAATATAAAAGATGGCCACACTCGTGACTTATACGCGTATAGAAGTTATTTATAAAAGTTTTTTAATATTTTAATCAGTTATCATTAATTTAATGATATTTTTTATAATAGTTATTTTTATAGTTTTTATAGTTATTGTAGGTGCAGTACTTATTAGCAATAATTAAAATTTTGTACCCTTATACCATAAAATAGTTTAAGGACTATTTTGCAAATTAAAAAAAGTTATAAATTTATTATAAAAAAGTTGTTCCGGTAAAGAACTTGCTATAGGAGGTAACTTTAGTGCCTCACCGGTGAGGCACTCACTTTGCTACTTCACCCTAGATGTGCCATACCAAGTTGGAAGCAATTTGCAATATTCATCAATTATCCATGGCCTTTGGGCAAGGAACAGATTAACACTTAAAAGACAACAACATAAATGGCTTCTTCAACCATAACCTGCAACTTTCACTGTAACTACCATCCTTCAGTATCCCTTCCAACCTCAGCCACTCGTTTTTCCTTATCTTTCTCACACCCTCTACTTTGCGCCTACAATGGCCTTTCCCTTCCAACCTCTAGAGTTTTTGCCAAGTTTGAGAAATTCCAAACCCAACCTTCCCAATCCCAAGAGCCTGACCCTTCATCATCACTAGAAGAAAAGACAGAAACTTCTGTTCGGGATGATGAGGAAGATGACAGGTATTACTACCTTATAAACTGAACTTTCTAAATTATGTTTTTCTTTATCCAATTTATGTGTTGTGACTTGTGAGTCCCAGACAACAGTGGATAGAAACTGTTATAGTTTCCACACATAGGACTCTTATCTTCAGGGTTATATGAGCTTTGTTTTATGTAGGCTCTTGTTTTGTTCTGAACTGTGTTCTAGAAACTCAAACATCATGCTTCAGCATGCTTGTGCCGTTTGAGTATGTCCATCAATTTTGAGTCACGCCATATTTTGAGGTCATATGGGAATAGGAAGTTGGTAGATTGATGAAGTTAGATATACATTCCAATGGGTGTCAAAAAGTTGTTCACTTTTTGCTTTTTGTTTCAGTTGCTTGCCTTCAGACTTGGAGGGTGCAGTGCGGCAATCAAGTGAGGCCGCGGCCTTATTTGTATCTTCAGGAGGGATGAGAGCCATAGTATGTACCAAAATTTCATTTTCTTTTTTTATTTCAAACATTCCGAATGCCATTTATTAATTCCAAGTTCTGCACTGCTGGTTGCTATTAGGTGAAGGATACCTTATGGAGGGTGGGGATTTTTGGCTTAAATCTGTTGTGTTGAACATTTTCTTTGGTATTGCAGTCCTTCTAAAGAACTTAGCCATCTTAACCTGGTTAAGATCAATAACTGTCTAAATTTAACATGTTAAAGGTGACCACAAGTAAGATCAAAATTAAATTTTCATTATTTTACATTTCATGTAACTACATGTTTAAGCCAAGGCAGTTTAGTGTTAGAAAATGTTGCTATATAGAATGCATTTTAATAGGTGGGTTGGTTTGTCAGTCAAAGTTAATAATTGTTTTCTTTCAGCTGCTTAGCGCCACATGCTTCTCTCACTAAAATATTTTAACTGTCTTACAGGTTGAACTTTTAATCCCCCAACTGCAATTTTTAGACGATGAAGGCGCGCAGGTGGAACTCTGGGAATTGTCAAGGATTTTTTTGGATACACTCATTGAAGAAAAAAAATGCCAGGTTAGTGGGATGTATTCTGGGAGTTATAAACTTGTAGCACATGAAATGTATGAAGGATTTTCTGAATTGAAAATGATTTTGCTATTTCCTATACAGACCTTCTAATATATTCTCCATGATGTGATTGCATGTGTTGTTATGTTTATTTAATTTGAATTGCTTTTTTTTGCATGTAATGTACATTTGAGACACCCATGAGTCATAATCATAACCCACCTTTGTGGTTTCTCTACTGTTGGATGTACAAACATATTTATATTTATGCCATCTATAAGGCAGGAGGCAGCTAGTATGTCACTATACTTGGTATCATTAATTGTTTAGGTCTTGGTTATCAATAGGTAAGAATAGAAGTTACAAATTTTAAATGAAAATACTAAAGAGTCTCCAAAATTCATTTGACTTGAGGATCCACAGAAGAGATGGTTGTGCTATGATTACTGACTTTTCCGCACATGATACAAGTATCGACAAAATAGATACTCATGTTATGAATACTGAATTTCCTGAGTATTATCTTCATTGACTATGGTGCTTCATGATGAATCCGATAAGGTTCTACAATATCTGAATTAATGCATTTGTTTTGCTAGTTGTAAACTTGGTTGCTAAGTTTCATGAATTTGATTGTTAGAGAGTTAAAGCCATATTTCCAGATGCTGGTGCAGCAGCTCTTCTGAAATATCGGTGGAAAGATGCTCTATTTAGATTTGCAAGGTAACTTCCAGCACATAGATTAATGCTTTATGCCTTATTCTGTGGGCAAAACAGTCATAGGTGTACTATCATATATTAGATTTTGACTTTTGCATTGAACATAAGTACTTGATGGCTATGTTGTTGCAATTCCGTCCATAACAATTTTTTTTTCTCTGTATTTATAGTCATGCTATAATTATATCATGTACAGTTCCTTTTGATGTTTATCCAGCTTAAGTGACCGGAAGCCTGTAGAAAGTGACGATGAGATTGTGGTTATGGTTGTTCCTGATTATCAGATGTTAGAATATGTAGAGAGAATTGCATCCAATCTCTCAAATGATCCAGTAAATCCCTCAACTCTCCTGATCTACCTTTAATGTGATCTTTTGAAATTCAAACATCCATCAACTGAACAATGTGATAAACTTTCCTCATCAAGAGGGAAAGCAATCTCTGAAAGCTGCTTATATGGGCAAGGGGTTCAAAACTAATGATACTTCTCATATTTGTCATTCTAGAGATCTGCCATAGACTGTGAGATAGCCATCTCACTATGCCATTTCAGCACCTTGCATTTAGTTTAGAAATTGCCATGTATGTTTGTGTTTTATTATTTATAATTTTCTTTAAAACCATATATATATTGGCAGCCTAGGCCCCTCATCATGTGGAATCCACGCCTGATTAGTGAGGATGTTGGAGTTGGGGTTAATGTCCGGAAATTAAGGCGCTTCTTTCTAAGGTATGATTTCTGAGCCATTGCATGGTTTACTTCTTAAGCTTCAACTGACTGTAAGTACTAAGTAGTATTTACATAAACTGGAGTTGGATTTTGTGTGCTTGGTTTTTTCTGCTACTATCTGGATTAAGTTCCTTGAGTGCATTTCATTCTTAATACAGTTTATTACATTGGTTTATTCTGATCACACTAGACTACTAAATTCTGACTTTTTGTTGTGCAGCACTTTTACAACTGTCTATTTCATGCGACCTATGCCATTTGGAGCAATCTTTAGGTGTTATCCAGGGTAAGGTCTTTTGTTCCCTCCCATAAGGTATCCTGTTTTGATTTATATAAAAAAGATTCACTTGTGTTTAAAAGTGGACTATATGGTTCACTTTATTTCTAGATAGTGCAATCTGGACATGATTCAATATCGTATATCCTGTTTCCATGGAGATAAAATTGATGAAATTATACAGTGTTAACCGTATGTAAATATGATTTTGGCTTTACCGTAATTGGCTTCTCCAAATATTAATTGCAAAGCTGAATTTATTTATGATTTGTTGCTTGCTTCCTGTTCTGTTGATCTACTCAGATTGTGGAAAGTGTTCAGTGATGACAAGGATAGGCCAAATAGATATTTGCTTGCCAAGGAATTCGAGAGCCGTCCTGATGCTGAAGACATTGAGGTTAATAGTTTCATTTCTAAACTACCTTGCCGGATACAACCATTTTCTATGGTTAAGATACCTATTATTCATGTTGGTGATTTCTTTTAGAAAAAATAAAATAAAAGGAATAACATCATTAGAGAGAGAAAGGAAAGACAACAAATTTGTTGGTTAATAACAACCCATAGTTAAAAGAACCTGAACCCAACCTAAGCAAAGAAAAGAAAAAGGGTCACTGACCTTGATAACCATACATCCTTAAAATCAATATGATAATATATTAATCTCTCGGTTATCTTTTCCTATATGGTGCAGCTTCTATTTGGCGATGAAGAACAGAAGTCAGAGCAAGGGCAAGGTTTGCTTGACAAAGCGGCAGGCATTTTCTCTTCAATTAGCCGGATCATGAAGTCTATATGATGATTGATGATGATCTTTCATAATTGTTCTCATCATTAGTGAATCTCACCCCCATCCATCTCGATTATATGTTTGCTTCTTCAAAATTAATTTTAGAAACCTTACAACTTTAATCATATACTATAATGCACGTACACATATTGCGATGTATTTGAATTTGTGCCAGACCGCACTCTTGTTAGTCAAGGGTTTATCCCTACTTTGTATAGAAGAAATGTTTTTGTTTTGCCAAGCTATTTAAAACGATTGGCTTGAAGAATAAGCGATTTACAATCACAGATAAAATTGACTCATTATCAAATTACGAAGTCAAAAAATGATTGACGCACAACATAGCCTTCACTCCATTGCCAAGAGCCTTAGCTCGCAAGAGATTGAGACAGTTTGCATTTTCTTTTATGGGGTACAATTGAAGTTTAGAAAGAAAAAGTTACCTTATTCCAAGTTGAGCATTAAGATGAAAAAAAGGAAAGCAAGGATCCATACAAAACCTAGTGGGAAAGTAGCCAAACTTACAAGGGGAGCATAGACGAAGAAGGCCCCATAACTGAGACTTTTAAGCAAAAGTCATTTAAAAAGCAACAATCAAACCATTAAAATTGTATGGAACATTGAAAATTGTCTGTCTTTCTGCAGTAGTTTAAAAATCCCACTATTCCATTTTATTGTACAGATTGGAAAACAAAGCACCAGAAATATTGGTCTTATCTGTGACATACAATGGGAAATATGAATTCTCGAATGTTGTCTGGGTATGCTAACTTGCAAGTTATAGGAAAAAAAAAAAAAAACTCATGAAGTTCTCTCTGATGTATTTTAAGTAACACACAGTCGGTCAGTTTACAAGGTTGCCTGTGACATCACTAAAGAGCTTCATGGATGGCTTGTCCGTGGTAATTCCAGCCATGCAAAGTAACTCGAGGAGAGACACCTGGAGGGACCTCAAAAGATATTTTAATAGTCATGGTCTCTCCTGGCACAAGTGAAAAATAGTTATCTGAGTAATGAACGGGGAGAATTCTTGTGTCTTCCCCCTCCTTGTGGTCCCTATTTGAAGCATGAACAGAAAAATGAAGAAAGAAAGCAACACCGATATCCTGTCCATTAATTTTAGAAACCATCAAACCATCACTTTTCCCAGCAAAGCATTTGTGTATCCTCTTAAACCAACCAAATTCGTGTTCTTTTCCAGTCCCACTATCTACAGTTTCCAGTGAGTCTGTAACAAAGCAGCTATTGCTTTGTCTAGCTGTTGAACCTTGCTCCAATGTTAAACTTTTAGAGTCTGGTTTTTTAGATGTGTTTTGCACATGCATTCGAAGTTTATAACTGGATTCTTCAATGAAAACCTCAGATGTTATCTTGAGAGGTATTTTCTTCTTCCTGTACGGCTCTAATAGCTTGTAATCTCCACCAGGAAGATGCAACCAATAAAAGTTTCTAGATAAAATTATATTATCAGACATGTTGTAGAGTTTGAGAAGAAGAAAGTAGACTGGCTTTGGATTTTTTGACTTTGGATACTTCATCTCAACAATAGGTGTTACTTTTTTTGGCAGCGCAGTGAGATTTTCATGAACTTTGTAGTGTGGACATGTGCCTTCGAGGTCCCACACTGAAACTTCCATAGCTACATTAGACAATTCTTCTGATGTAGTATTCACAACCTGTTTTAAGAAGAAATGTAAAATGATATAAAACCTTTAAGAAACTATTCATCACTGGGCCATCACATAATTTGCAGAGGAAATTGTGATTATTCCAATTTTCACCAGTTCAGTACTCTTGTAATCCCTTTAACCTGCTATTTTTGGCTTCTTATCTCAATTTTCAAATTATAGAGCCAGAAAAGTATGTCACATTGTTAAATGGTATTTCTATTTTCATTCCCAACTCATGAAAATAGAAGTTTAATTTAGATGCTTACCTCTATAAAATATGTAGCCAGATTAAGCTGTACATGAATTGGCTCTGCAGCGCATCGACAGCCATAGAAACCTGCTGTTTGGTCAAGAAGATGATCATAAAATTGACCTCTCAGACCAGTCCAAGGATTTTGTGTCTTCCAAATCAATACTCCTGTATATTTTTTCCACATGTGAGAAGTCCATCCCTCCAGAAGAGCTCTATATTGTATGTAGTTAACTAGTTGAGCCTGAGATGATTATAGTATAAAAATAATAAAGTTCAACAACAGAACTACAAAGATAGGAGACTTGAAAATGCATCATGAATGTCCACCTGGATAAAGTTTTCTTACCTTCAAACAAAAATCATCAAGATCTTTTACATCACCATAAAGCTGAATTTGATCATGAACCTTGGTTGGTTTTGAATATGGAATGTATTTATGGTATTTCCATATGGGATTTGGAACTTCTTCTACATAACCATTGGAAAGTTTATTAAACAGTGGTATTTGCCATCCTTCTGATGGCATTGTTGCTCTTATGGTAGCAGCAACTGGCATTCCTACAGAACCAACCTCAGGGTTGAATCCATAGTTGTAAAAACTATCCTTGAAGAAATCTTCAGGATTTTGAATTTCATAAGGTCCATCAGTGAAGTTCCCCTTCCCATCTGCAAACCCATCCCATAATGATCCTTGTATGTAAATCCGTGTGCCATCAAGATACTGGCTAGGATCCCCCAACCTTGGGGACAAGTCACCTACAGGTTTTCCTTTTTCTTCTGCATGTTTAAAATAAGGATGAAGTTTGAGATCATTTTTCAGAGCAGCATTTATATCATCTGGTGGAACTTGTTCATTTCCACCAACCCAGAGGGCAAGACTAGGATGATTTCTAAGAAGCTTGACTGTGTCTCTTGCACAAAACAAGAAAAGGTCATGGTCTAGTGGACCATTTGGATTTGATACTGGGATACCACGTCCATCAACATCCCCAGTAATCCAGAACTCTTGCCATACCTACAAGATTCACCAGCAACATGATCAATTATCGAAACTAAAACTGCCACCAACGTAACATAAGATGTATAGAAACAAACATACTGGGTGGGACCAACAGTGATCTGGTGAAGATGCATAAGTTCTAAACCAGTAAATTATACAGTGATCATTTAGTCTAGCTGCAGCAGCACTTTATAAGTTTTTTTGAAAATAAACATGATAAGATTTGTGCCCAGGCTCTAGATATCCCAATATTGTAGTAATCTGATCTCATAAATCTAACCTGC
The DNA here is from genome assembly GCA_004329165.1 of Spatholobus suberectus. Taxonomy (NCBI): domain Eukaryota; kingdom Viridiplantae; phylum Streptophyta; class Magnoliopsida; order Fabales; family Fabaceae; genus Spatholobus; species Spatholobus suberectus. Next base: position 35,250,997 of record CM014735.1, on the reverse strand, counting down.
TTTAATAATGACGATGGAGTCATTCAAGCTAATACAAACTGCTACATCCATACAAAAGCACTCAAAAAGGAAAGGAACACAAATAAACTACATAGGCACACTGCAAAGCAGCACTAACACAGTGCATACAAAATATAACAAAGAATGAATATTAAGCAGCACATATAAGCGAGAATGGGGGTGTAGTACATCTTACCAGAAGACCATAATAATCACAATAATGATAAAACTCTGGCCTTTCAGTGAGTCCACCTCCCCAGCATCGAAGCATGTTCAAATTCATATCTGCATGAAACTTGATATCTGTTTTGTATCGCTTCTTTGAAAGTCGCAGAAGCCCATCAGACAATATCCAGTTACCCCCTCGTATAAAAATTGGTTCTCCATTGACTTTGAACAACCTATGAAAACATGCAGCAAAACATATACAAGAGCAATTTAAAGCTTGAATTAATCCTACTAAGGAAAAGTAAAATATTCTAACACTGAAGGAAAATTAGAAACCATAATACCTTCCACCAGTAGCACCATCAATATGGCTTTCAATTTTGCGGAATCCAAAGTAATGGCTCCATGAATCAGACTCACCATATCCTTTAACATCAATGTTAATAATAACATTGTACAAGGATTGCTTCCCCATTCCATTTGGCCACCATAAATTGGGCTTGTAGAAGAAGAGCTGCCAATGCCAATAATTAGCACTTGAAAAGAAGAGATAAAAATTAAACCCTAAATTATGCAAGTTAACAGGATCAATAGTAAAATGAGGCTACAAAAGATTATCAATCCAGGATTGCAAATTTTCTCAACTTAGAAAAAGGAAATGTGACAAAAGCCATACAAACAAGTTTGCACAAAAGCAGCCCAAGATCCAATCATAATACCAACAGATGATACATATACCAAGAAAATAATGTATGAAACAAGAAAAAATTACTCAAAGTACAAATTTTTCTATGAAGATATATTGAATTAATGATTTAAGTTCTTCACATGTTTTAAAACTCCATACAGACACATAAAGACAGTGGATTAGACTTTGTCTTAAGACTGACCTCAGGAAATGTATATTGCACCCGTGATCTTGCAGGAATTGAAAGATTTTGAGTTTGAAACTGCTCTACTAAGTGAATACTCCCCTCAAGTTCTGTTGTCGCATGGATACTCAAAGAGCACTCAGCAGTCCAGGAGCTCCTGTTTTCCAACTCAGTTGTGGCATGTAGATATGCTCTCTTATAATTGTCAAAAAATGATGACACCAAGTGGGGGTCAATTATTTTTACTGGCTGCACCAAACAAAGACACTGGAATCATCCTACCAAAGAACTGCTGGAGGTACCATCAACTATTAATCAACTCTAAAAAATGCTTGCTCTGATTGATTAAATGTATAGGACACATAAAAAGCAAATTAACAAGCAATGAAGCAATTCTGATGTTTAGCTCATGTCTCTGTATTATTCTAGTTTTGTTTCCCGGACATCTTAGTGACTCCCCAAATTGTATCTCGTCATTGCAATACAAGGTTGGATCTAGAGGAGTTCAGTAATATTTAATTATGAATTGAAGAAAATATGAAAAGCTAAAACCCTTTCTTTTGGGGTTAAGAGCAAAGGGCAAAGACAGTATATTGAAAAGAGAAAAATGATGAAGAGGAAAAAAGGGATTTGATAATTGGTCTCAATGGTAATTGGTAAATTTTAAGTGCATGGGGAAAAAATACTAGATGCTTTAAAAGGATCTAAAGCATTTAATTTAATACAACTCACCCCAGTAATAGAAATGGAAACCTCATCCCATATTCCAGTATTCCTATCTCTGCAATCAAATTTAACACTTGCATTAGTTATTGATACAGTTTGCTTTATATTGCTTCTTCATAGTTCAAAAACTCTTCAAAACTCAGACAGTCAACAAACAATGCCCAAAATGCTCTATATTTTGTTTCATTTTCTTTTCCTTTTTCTGTGCATAGAAGGACATCATAAAGTCATCAAAGGAAATTTAAACAACATATCCAAAGGAAATTTCAGTGTCATATGATATAATGTATGCCTCTACTTTGATGCCTTATTTTACCTTTTCAGTCTAAATCCTCTTTTACATCAACTTTAATTGTGAATAGAACATAATGACAAAGTAAAATTGTCTCCATGTTGTCAAAGGAATAAACATTCTGATTATTCAATCACATAAAAATATCAAATTCATTGATTATTAATTGATATTAGAATGACAAGGATATTGCTAGTTTGTTACCATAACCTAGACACTGGCTAACCATAAAAGAACTTTAGGTTTTCTATTCAAGGAAAGCAGAAAATGAATTACCACACAGGTAATAACAATTTCACCTTATAGGAGCCATCCAATCCCAACCTTGTACATATTGTGTGGCCACATCCTTTCCTATCTACACAAAAGGAAAAAAAGAAAGAAAAACATGACTTATATAATCTGCACACATCATTCACTCTTCTTGTTTCCTAGTCTCTCTCTTACTCTCTTAAAATTCAATAAATTTTAGAAGTTATCGACCACTTGAATTGATAATTGATGCTTTTACATAACAGGAAGTGAAATAATCAAGAAGGACAAACCTCGTGATCACCACCTTGTCCCCCCTGAGGAGGAATGCTTCCAGGATGATCCGGAGGGTGAACAAGAACAGCAAGCAAGTTACTACCATCAGAATGAATTATATTAGTGACATCAAGCGAATGCCTCCGAAACATTCCTTTTGGGAGGACCATCTTGTGCCCGTTTAAATAAACATCAGCAGAGTAATTGATTCCACGGAAGTTCAGATCACAGTGCTGATTGCCTGACTGCAAAGGGTCCAGTAGTTAGCAATGTCCATAAAACTCCAAAAATAGAATCATCAAACCAGAAACCACAAATTTTCCCGCGAATCATCTTCCTATATGCTGAAAACCAATTCCACAGACTTCAAAGCATCAAATTTGAATTCGGCTCAATCAAATTAACAGCCCACAAAATATGAAACCAAAATCAAATCACATATTACTTTCAAATCTAAAATTGTATAATAAGAGGGAGCAGGAGCAGAATCCCTACCAGCTTACACTGAAAGGTTGTAAAGAACCAGAAGGTGTAGTACTCTCTTCCAGAATCGGCAATATCTAAGATTGCCTCATTTCCTAGTCCATAAAAAGGATCAGGCACCACTTTGTTCTTCACCAAGGTAGCCAGAACACTGTCAAAGTGTCACATCAATAAAGATCACTTCAAGTAAACAGTCACTTCCACAAGGAAGCATCATCAGACCTCAAGCAATCAAAAAAGAAAGCACAATTTGCACGCATTGCATATTTGCACTGCATGTACGCACACACCCACACCCACAGAGTAAGTGAGAGAGATTACGTTCCAGGGACGATAGCTTCCATCCATGGTTGGGTGGGGGCAGAGGGAGGGTGCGTCGTGGTGAGTTGACTGCCAGTCAAATGGACCTCCGTGGACCTGGCCTGCAAGCCATCCCGAATCCAGCGTCGTCTTGGTCATTGCGTTGCTTGGAATGGAAAAACAAACAGCAACAACGCCGACCACAGAGACTTACTTCAACTCATTGACTTGACCCAATGATCCTTATCTTCTCTTGTCTATGTGTTTTCACTTTCTAATGAGCCATGACTCACTGGTAGATGAGCAATGTTAATGTCGGTATTCGGTAAGCACAAGAGACAGTACTCTATTTAATCATGCTACATGAGACACGTGGTATTTGTCTATGCAACTGACAACGTTGCCGTCCATAGTACCCATACATGTTAGTATGTTGAGTTCCAAGTGCCCTGGCTGTCCGATATTGTCTAAATACTAGTAAAATATCTGTACAGATGTTATTGTGCTTTTCAACCATGCTAATTGCTAGTTGTTACCCAGCACCCACATTTTTACGCCGCTCACGGTCCAATGAAAGTAAATTTTGAAAGAATTTTTTTATTTTAAATAAAAGAGTTACATATTGGGTCTTTTTGTCAATATATGTAATCTTTTTTGTTAATATATGTGACTTTTTGATTTTATGAAAACTAATAACAAATAATTTTTTGTTAGTAAACTTAAGGTTTGAGCTTTAGTAGCTTTACTCTTGAACTAGTCCTGTAACTGTTGCGGTTTAATTACCTATTTGTGCTTGTTACATAGTATAGAGGGTTTAATTAGATCCTCTAAATCCTCTTGGTTTAGCTCTATGTTACTGCTTTGGTTTATTTAACCAGTAGATTGGTTAAATTTGTTTAGTCAACTTAGAGCATCTCTTGGCCAGTTAGGGACTAATTTGTGGAGATTATTTAAGACTCTGAGTTCTTTTAACGGATTTTTTTTTTTCATACATATATATATCTGAGAATAAAACTCTTATTACACATACTTAAGAGATATATGGTTATCCGTAAACCGTACGTGTCACACCATGCTGTAGATTGATTCAATTTACTGCCTTCTTTACTCCTCCTACTTCAAATCCCGAATTCTAGTTCCGGTGAGTTATATAAATTAAGTTCCGGAACATTAATGCATCTTTGGTTTTTTGGATGCAGAAGGCATATTTGATTCGATAAACTACATTTTATTTTTTATTAATAATTAATTAATAATTGTAATAGTGTGATTTTATTTTTACGATGTTTTTTATTCTAAAAAATTCATAAAGAAAACAATAAACAATATTTTGTTAAAAATTTAAGGGAAATAAAATAATATTTTTGTAATTATTAATAAAATATAAAAATTCTTATATCAAATAAACCGTTAATTGGTTTGAAATCTTTTACTTATCTTATATGTGTTTTTTTTTATTTTTTATCAGATCTTATATGTATTTAATTTTTCTTATATTCATTTTTATTAGCTTTCATATTCATGTATATTTTTTATGTATGATGACAGTAATAAAGTTTGAACGTAAGTTTCATACAAACTATTCAAACCTCCAATCTTTTATTGGCTCCATCTCAATGCATTTAAGTTACCTTCTATGTATTAATTTTTTTAAATATCATTCACGTTAATTTAAATAAATTTCGATACAAACTCCTTTTGTGGAAAGTTAACAAATTCTTACTACCTACAATAAAATAGTAATAGTGTGTCACTGTCATTTTATTAAGTAGAACTATGCAAATCTTAATTTTAATTTTATTTTTATGACAAAATATTGATCAAATTGGAATACAACTGTCATTTTTCCTTTTTCTTTTTTGTAATTTCATGCCTAAATTGATCTTGATACAGTGATACTTTCCATCAAAGGATGCTTTCGCTGCTCTAGAGAAAAAGGATTGTTCTTTCTATTTCATTAAGGACCATTCATTTCAAGTCCGTGCCCCAATTTTCAACGTCTTTTCCCTAAAAGAAATATCCCCGCAGAGACTTTCATTACAGTGAGTCAGCCACACTAACACTCCGTTTGGTTAGTGAGAAATAGAGGGGAGGAAGGAGGAAAAAGAAAGAAGAGAGAAAAAAATAGCAAAATACATATTATTTGGTGGAGTAAAAATGCAATTTTTTTTTTGAAAAAATAGGTAGGTTCCACATGTTAATATTTCCACTCACATATGAGATGATTTGCGGAAACGATAGCTACTGTACATTTATTTTCCAAAACTGACCTGCATGCCTCTGTTTCTGAGTTTTGGCGTTAGCAACATGCCAAAATCGATTATGCATGAAGACAAGAATTGATTGTTTTATGTACAACCAAAATCGATTTATGTAAATTAACAACCAAAATCGATTTGTGTATGAAATTTGGAGCTCAAACCAATTCCGAGCTCAAATCGATTTATGTAAATTAACAACCAGACATTTTAGCTATATCTTGCAACGTGTTATGAAATTAACAACCAAAATCGATTTATGTAAACTAACATTTATTCACATACCTCAAGGTTCATCTTAATCGATTTACGTACAACCAAAATCAATTTTATGTGCATGAAATTCACAAGGATGCTTTTTGAACCTCCAACAAAACCGATTTTGTTGAAGGGCAAATCAACTATTTGTGAATAAATTAGAATAGATGCTCTCTGGACCTCCCATTAAATCAACTACATTTGACAAGCAAATCGATTATATTACTTGAATTTCTTCAACATGCTTTTTGGAGGTCCAATTTAATCAATATAGTTGACCCCAAAATTGATTATTCGAAAAGAAAAAAATGGAAAACATGTATTCACGTTTAAGGGTAAAACTATATTTTACTAATAATCTAATTTTCTTTCTTTTCTTTTCTTTCAAACCAAACAACCTCACAAATTTATTCTCACTCTATTTCTTTTCAACCAAACAACTTTAACTTTCCTTCTATTTCTTATTTATTTCTATTCTTTTCTTTTCTCATCTATCCACTTTCACTTCCTCTATTTTCATCCTCTCTACCAAACAAAGTGCAAGTATTATCAAGTGATGACTTGGGGAAAAAATATGGCGAAACTAAGACGTTGGACTTGAATGCAATCGATGAATGACAATTACTGAATTTGGTGACTAGAATGGTTAATTTGTTGTATGTTTTGATTATCTATTTTTCTAGAGCTTTTAAAGGAATAGCATCTTATTCCCTAAGTATTATGATACATTTGATTTAGGCTTTTGTGTTTACTTTAAATGTTTACAACCTACAAAATAGTGTTTTAATTTTAGTTTTTAATGTTATAAAATTATGATATTATATTTTTTCAATATTATTTTAGTAATATTGATTCCAAACTACTAAATATTAAACCCCCAATTAATGACCAGTCTGATTTTAAAAATATTATTTCATATACTGAATTACTTTATTTTTCATGATCTTCCTTATATTATTTTGACCACATTTATAAGGACAATAGATGTTAAATGCCTAACAATTTACAATTTAGCGAGTACGAATAAAAACAAGGATTCAAGCTCTAGGACTGTGTGCTTCAATTAACAGTCATTTTCCACCACTATCTTTGCAAATCCTCATTCAGTAGCAATTACATCTCTTCGTAAAATTGCATTGATATTGTTACTTTCTTTTCTTAAGCCCCAGCCCCTTTTTCCTCAACGCCATTTTATAAAAAATGTCCACATGGACCATATCAAGATAAAAGAATAGGTGACTTGGAGGCATTTACACGATCTCTAATCTCTAGCATACATCATTCATAGTAAGACATCAAGACGGTCTACTTATCGTCCAATAATCAACCTGTTGATTGAAATTCTAAACACTTATGGTCAGCCAGGTACGGGGTGAAAATAAGTGATTTTTGGACCAGTTTTTTGTATCAGTAAAGTTGTCTTGAATATTAACTGTTAAATACTCATTTAAACTTTTGTGATAGCTAAAACGAATTTTGGCATCCAAACTTCACGTTAATCTTGCTCAATGAATCAAGTCAATAGGTGTGGAATCCACGTGGTAGGATAATCTCAGTTTCTAGCGTCACAAGAATGAGTATTTTGTTTTTCATTCTTAAAGCAAGACGACATGGAGACACACCTATATTAGTCTATTCAACTAAACAAGCATGTGAAATATTAAAAATAAACAACATAAACAAAGCAGTACTCCACATATGTCTAAGCCAGACTGCTTTACTCAAAATAACAACATATACCGGATAGCAATGGACAACATAAAGCAACTAATCGTTTAGCAAAACGTCAAAGATTAGAGTGGATATGTAAGAATTTATAATTGTCGATAAAGCTTTTCAAGTTACCACAAATCCATCCAAAAACTAAAATTGAAAGAGTAGATGGAAATCCCTAAGATACGGCCATTGGCACATTCCATGACATCACTTCCTCAACAAATCAAAGAAGATTGCATTTTACCTCTTTCTCTTCTTGTTTCCTGCAACAGCACCCTTATTGAATTTACTAAAATCATTGGTTGTGTCAGCAGTGTTCTGCTTTTTCAATCCCTTCTTGCCTCCAAAACCAAATTTGGAATTCCTACCATCTCTTTTCTTCTGTTTCTTTCCTTTAGCAAAGGCTTGCTTTGTCTTCCCTCCTGATCGATCCCCTGGAGACACTCCTGGCCTTTTCTTATTTGACCTCTCAAATACTTTTCCATCCTCAAAGTCCCAACCCATATCTGCATCATTGGCGTTGTCAGCAAACCCACTTTGTTGCCTCTGCTTCCTCCATTTCTTAACAGATTCAATGTCCTCCTTTTTCTGCTTAGCCCTTTCCTTTAATTTCTGAGCCTGAATCTCTTTGGCCAATCTCTTGGCCTCCCTGGCCTTTCTTCTCTCTTCAGCCTCTTCCATCTTTCGCTTCTCTGCTAATAGCCGACCTTTCACCTTTTCCATGTGGCCATCTGTCTTTACCATTTCTGCATAATAGTCTGCAGGTCTCAGAAAAGGGAGACCCATTGACTGAAGTCTCTCAAAGGCCTGCCTAGTTCCCTCCAATGCCTGTGTGTAAAACGCAAGTTCTCGTGCCAAGTCATCATTGACATCTACTTCTTGCTCTTGATCAACATCGACAGAAAGTTTGTGTATCCATTCCACGTTCTCTGGCCAACTGATGTCTCCAAGTTTATCTAATAGAGCATCTCTGTTATATACTGCATTTTTAGATGGTTCAGTTAATCTCACATCTTCTTCCTGTTCCGATTCAGATGATGACATTTCTCCACCCAGATCTTCAGTTTCACCCGCAATCATTGTATCATCATTTACCAAAGGCATCGCCATTTAATCTATACAAATATTTAAAAGAAAAAAAAAGAGTTCAATTTACACCAACACAGTGCAGTCTAACATTTATAACCATCTTTATTTCTTTCATGTGCTAAACAGAACTTCATTAAAGAACATTTTAAGGGACAGAGATTTCTCAGCCAAAAAGTGGAGGGGAGGCATAACATTCAAAGCAGCTTCATAGCTTAGGATACATGAGCCAAATAAACCATATTTTGGAAATAATGTTATAGGCAGAGCCCTTAACATAATGGACATAACTATACATATAATAACAAATAAAAAATAATTGACATAATATCAGATCAACAAAGAGAAAATCAAAATTTTCTTCTTTCAATTCAAATAAATTGACATAATTATATGCATAATGACAAATATATAATAACGGACAAAATATCAGATAAACAACGTGTAAATCAAAATTCCTTTTCATTTAATATAAAAAAGCCCAATGCTTCAATAAAATGTAGGTAGCGAAAGAAGTTTTAAATTTTTTCATAGTAATGGAGCCTAGCACCTAAAAACTAAATACCCTTTTGACTTGATAGTTAATATTAATTTGCTTTCACCTGGCTCTCATAACACAACAAATGAGAACTAAAGAAACACTTGTCACTTGCATATAATGGTATAGATCAGGAACAGTACACCAGTTGCACACATGGGGGATAAAAGCAATGAATTAAATTTTAGTTAATAGTCCAAATGGAACACAGCCCATGATTTTCAACTAAGACAGCTGAATCAAGCATTGGGGACAAAAAGTAATTAAAAGCTGAATATAGAGAGATGAAAAACTGATGAGCTTAGTCCTAAGTCCCAAATAAATACAATATTCAGTAACCTCTACTCTACCCCTCCCCCCTCACAGAGAGAAAGTAGCGTACTGATTTTGCCCCCAAACCCTAAACTAGCTTAGTTGCTTTCATTTCATCTAGACTCGCAAAAGGCAATGACAGAAACGAACAGAATTAAGCAAGCACGACCTTAATCCATTGTTTAGAATAGTAAATAGAAAGAGAAATGGTATTTGATGATTTAACCAGAAAAATAGACATGAGCGTTGGGGAAAAACACTCCAACCTCGCCGCCACTGTTTGGTAACAATCAGGAAAACAGAAATAATCACAAAATAAAAAAACGACAACACATCGAATCCAACACGGAACACCAGACAGGAGAGAAAGAAAAGCTGAGGCGTGTGTGCAGCGAAAGATGAAAGAAAACTGACCTAGCGAAGCTGTGGTTGGGAAGCTCTGTGCTGTGCGCGAACCACAACGTCTTGGCTGCGATACTTTTAATTTAGGGTAACTGGCAAACGTCTCAAACTTTAAAAGGAATAGCATGCCATCTATTAAATATTTCTAATAATTTAAAAATATATATTTTTTTAATAAAATTTTATAATGTATTAAATCTTTTTAATTAAATTTCTTAATGATGCCAAAGATACTCGATAATATCTTTCAAAAAAAAAAAATACTTGATAATATATTTCATACATTAAATTACTTTTTTTTCATAGTTTTTTATATTATTTTAACCAAATTTATAAGGACAAATGTCAAAAGCCTTATAACAATTTACTATTTAATGACTATGAATAAAATCAAAAGATTCACTTTAAAATCTATTTATTATATATTAAAATAATGATCCTAGAGAAATATGTGTTAGTTTTTCATCGTTTTTATTTTCCACTTATTTTTTCATTGATTTTCCTTGTTTTTAGTCATTATTATTATTATCATTATAATAAGAAAGAGAGGCACTCCGTAGATCTCTTTATTTTTAAAAAATAAAAATAAACTAAAAGAGAAAGTATAGTGAGTAATTTAGAAAGTAGTTAAAGTATAAAATAGTAGATAATTTAAATAATAATTAAAGGATATAGTAGTTTAATAAAAGAAATAGAGAACAAAAGAGAATTTTCTCTTTATTATTATTATTATTATTATTATTTAAGTCATCATCATTATTATTATTATTATGGAAAATTACACTCACCTTCCTTAATGTCTTCTAAATTTTACACTCACTCTTCTTAAATGACACTCACTCCCCTCTAAATTTTAAATAGACTCTCACCTTTCTTGTGTTTCTGATAAAGTGACACTCATACTCCTTATTTTTTTTAATAAAGTGACAGATACAAATACTCCTTCTTTAATACTATCTAGGAGAGGTGAGTGTGAGGGTCATTTAAAAAGATCTTAGAAGAAGTAGATGCAATTTTTTCTTCTTCTTATTATTACAACACGATGATATTTCTAAAACGTTAGTTGGTATGGAATATGAATGACAAAATAGGCTTAACTCATTGGGCAAATTCATTTAACTCATTCCTTTAAGAACCTTTTTTTTTATTATTATTATTCTTCAGCCCAAGAGTTAAGGAATAATCTCTTGATCCATATTAAAATTCATTTAAGAGATTAACCTCTCCTAACAAAATTATAATTTTAAAAAGAAAGCCACCCTTTAAAATTCCTTTCAGGACTATTTTGAATAGAAGCATTATATGCCATATGAAATGTAAGAAAATTGTTATATTTCACATAATTTTAATTGTGTATATGAATTAAATTGACTTAGGGCTTGTTTAGATATAACTTTTCCATAAGTACTTATGGAAGAAAAACAAGAACAAAAAGTGAAATTAGCTTCTCTATAAACTAATTTATAAAAGCTTTCTCATATTAACTTCTTCAAAATCTAATTTTTAATTTATGCATAAACTAATTTTAACTTATAAAAAAACTTATTTCATTTTTTCATTTTATTTTTTTTTCTTATAAGTGCTCACGAAGAAGTTAATCCAAATAGTCCCTAATAAGCGAGAAGCTTCAAGTTTACTCCCAAATGGCCACAGAGAGGCTCATATGTATGGTCATCCCCTATTCTAATTCAAATCCTCATAATGTGTCCTTCTAGGATCCGCAACCTCAATCTTCCAATGCCCATCAGACAAATTGGCATTTCTTGCTCTTCTTCTCCGTTGCACAATCCTTTCATCCATTTTCTTTGTAAGGCCACAATAGGATTGCAACTCTTCGGGCATGGTATCATAAACCTGCCACCACTTGTGGTGAGCCAAGTCACTAGCAAAAATATGAAGTTCCTTCATGTCCCAATTACAGTCATAATCTCTGTAACACATCCACGGCTTCAAACCCAAGTAATGCATAACATACAAGTCCTCTGGAATCTCCTCCTTCTCGTTCCCTTCCCTCTCTTCAAAACTCTTCAAATAGTTTAGTTTCGTTGGCAACCGGTGCCACCACGTGAACACCTCGTTGACCAAACCCTGGTCACCCCCATTATATGGTTTCACCTCCAAAGTTTTCTTCATCAAGTCCTCGAACATGCACATGGATGGCTCAATGACCATCAAACCAGAGTTGAACAAGGTAAAGTCATTAGGTGCCGCAGATAATTGAGGGTACGCGAAGAGACCATCGACGCTCTTTAGGACTAGAAGATCAGCATCTAGGAAGATGATTTTGTCATACATGGTGAGTTGCCATATTCGTAACTTGCTATAGTTCCACTCGTTGTATGAACCTTTTTCGGCAAAGGGGTTTAAGATACGTTCGATGCGTTTGATCTTCCACCCTGCAGCTTTTAGACCTCTTATGGATTTGGGACCAATGGATTCGTCAGCAAGGAGGAGTAGGTCTCTGGTGTAGTTGTTGTTGTATTGAAGGATGCTTTGTGCTAGTGCTATTGCACCACACACATAAGCTTCTGAAGAGTGGAGAACTGTCACATAGGCTAATTTTGGGACCCGAATGGTGTAATTGTAATTCAATGTCGCTGGTGATTGTGACATATAGCCCCTCCTTACCTCCTCACCTGCATATGATAATAACCAAAATACGTTAATTCTTTCATCATTTTTTTTTTATTTCTCTTATTTTTTGGATCCGATGTCACTTCACTAGTTGACTTTATGACAATGTTTGAATGAAATATATAAATTTATTTCTGCGTCATGTTTTTGTTAGGACTTAAGAGCTTCGCTATGTCACAAACAGAACTCATCATATTAATATATAGTAGAAAATTGAAAAGGATAATAGAGAAGGAACTTAGGGAAACAGAATCCTCTCTAGCATAAAAGAGGTTCTTCATTTTTTTTATTACTTTTCTCTCTCCTACATGATGGTCATGACAAGAAGATATCAATTCATTGTGAAATTATGTCTTTGAAAGTTAAATAATTGTTTAATTAAAATGTATACCACTCATTAATGTAATCCAAAAACAAATAATTACCAAGAATAAATTAATTAGACATCTTATAGTTCCTTAATTGGAAAGAAAATATACCCGTTTCTGCATAACCAGGAGCAATCTGGCAGGAACCAACAGGCATAAGGATTTTGTGTCTGAGGCTTGCCAAATCAGGCTTGTACACCCAATACTCTCCTGATTGATGCAACAATAGATCATCACATTTGAAAATATCCACCATGGGATCACATGACCCAATGAACACAGCATACACAGGTTCATAATAAGCATCCAACTTGTTCACCCATCCACTCTCCACTGCCAAATTAGCCACCACCAAATTAACTTGCAACCTATACACATCCCTAATGCCACATGGAACTCTGGCCACCACCACATTGAGATCTCGGTACATCTCCCACGTTGGCATTGGCAAATCCGGGCACTTTGGAAGACCCCACTTTTCATCTTCATCAATCCACACAGGGAAAAAGTCTTTCCATTGCAAGTTCTCATCAACATGATCAAAATCTACAGACACCGCCTCCACTTGTGGGTGCAGTGCATGTAGCTGCTCATATAGATCACCATCTATTCTTGTATCAACATTAACTAGGCCTACTTTGATCCTCTTGCTATCAATGCTTTTCTCTATGACATCGAACCAAGCAGGCTTTCTTTTATCCACCTCAAGAGTGCTGGTGGTGACAATGGGGACTCTTTTGGGCCTCACTGAAAGTAGAGAGAGCGTGAGGCCAATGGAGAAGAGCGAGACAATGAGAAACTTTTTTTGCTTTGTAGACAAATGAGAAGAGGAGGAAGACTTGGAAGCCATTTAGCTCCAAGTTTTGCATTTGTGGAAGTTTTATAATAAAAATATGGGCCTAAAAATATATATTTATATTCATGATCAGGTTCTAAATCCAACTTTTGCATGACGGTATGCTAGACTTAGAGGCACCTTTCTGTCACGCTCATGATCCACACGTGCACACAATATTAATTAATTAATGAACAAAAAAAAAAAAATCCTTAGGTAGGAACACTGCTAGCTCTGAAAAGCTCCACAGTCCCAACGCTAGCTTTTAGTTACATTGCATACATTTAAAAACAAAAAATTGTGTAACAATTCCCATAAAATTACCATGTTAACCAATCCCAGAGTCCAGCTTCTTCATCGGCTCGAGTTAATCAATAATCATAGCTCCCCCCTTCTTCGCTACGCAAAATGTACCTCTTCATCTCTTGCGCGTTCCATATATAAATTGCGTACTGGCACTTTTAAATTTTAATTAAACTTAAATTATAAAATAAATATGAGTAATTAATTTAAGGTTTAATTACTCATTTGGTCCATATAATTACAAAAACTTTTCCTTTTAGTTTCTATACTTAAAAACATTCTTTTTTAGTCTTTACACATATTATTTTTAATTCTTTTTAGTTTTTTCACATCGTTTTAATTCCTTTTAGTCCTTACGGCGAGGACTAAAAGGGATTAAAAATGATATGTATAGGAACTAAAAAAGGATGTTTTTAACTATATAGGAATTAAAAGATAAAGTTTTTGTAACTATGAAAACTAAATGAGTAATTAAACCTTAATTTAACAAAATATATATTAAAAATACTTAGATTTATGAGAGAATATGCATAATTAATTAAAAGGAATTTGAATTTAAAATGTCATTATTTAAGGGAAATTACACACAGATTAATTAACTTTCAAAAGAGTATATTTTAATTTAATATGTAAATAAAGAAATTAATTAATTTAAGAGTATAAATAAATGAAACTTGGAGAGAAAGAGAAAATTTTAAATTTATTTTTTAATTAATTATGCATACTATTTTTATAATTCTAAATATTTATTTTTCTTTTAACATATATTTTAAATGTTTATATGAAAAGTAAATTATAGTTTGAGAGTAAAATTAGTTGAAATTTAAATAGAGAGAAAAAATGTGAACATAAACAGAAAAAATTAATAGTTAATAATTATGGGGACTAGTCTCATATGATGTAATAAGATACGTGCATGATACCCGCCAAAATTGCTGAGTGTAGCCTGCTAACCAATCAGTTGCAAAATTCCCTCCTGGACCTGCGCTGCACGTTGTGAACCCCAACAATCCGATCTCGCGTTAGAAATCCAACGGCAAATATTGACACAGTATGATGACATATGAAGTTATGAACTAATGAAATAGATTGTGGGGCCATTTAAACAAACTTCTCGATAAATATTTATAAAAAGTATGTTACATAATAAATAGAATTTATTTAACAAAATATAAAATAGCTTAAGATTTTATAAAAAAATTAGAGTCTAAATTTAATAAATGAGAACTTTTAATTTAACAATTGAATTAATAAAATTTAATATATACAAAAATATATTAAGTAGAATAACTCTATTAAAAGTTACTTAAAAAATACAATAAATTAATTTTTTATAATTTAAAATCAATTTATATACATTTAGAAACTCTTTTAATTTTTTCTATAATTTGAAATGTATAAATTAATTTTAACTTAAAATAGAAATTTAATTTAATTTACCTCCTTAACTCACTCCAATTTTTTCTATTATAATTATAAGTATTTATTAAAAAATTTATAAACTAACTATATTAACTTTTTCCCCTACTCTTTACACTAAATTTATTATATTGTATACGATCATTACAGTAGATATGTGATTCTTAAATACAACAACCATGATTTGTGATGACTACACATTACAAAATTTACGTACTTAAAATATTGACAAAACCAGTGTCCAATTGCTGGTTTATACCTCATACATTTAAAGGAAAATAAAACAAATTTCAGCCATAATTTAAAATTAATATACAACTCAATTTTTAAAAATTAACGCATTTAACTCTTTCATAATTTGAATTGCACAAACTAATTTCACCTTTCAAAGTAAGTTTATTTTACCTCCTTAAATTTTTTCCCTACGAATGTTCATTAAGAAATTTATCCATACTAATTCTATATTAACCTTCTCTCCTACTTTTTATTGCACAACCAAATAATTTGTACACTAAATTTATATACTATGTACGATCATTACACTGAATATATGATTCGTAAATATAATAACCATGATTTTGTGAATATTCACGGAACTCGCACACAATTGCTACTGGTTCATACCGGACGGGAAGAAAAAAGACGTTTATTAAAAGCTGAGAAAATAATTTCTAACCATCTGAACGTCAACTTCGTGCACGGGTAAAGGATCTCAATTTCAATATGCAATACAAAGGATGCTTTCATTCTTTCATAATTTCCAGTAAATAACTGGACCTGACAGTATATCTCATTATTGTATATATTACTTCAAGAAGCCCCTAACAAGCAAAATAAGAAACATCCAGTAATTTGTAAAAAAAAACAAAATATTATGCTAACTCAATTCAACCTTGACAAAGAAAAATTAAAGATTGTGATTTTATAAAAAGAAGAAAAAATAGCAAACTCTACAGCAGATGGCATAAAAAAGCCAACTGAATGTTGAACTTGACATATCTAGCCAGGAGCATGCTACATTCAGATCAAGGTAATGGACCTTGAGCCATTCACAAAACCTCTTGTCTTTTAACCAGACGCGTTCTTCCTTGCAGAATACACCCTATAAGCTGCCAACCCAACTACGACCACTGCAGCTCCAACTGCAATACGATGAAGAAATGAAAAATCATTAAATGTCGGAACAAAAATTGGTGGAAGCATAAAATAGAAAGATGACTATTTGTTTATTAAATCAAGCTCTAAATAAAAGCCTATTGTACTTTTTTATAAGTCTATGCAAGACTCGAATAATTAAAGTCTTCGGAACTCCAAAGCAAAATTGGTCAAAATTCAAAGTTGAAACAAGAAATCACAAGAACACGAAAAAGGGCTCCAAACAAGGCAGGCTTCTAATGTATGGATATGGATTCAGCAACTCCCATTTATTTACTCCTTTACTACCATTTGATTTTGATGATTCAATGGCTAACTAATCCCTAAATTCCAAGCAACATCTATCCAACAAGAAATCACAAAAACATGAAACAGAACTGGGGTGAAAAATGAAAAAAATAAAAATAAATAAAGGCAAATAATAATGAACACGGCAGATACAGGCATTATCGAAAACCACTATGTACACAGTTACTACCATTTGGTCTTGACGAATGATGATAATTCATTGGCTAATTAATCTCAAAATTCCAAGCAACATCCAAAAAACAAGAGATCATGAGAACGAGAAACAGAACAACTGGGGTGAAAATGACAAGAAAAAAAAAGGCAATTAATAATAATAACTAAATAATAAACACTGCAGATACAATACATGCTTATTGGGAAACCACTATGCACACAGTTGCACAACACCTCAAGGTTATGAGACAACATGGAAAATCAAAATGAACTACTACACAACCAAAATACACAAAACACCTGAACCAAGATAACTAGTTAACCACATAACCCAAAATGATTAAAAAATTTATAGACTTGTTTTAGTTACCATACAATATGAAGTTCAAACAGCTTTGAGACAAATAATGTACAGAATGAACTAGTCAACCTAAAACTGGCATACCTGAAACAGCCATAAGAGATCGATTTATAAGCCTGTGGTACTGCTTGCGGCTTCTTCCAGCTTCAGTTTCTGGAATGCTTAAATGAGGATGCTCAGCAGCAGTTACAATTCGACGGAACATACTGTTGAAATCTCCTAACTTCACACTGATTGGTATAGGAGCCTCTACTCCCATATCTTGACTAACCTACAAAACACATTGGCATGACAAAAGTGTCATTGCAGTTGATCCATGATAAATCAGTAGCTTGAAAATTTCTCAGCATCAAGCACACTTGTCACAATTCCATATGCTAAGACATCTGAATACAATATTTACTCGATAATCTGTTCTAGCACTCATGGCTATGCTTATCCATCCATTAAGTGATTATTTTATAAGATCAAATAAGATTTGTAGAAGCAAACAAGGAAAATCAAACTGGCTTTCAGTTGCTTATTGCTTAATCAAATTTCAATAATTCAGTGTGACGATCAAAGGATACATATACACAAGACTATTTGCTGTATGTTGCTTTTCAGAGTTTGAATAAAACCATAATTTTAAAACATGTCATATTCATTTTAATAGCTTCTTATCTAACCATCAAATAATTATGTACAGTAATATGCACACTCAATTACGCACACAATAATGCAAACGAACAAGTCAATAAAAAATACCCTAGTTGACTCCTGTATAGCCATTGGAAATGAATCCAGATCATCTTTAGCTGCAACTATAAGGCAGGGCACCTCAAAGCCAGTATCTTCTCCATGACTAGCAATTTCAACCAGAAGTTCAGACGATGTTCTCCATGAGGATTCATCAAACCTAAAATGAACATCTTGTCAGCAATATAGAAACAACATTTTTCCAAGCACGTAATGAGTTGTCCACACCACATGATTATGAAATCATAGTTAATTTAAAATCCAATTGATAAGTTGTCAGTTTAATCTGTGATTTTTTAATACATACCATACAAATCTTGAACATCTTATTTGAGTTGTTTACAAGTTACAACTAATGTGTGTAAGTCACAAATGTCAATTTATAAAGATCAACCCAAAAATTGCTCCTTTGAGCCTATAATCTGTTTTAGGAAGCTCATCCAAATGCACAACAAATTTATTCCAAGTGCTTATGAATTATGATGTCTAAATATAGTTTATAAAAAAATATCAAACAGACCACACAAAATCAATCAAAACATGAATTCACATAAAAAAGTTGTAATGTCTGGAAGAATTTATAAACAACTCTTTTAAATAAGTTATTTAACAGTGAAATGTATCCTCTACTAATGCACATACTAAAAGAAAACAAAAAACAGATATGTGGGTCATTGGAAACTTAACAAATGCCACCTAAGTATTTTCCATAATAGTTATGTAACAAAGATAACCATAACTTTTATCGTATAATGATCTTTAATATCAGCGGTCACCTGTCATGAACAAAAACTGCAATGTCACATGAGGCCAAAGACTCCTTATTGGACAGCAGCTTCCTTACTCCATCTTCAGGAATCTCTCTCAGTACAAGATATTTTTTGTTTTCCTGCAAATGAAACGATAATACATATAATTAGAGAAGAAACAAAAGCCAGGATATATAAAATGAATACAATAGAAGAAGCTGGTTCTCGAACAGGTAAGAGAGACAAAATGTTTTTGCACAAATGCACAGTAAGTAGTAGCTATTGTCAAATGTCAATCAAGTATCACTTACCATAGAAATATCAACAACATTTACAGCATAACGATCCTCAGTGGTTGGATTGTAACTTTCAGAATATGGCCTGCATTATAGTTTCAACAACAATAAGGTATATGGTGTTGGAAGTTATATTACCAAGAAGTTTCAAGGTAACACATAAAATGAAAAATACCTTCCAATAAAAGAATTCAATAATGCAGATTTTCCGGCCTTCCTAGGCCCAAAAACATAGCACTGCAAAACATTTCTGTCTGATTGTTGCTTCTTGCGATCCAAACGTCGCCTCCTAGTCACACGGATAGCAGATGATGGATCACCAGGGTAGCCAATGTAAATCAGATTCTCCACACTAAAAGTTGGGTTTAGAAGTGTCATAAGTGCCCACTGTTCAGAAAAATAAAATAAATGTTACAATGATGACAATTAATGTCAATGCAAATAAAATGCTATATGCAATTAAAAAGGTACACACACCAGATATATAGTCATACATACATATTTAAATCAAGGGAATAGATAACAGTAACGAAGCACAGAAAACTTAAGCAACCTTGATTCTCAATGCATACAAATTGATTGATAAAACTCCCAAGAGAACCTCAATTCTTCCAAAACCAACATTCAACAAAATGCAGGGAAGAGAGATAAAGAAGATAAAAGACTTGCGCACCTCTGACAAAAATGCATCTAGTGATAGTCCTCCAAATGCATTTTTTTCTGCAGCATCCTCATACGGAACTCCAGTCCAAGGACTGCAATAAAAAACAATAAAATATGAAATAACACTGGCAAGATTCCTTATTGGCATTCAGACTCAGGAAAGGCATACATAGAAAAATGCCATAGCTAGAGTTTGTAAAAACATTATGAAACAAAATTAGAAGTAAATGATAAGTTAAGTCCAAACTCTCTAATGACTTGTGGACTGGTCTAAATGATTAACAAAGCCATTGTGAGCCAAATTTTATTATTGTTAAGTTATCTAAACTGACTGTTGAGTGTTTGAAAGTATTGTAAGCAAATAGCAGGTTTCAAGACCAAAATTCACATGAAGAACATTCAATGGACTGAATGGAGAAAATATTAGATCAGACTCTAAAGGCCAACAGAAATAAAACAGTGCATCAAATAAACTCCAAAGAGGGTTGAGTGTTGAGATGATAAGAAATTTACAACAAAATACACAATGAATAATTCAAATAAAATCTAATATACTTCAGAAACTTTGTTTCTTGATTAACTTGTAAAATATATCCTAAGGTTCAGAAGATTATAAATCTTAAATATATCCTATTAATTCAAACTGGGGAAGACTCGATCTTCTCAGTACTTGTAATTTTCTTTAGTGCTCTTTTGACCTTCAAGCTATACTTGAGAACTAGCTCAGAAGCACATTAAAGTTTCAGGTTGCTGAATTTACCAAGGGTTACAATTTAACCCCACTTGTGATCAGTTATGCATCTTCAGGAAATAACAGATGCTCAAAGCATGTGTAGATTTAAAAAATAACAAAATATGATAAATTCGACATCACAATGCCCCACTACCAATTCAAGAAAAAACTAATGCAAAGCAATCTACCATGAAATGGTGGATAATATGACAGAAAGCAATCTACCTTTCCGGGGCAGTGGAAAACAATTCTTCAAGTTCACGAGGTCGCAACATCCCATCCTGGAGGAACCAAAAAAAAATAAAATTGTACAATTTCAAGAAGAATTAGAAACTTACATCATAATAAAATCATCTGTGAAAATAAGAATTGACATACCCCATCACCATCAAAAGCATCAAAAATTGCCTTCAAAAAATCAAGTGCTTCATTTGTCAGCTCCACACTCTGCATACATTAAAGTCAATCTTGATCAGAACAAGATAAAAACTCCCTACCATCCACAAATTGATTTCAGACAGGTATAACAAATCTATTACCTATGTCATA
The DNA here is from genome assembly GCA_004329165.1 of Spatholobus suberectus. Taxonomy (NCBI): domain Eukaryota; kingdom Viridiplantae; phylum Streptophyta; class Magnoliopsida; order Fabales; family Fabaceae; genus Spatholobus; species Spatholobus suberectus. Next base: position 35,229,793 of record CM014735.1, on the reverse strand, counting down.
CACAACACACATATTAGATCATAATTCATCTCCAAAGAAATACCTGATCAGGAGCACGTTTTACAGGTGGAATTAGATCATCAGCGAGCTTGATATCATCATTATATCCAAACTTCCTGAGCACAGTCCACGTTGTCTCAAGACGCCCTTTTTCTATGAAGAGGGCATGAAGGAATAGGAATCCAGTCAAAGTCAGTCCACGTTCATTCACCCCTTCGGACAATTTTTCTTGTACAACCTTCTTTACACCCACAATCTCAGATGGTTGCAAGGGAGCATTGAAACATTTAACCTGTTGAATATTTCGTTAGCTTTTTCACAAATTATATAAACTACCTCACCATAAATAATACAAACTACTTTGATAATAAATAAGCCTCAATTTTTATGTTTAATACTCTCATCTTAAAAAGGGAAATATAACCTGAAAATCATTCAGCTCAGCATCACTAAGGGCACCATCTCTGTCGTGGTCACAGAGGATAAAAATTCGCTTCAAGGCTCGCACACATCGAGGCTTTAGAGTTTGTGACTCTTGATCAAATAATGGAGCTGTTGGATGAAGAACAGCCTTTTGTGCATAGTAGAAAACTTCAGGGACCTTCCATAAGAAGATTTAATAGCAATTATATTAAACAAAATCCAAATATAATTAATCAACAATTTAGCAACTTTAAAATAAGATGTCAAAACAAGTAGTTTGATTGCAATGCTTAGTATAAAAGATACCTGGATATGCCTAGATGCTGAACACTCAATACAAGTTTCAATCTCTCGGAACTGTTGCATTATTGGTGACATCACCTGTTCTAGGCTCACCTGCTGATTTTCATCTCTCAAATCAAGCTTACAACCAACTACTATAACTGGAACTTTCACCTGTTCATCCAAGCATCTATATCATGCACATATACACTCAAAATGAAAAGGCAAATATATTAAGTAAATCTGATTAAGCTGCGAGATGAACAGATGTATGCAAGCATGTGTGCATGAAACGTTTTTACAAGATAAAAGAGCCTAACTGGTTTTAACAATCTGCAATAATTCATTTGCGTCTTTCCCCTTCCATTCATTATGATTTATGAATATTTATTTTTTGCTCTTTGTTTTCCTCTTCACTTCTAAAAAGAAAAAAAGGAGCTGCAATTCAACATATAACCCTTGGAGAGGCAAAAAAAAAAAAAAAAGATTAGAACCTCTAATTTGCGTAGATGCGGAAGCCAAAATATACTCAGATTTTCAAGTGTCTCAGGCCGATCACATGCATAAGTAAGGACAACCGTGTCAGCCCGCTGCAATTCTTCAGCAACTTTATCACTATCCTCAGGACTGCAATAACAACAACAATATTAATAATAAATAATAGAATAGACCGATGGAGACATTCAGATTCCAGGGTGAACATTTCCGTAGCAATAGGCAACTTGTGCATGTTTAGCTGGAGATTCATTTTGAGAAATAATTGCTTTTATCTCAAAAATCCACAAACACAAACCTATAAGCATAAAATTGCATTTCTAAGAGTTTACAAAGCGTATAAATATGCTTTAATTTGGCAATAACTGACCATGATCAGTAAACAGCTCAGAAACCAAAGAGCCAAACTGGTTTCCAGGAAGAAAATTCAGGAACAAACAACATAACGCTTAATCTAGCTCCAAAGTAAAACATCTACTCCTAAACACCAAAGGTGTTATAGATTTAGTTATGAAAAACAACGAATCACTACAATAACAACTACTAGTACCGCTACTCAAAACACTCCACTTTAATCTCTATTTTAAGGCCTACGAATCTTAACTTGAAAAGGAAAAAAACACCAGCGTACTCGAACGAATCGTACGTCCGTTATGCCACACGAATATCTCGTGAAAGAAAGGATCAGAACATTAAAGTTTTGTACCGAGAAGAAGTGTCGATGATGGTGATAGGCACGCGATCCGGATACAGATCTTCAGGCAACCTGGTGGGAGGCAACACCGGCGGCACATTCACCGGAAAGTTATCGGCGGCGGCGGTAATGATGAGGCTAGATTTTCCGGTGCCCTGGTCTCCGGCGACGACAATACGAACTCCGGTACGGCTGTGAGGATTGACGGTTCCAGAAGAAGCTTTTGCCATGGTGCTGCAAGTGAAAGCGATAACTCTAAAAATTAAAATCCCAAAACGGAAGCAGCGAGATTGCGTTGGAGTGAAAGTAGCGTACCCGTGTAGCGAAGGAGTGGGGAGAGGAGCGTAGTAAGAATTAAAACCCTAAGTATAGTGGTGTACCCTAGACGGTGCTTGTAGGTGGCCGTCTGGGCCCTTCACTTCTTCCGCGGTTAATATTTGTAGCACCGTTACTTGTCTTGCACCTCAGGTACCATACCACGGAAATTGCCCTTTTCAATGAACGACTGTCGTCTAGTGAGTACCATAAGCCTGTAGTCGTTTCTACGCTAACTGTATGTATGCCCTTGCTCTTTACCTTCAACTCAAGTATGTGTACAAAATAAATAGAAAATAAGCTATGTATCACCGAAGATGCAGTTTTACACTGTCATTTAATTATAAATTAATATATATAGTAAGTATATTAATTTTTAAACTAATTTTTTAAAATTTATACTAATAATAATTTCTAATTAATTGACACCAAAGGTATAGAGCAGTTTTACACTGTCATTTAATAATAAATTACCATATATGATAAGTTTATTAACTTTTAAAACAACTACCTTAATAGTCATACCAATAATAATTTTTGATTAGTTGACAGTGTAAAAGTTTTACACCGACAGTATATAATCATTAAACTCCAAAATAAAAGGGTAAAAGGGTATGCTTTTTTTTTTTCGCCTAATGAAAATTTGGGTGATGTTATATACAAACTTATAACCTTATGAGTAGCAAAATTTTCCCTCCAAATATTTAACATAGCTATATATTGAGAACTCGAATTTAAGACCATTAATTAAGATAAAATAACTTCGCACACCACTTGATCTACATGCGCTCAGTGGTTAATTAGGTTAAACTGCTAGTCATATGTATGAAAAATAATTTACTGATAAAGAAAATTTTCACTTTGATAAATTTTACCTCTTAATCTTCAACTATTAGTTGAGGTATACCTTAATTTATACCTAAAAAAATTCATTGTATTGATGATTTTTTTCCTCTTTTGATGAATGATGTCTCATACTAATAATTTTTATGCAAGTATATATGAATGAAATGACATAAATCTTGCCTATTTTGAAATATATTGGAAGGAAAAAGCTTAATAGTACGAAAGAAATTTTACACGAATACTACGAAACAATAAAGCAATGGTCACCCAATGATTTTTGACAATTTTTTTATTTCTTTTTTGCCTTCATTATTTAATTATTAACCAACAAAAAAATACAGCTGTTTCGTGCTTCACTTCATCATGTTTTCTCCTAAGGTACAGCGATACTTATGTTGGAAGGAGACAAAAACATTGATCATGGTTAATGCTCTAATAAGAACATGATTTAATAACTTAGCATTAATGTTTCCGAAATTTTACATCCTACTTTCATGCAATTTAGTTTACACGGTTCAACAAGCAACCCATTTGTCACAGTTAAATATGTAATACCTTTTGTAATAGCGGTCCTTATACGTGATATTAATATATAATCCTCATATGTCATATTAACAATCAAAATATGATATAAAAAAAATCTCTACTTGACAAAGCTTTTCCTATACCTATGAATTTCATTGGAGCTAAAAAAAATAAAATTAGGAGAATTATTTGAGCCTTTCAATAATCCCATATATATTCAATATAAAGAAGGTAAATATTTATGTAAAAACATTTAGAGTTTAATGGTCATACACTGTCAGTATAAAAAGTTTTACATTGTCAACCAATTGGAATTCACTATTAGTATGACTTTTAAAGTATTTATTATAAAAGTCAACAAACTGACAATAAATAGTTTTTGATTAGATGACAGTGTAAAACTATTTTCTCATACATTTATTATATAAAGATTTTAAAATTATTAGTAATATTTATTTTTAAATTAATTAATAAATTACATTAATACTTCCAGAATTCTATAAAAACGTGACTAATGCTAAAAAGAACATAAGGAATCTCACGGTTACATCTCATGGTTATGATATAAACCTAAAATGTGGAGTGACAACTGACAAATTCCAAGAAGAGATGTTAAAAAGTGAAGTTGATATTACCTTAATTGTGTCAATTATTGTCGTTTTTCATTATCTCTCCACTACTACTGATTAACAGTAAAAGTACCAATTTTATAATTAAAGTGAAGGGCAGAAGTAGTTGTAGCTAACTTGGAATAACCTCAATGATATTGTAGGAGAAGTATGTTACGCAATAAGTATTCAAGGATAAGAATCTCGTCTCTCATTTTACTTTATCTCCTTTGGACGTGTAACCAACGGTGAAAAAAAAAATTGTCAAGTTAAGGCAACATCAAAAGGAATAGATCCGATTAATAGGTAAAGTTTTTAGAGTAAACCATCAATTTCGTCCCCGAACTATCAATTTCTCTCTTACTTAGTTCCTCAAGTATTGAAAAATAATAAGTAGTTTTTAATGTTTTGTTAAATCCGTCCGGTTAGTCTTTCAAGTATTGAAAAATAATTAGTCCCTAATGTTTTATTAAATCTGTCTCATTAGTCCTTTTCGTTAATAATAAGTAGTCTCTAACGTTTTGTTAAATCCGTCCCATTAATCTCTCAAGTATTGAAAAATAATAAGTAATCCTTAACGTTTTGTTAAATCTGTCTCGTTAGTCCTTCTCATTAATAACGAAAAAGACTAACGGGACAGATTTAACAAACGTTATGGACTATCTATTATTTTTCAATGTTTGAAGGACTAAATAAGAGAGAGATTGATAGTTCGAAGACGAAAGTGATGGTTTACTAAAAAGTTTTTAATACAAAGAAAAGACTGGGCCAAACGGATCAGTTATTATGGTCCATCCCAAATATGGAGGGAGGCCCAATTTCACAATCACGTTCATGGCTACGAACGTGAGAAATAATGAACGTAGAGGTGATGGTTTGAGCATGAGTTACAGAAAGCAACGTTGAAGTGGGATACGAAGGAAAGCGAAGGTATTGAATATCGATGAAAATGATGTCAGGACATTACACCTCCATCGATAGCCAAAAGGTTTCAGGATCTGTACCTGTGAGTCATCATCATCAATCCTTCATGCAATTCAATTCATCTAATTCCATAGCCAATATTTTTATTATCATCACATTTCATTCTCAATTTTCATGCAGGCTGTTCCAGATCCCCCACCCTTCAAATTCTCAGGTCTCTTTAATTTCACTCATTACCTTATCCACTCTCATTTCTATTTTTATTGATTTGTAACGTTGCCTCTGCCACTGGACAAACAAAATCGTTAAACTACGTTAGGTGGTTCTTAAACCATGTGATAGTCTACATATGATTCGTATTTCTTTGTTTTTGTGTGTTAAACACTGATTTTATCGTTTTTGGTTTGTCAAATCCTTTTTCATTTATCTGTGTAGAGTCAAATCTTCAGACATTTCCTCCGTCTGGAGCACAGGGCAAGATTAGTGGTGGCGGCTCGAGGCCTCCACTTGATGCTGACGGTATGTGATGATCTCGTTTATTTCTTTTTTATATAGTTATGTTGTAATTGATTACTTGCATTGCAACAAGAGTTGTGAAATTGTTTTATTTGCTTTATGCAGATACATTTTCAAAAACAGGATCTGGTTCTGATGAACCCCAACAGAGTGGTTGGTTTTCGGCTTTCTCACTTGCTACTTACAAACCATACTTTGATGTTGACACCATAGATGTTCTAGGCAGGATTAAAGATTCACTCTGTCCATTCAGTGGAACTTTTAATGAAAAAACTGCTTCCAACCCTGATTTGTAAGTTAAATTGATTCTCTCCAATTGCTGATTATTTATCTGACTGGTTAGCAGTTATTAATATTATACTACCAACTCGATAGTTCTTCACTATTGACTCTTTCTTTGGGGATGACAAACATATTAAATAATGTGCTGTCAGTTGCATCATCTTGATAATTCTTATGTATTGTGTGTGAAAAAGATGATTCTGTATAACCAGTAGGTTTTGGTTTTTCTGGTTGATCTCTATTAACGGAGGAGTGAAGTTAGTGGTTAGCATTAGCATTGGTCAGTTATATTCGATTGTGATGTATAGAGGCACCCACTCCTAAAAGTTAGGCTGTGAAGGGGAGATAACCTCTAACTTTAAATATGAATTTAATTTCAAGTTTTCACATTCAGCTGATAGTGGATTCATGCTACTGCACTAACCCTGTTAGGATGAGAAGAGTGGTCCACATTGCATTCACGTTGAAGGTGAAGGTGGAGTGGTGGACAAACTGGATTCTTCACTTCTTCTGCCAACTGATGCATGATAGAAATACTTTAAGGAATAAGGAAGTTGCATGGTATCATTCTACTTGGTAGAAACTCCGGAATTTCCCTGAACACGAGGAAAATCAATGCAAAAAATATTGATGGATAAAAATTACAACAAAATTTATTCAAATATGAGTTCCAAGTGAATATGTGGGCAAAAGAAGCCCCATATTAGATAGGAATGGACGAAGTGAAGACTTTATAAATGGAATAATTCATGAACGTAGAACCTTTGTCCATGTTTGGATCTCTAATGGTGAGTGAAATGGAATGGGATGAATTGGAATGGAGTGAAATAAAGTTACCTTTCCATTGTTTGAAAATTTGAATATTTTTATATTGAAATGGGATAAAAAAAGTGGATCCAACTCATGCTCCCCAAATTGGAGAGGAATAAAAAAATAAAGGTATTGGATGGAATGGAATGGATTGCATTCCATCATGTTCAATTCCATTCCATCTCATCGTATTTTAAACAATCCAAGCTCCTAGTATCATTTCATTCCTTTCCTTTCCTTTAATTCAAAACATAGCCTTAAGGTTCTAGGTTGAGACATGGTGTCAAGTCTACCATTGTGGTTTCCTCTTTGAGTTTATTGAAGCAGATCTCATTGTGTTTTCTTCATTAAGTTTATTGAAGCAGATCTCCTCAGTGTTTGGGATCCCGTATCCTAACACAGTAATTATTGTTGACCTCCCCGTTGTCCTGCTTGGCTGCTATTGGTTCCTTTCTAATAGTTTGTGCTCCACTTTATTGTGTGCTGGTTTTGTTTCATTTCTCATGTTATTTAATTGCAGTATCTTCTGTGGCTTGAGTTTCTTATTATCTAAGTATTCCAAGGTCTGATGTCGAGGACACACTATTATTTTTAAACTTCAGAGAACAAAAACTCATTATTTTGCCATGAAAGGTATTTATCTGTGTGGCAGCACATAATTTGGATTTCACTATAAATGTGCACAGGTATGGACCATTCTGGATTTGCACTACCTTAATATTTGTAGCAGCATCTATTGGCACATTTGTGACATATATATCTCACAAACTGAAGAATCAGGAATGGAACTATGATATAAATCTGGTGACTTGGTCTGCTGGCTTGTTTTATGGTTATGTCACCATTGTTCCTCTTGGTTTGTATGTAATCCTCAAATACTTCTCTGTTCCATGGGGCCTTGTCCAACTACTCTGTCTATATGGATATTCCCTGTTTGTTTTTATTCCGGCTCTGGTGAGTTACTGCTCTTCAAATTTTCTCTTTCAATAAAGTATGAAATTTTACAATTTCCTTTGTATCATCCAAACCTTTGTTTGGTGCAGTGTATGTCTGTTGTGCCATTGGAGATATTCAGATGGGTGATTGCTGCTGTGGCTGGGTTCATGTCAGCAACTTTTGTGGCACTCAACCTTCGGGCACATATTATGTCAGCAGGTGAAAGATGGGTTTTGATTGTTGCTGGCATTTTTCTGTTGCAGCTGGCTCTAGCTGTTGCACTAAAGGTCTACCTCTTCACAGTAACAGTATGAGAGGAAAATGGTGTTATCATCATTCGGCATCAATGATGTGTAGATAACAAAGAGAGCGCTTTTTGTTGTTTTAAATTTTCACCAATATAATTTGTAGCTGAAATGCGATTATCAGATTAAACCATCATTTAGTTCATTCATGGCAATATGGAGGCAAATAAAAATAGTTTGCATGTTTGATAACTACAAGCAATTGTTTCAGTCATTTGTTATATTTCATCTCTAAAATGGCCTTCGTGCAAGAACCCTTAAATAGACTTGAAATGTGGATACAAGCTCGCCAATTTTGTGCTAAAATACATGAGAAGTTTTTTTATATCAAAGTAGTAGCAAAGTATTCTATGATGAGCTGCATTGTGAATTCCACTCACTGTTTTCAAACTGAAGGACTGAAACTGCCCCGCTCTTTACACCAGAGGTTCTGCTACCTAGTTCAAACTTACTTTACACTAAACAAAATAAGATCATACAGCCTTTGAAATAATCAGCATTGTAGAAACAAAAGTTAATAAGCAATTTAGATACACACTGATCAATGAACATGTGTATGGGGTTGACAGGAGAAAGTGACTCGGTAGAAGATTACATGAGCAGCATTTTGATTGAATCATCTGTTTAAGCAAAAGTCAAACTAGTTGGCGGTGAAATATGCACATTGACCAAATGAAATATGCATGCATCACAGCCTCCTCAATATAGGAAATCTTTGCACTAACTCCCACCTCAAACTTATTACAAACATATATTACTTATTTCATTTATTCACACTCCACAGTTAATGAAACTAAATAACTTTGTAAATATAAACATCCACGACGTAGATGGATACCAAAGTTTGAACCTTCGGTCTTTAATGAGCATACTCTATTTCCCGGCTTGTTATAAGATGAATTCATACGGATTGATTCAAGCAATTTAAGCCATACAATTGACTTATGTTGACCATTATAGATTGATTGAGATGCTGGAATCTCTCTGAACAGTTTTTTTGAATAAATTTAGATATTGAAGATGTCTGTTGTCTCATAATTCTCAAAATCAAAAGGAACAACTACGTTCTTATAATACTTGTTCGGCCTTTGACGAACTGAGAAAGAGGACAAGAATTCAGGAACAGGGAGCCACCAGAGCAAAAACATAAGAGAATTTGATACGAGGCTCTAACAATCTGCATGACTTCATCATCTGAGAATACTGCTTAGCTCACACATATTACTCATTCCATGCTTGTGTTGTGCTTCTCCCACACGCGTCTTTCTTTTCTAATTGTCATGTTGAAATTATGTGTCTATCACTCCTCCCTTTTTCTATTATGTTCCTCTTTCCTCCCTCTTCATGTCTTTGAAGATGTCTAAATCTTCTAAAAATAAGAAGGAACAACTATATTAATAAAATCATAAAGGAAAATCAATGACCTGTCATGCCCAAATAGTATTGCAAACCTGCATAAAAGAAGAACCAAGCATGATGTTCCATTTAATTCAAGAATGAACTGCATTCTAATTATAAGGAGGTAAGGATGAAAGGTTAAAATCACTTTAAGCACATAATGGGACTCCATATAAATCTTAAATACCTTGATCATAAGCTCTTTAATTTTCATAGATTTACGGTCTTCAGGGCTTAAATATACCATACCAATTTTACATTATAGACAAACAATTAATATTGCAATTGAGGGTCATCAAGGCTTAATTATTCCATCTCAAATTTAGTTGCATTTAGGGTCATGGCACCATGCACTTCTTCCTATTTTAACCTTATGAATAAGGATTCACATTGCAATTACTGTAGGGGCCTTCAAGGGTCAAACATTTCGTCTTGATTTCAAATTATAATTAACGATTCACACTACAATTACATTTAGAACTATCAATTCTCAAGCATAGCATCTCAATTTTATGAATTTGAATATGGATTCGTACTGCAATTACATTTAGTGTTAGATACCAGAGTAACAGAATAATATCACGTAGTTAAAATAAGAGACGAGAAAAGGGCTGACAAATGGGCAAGAAAAAAAATTTCACAATGTAGAATAAATTACAATACTTCTCTCTAAATAATAGGAGAGAACATTAACACTCTATCTAGAAAATAGGAGAATATCACTATTAAAAGAACCTTACAAGAGAATATCTATTTTGTCTCTCTGACTTTTTCTCTGAGTAAATAAAACAAACATAAGAAGAAAAAGAAAATTTTGGGATGATTGTAATGGGTCCACCAAGCTTCCTATATATAGGCTTGGTGGGGAAGCCTATTTCCAAAACCCACCAATGTGGGACTTTTTCCAACAATTCTCCCACTTGAAGATTTGATTGAGTCAATCATATCTTCACACCGCTCTTTCTTCCTTTCCATTCCATGTTGCTTACGTTTCTAATAGGTCATAGGAGGATCGACACCATATAAATTTGTCAGTGTTAACATGCTTTGTCACAACATCTGCTAGGTTGTCTTTGGTGTGAATTTTTTGCATATCCACACTTCCTTCCTCTACTACTTGTCGAACTAAGTGGTGTTGAACACCTATATGCTTTGTCCTGGAATGAAAGGCCAGATTCCTTGCAATGTGTAACACCCCTACTTTTATATATTAAATTATTCTGTATGTTTAAAAATTGTTTTTAAGTCATCAATGTATTTAGAACAATTAATAATAATTTTAGAAATTTTTCTAGAATTTATTGAGATAATTTTTGTAAAATGACAAAAATATCCCTAGTTGACTGTTGGAACCAACCAGAGACTTTTTGACCTCAAAATATTTTAAAAAATTTTATATTAAGTATCTCTCATTATAAAAACTTTATTTTGAAAGAAAAGTAGTGAAAAATATAATAATCCTATTTCAATTCTTCAATTGTTTTTTTTTTAATATTTGGCAATACAATTATGAAAAATAGGAAAGGAATTTTAAAATTCTGAATCCACTATTTTGCTCAAAATTTCAAGATCTATTTAATTGTGATTTTTAATAATTTTTCCGAGCCGGAACCTGGAGAAATTAGAAAATGATGATTTTATCCCTATTTTTCAACATTAAGGACTGACATGAAGAAAAGATTCAATTGACATTAAAATGTCAATTTGAGCTTGGAATTATATCATATATATTAAAATAAAATTTTGGTAATTTTTGGGAATTTTCTGGAGTTTCTGTGTAAAATGACCAAAATGCCCTTACATGTCTAATAAGCCAACTAGTACTGGTTTGACATTCAAAAATGATGAAAATGGTAATTTTAGTTTATTTATGGGTAAAATATTTAATTTTATAGTTTTCATAAAAATTTTGGTATTTATTGAATTAAAATGGATTTTCTATGAATTTTCTAGCTTAAAAATACGAAGTAAATACATATAGTTTGAAATAAATTAATAAAAATTAAAATTAATTATTAGAATTTTATTTTTGATGAAAAATAATTTATTTTTCCAGTTTTACATTTAATTTCATTTTTTTGATATTAAAAGCTAAATTTTCAAGTTTAGGCATTTTTATTGGTACCGGTTAATTTACCTACAGATCAAAATTGGCACATGGGAGCTTGGGACAGCTGGTGGAGCACGTCCCCAAGCCTACGAGAGGTGATTCAACACCCTAAATGGTGTATGTGTCCCTAAGTGTGCATATTTGTCCCTAAAATTAAATGAAAAATAAATTTAAAACTTGATTTATTATATAATTGCTTATGTCATTGGTGGACACCTAAGACCCCTTCTTCTTCTATGAATAGCCCCTTCCTCCTTCAAATTTTCAGCATCTCCTCTTCCTCTCCCAAGCTAGTGAGCTTCTTTTTCTAAAGTTTTCTCTCTCTAAAATATTTTTATCTAGTTTTTATGTTAAAATTTTTCTAGTTTTCAATTAGTAGAATTTCTCCTCCTAGAAGTTTTGCACCAACAATTCCATCCTCTTCATCAACTATCTTAGAGGTAATGGGGGGAGTGGGGTTGGTTCTAAATTACTGTCACTTTGCATGTTGGTAGGAAGGGTTTTCCCCTAAACTCGTTTAGGCTTAAGTTTTATTATTGTTATTATTGTTTAATGTTAAACTTTAATTTTTGCTAAGTTGTTACTCTGCCCAAATTTAGATTATTAAATCATAATTACTAAATTGTTACTCTGCTCAAATTTAAATTATTAAATTATACTTACTAAGTTGTTACTCTGTTCAATTTTAAAAATTGAAATGCACTTGTTAAGCTGTTGCTCTGCTCAATTTTAAAAAATTAAAATGTATTTATTTAGTTGTTATTATGCCGAAATTTTAGTAATTATACTATAATTACTATGTCGTTATTCTGTTAAAATTCTAATATTGTGCAATTTCTGCAAAATAAGGCAGAAATGTTGATTGTACTGGTGCTCAAATTAAATGAGACCAGGAAAACCTCTGCTTGAGAAGTTAGGAATTGATAGTTTAGTGAGTAATGTAAAGTAAGTGACATGTAGTGGCATGGCACCCTGCTAGGGAAGCCACAGTTTGGTATGTTGAGGAATGAAAGTAGGAACCCACTTGTAGAGGTCTTGGGGCTAGGCATCGAGTGGTGAAGGTCTCAATGGCTAGGGTAGCACCTTTGAGCCGGGATATTCGCCTGACCAAACTCGATAACCCCGACAACTACTCAGCATTCCAGGATTGGTTTGAGAGTATATCTCTATAAATGGATATCCTAAATTGTTATTTTGTTCCTCAATGATGACGAGGAATGTGCCATGTGATGGTGTTGAAAGAGGTATATGTACTCCCAGTCATTTTCCAGGTTCTGTTGAGAACTATTACCCACTAATGGGAAGTATGGATCCATACCTAGTCAAGGGTAGTCTGATACAACTTAGAATAAGCCTTAGGATCCCTTTTGTTGTCTGCTGTGTTTTATCTTGTTTTATGGTGGATTTCTTACCATACATGTAAAAGTGATTTTAGAACAAAACACCTCACTCCATTATTTTCTTTTATGATGATTGATCGTGATTATTGAAGACAACATTAACGCCTCGTGATGCTGAGTACGAGTTAGAGGACATCTCCACAGGGGAGGACCTAAAGACCTATAGTATTTTCTTTTTGTATGAGGGATAAGGTAGATGAACACTGCTCTGTATAGGATCTTTTCGATGTACATATTGGGTTAGGTAGTATATGTCTTTCGATGTACTTTTGTTTTCTAACTGTTATGTATTATCCTCAAACCATGATGTACTGTTTGATATATATACCATGATGTATAGTTTTATGATATATATGTATATACAGTCTTATCTTTTATCTTTTACTACCATTTCCAAATTTTGTTAAGTTTGGAATTTCTTTTAAAAATGGAAAAAAAATTTACACATATTTTTTTTATTTACTTAAACTTAATAACTAAATTAATATGAATTGTATTTAATATGAATGAGTGTTACACAATGTGTAAGGCGCTCTGACTATCACAATACATAATGGTCTTCTACTACTTGTGCCCAAGTTCTTCCATCAGCCTTTGAATCCAAATAGCCTCTTTGCATGCTTGAGTAGCTGTCATATATTTAGCTTCCGTAGTAGATAAAGCTACAATAGTTTGTAATTTGGATAACCAGCTCACCGCTCCTTTTGCAAGTATAAACACATAGCAAGTAGTATATTTTATTTTATCAAGATCACCTGCAAAATTCGAATAGACATAGCCTCTAATTATAAATTCTGATCCTCCAAAACATAATGCAACACCTGAGGATCCTCTTAACAGCATTCCAATTCTCTCTACTAGGATCTGCCATAAATTTGCTAACCGCTCCCACTGCTTGTGCAATGTCTGGTCTTGTACAAATCATGACATAGATAAGGCTTCCCACTGCTGATGCATATGGTACTCGAGACATTTTCATCCTCTCCGCTTCATTACTAGGACTTATGCTTGAGGATAATTTATAATTGACATGAAGTGGGGTTGAAGCCTAGCAAGACCTTCTGTAAGTAATTCTTTTGAAAAAGTCAAATCTTCCTATCTTTTTGTCTCGGTGAATTTGCAACTCTAAAATCTTGTTTGTTGGTCCCAAGTCCTTCATATCAAACTCCTTAACCAACTGTGTCTTCAATTCTTGGATTAGATCTTTGCTGGGGCCTATCACCAACATGTTATCCACATACAACAACAAAATGATGAAATCATTATAATCAAACCTATTGTAGTAAGTACAATGGTCTGAACTTAGTCTGTTGTAACCAAGGCTAACAATGAAGAAATCAAATCTCTTGTACCAACACCTTGGCGCCTGCTTTAGACCATATAGAGATTTGGTCAACCTACAAACCAAGTTTTCTTTTCTTTGTTCTTTAAAGCCTTCTGGTTGGAGCATATATATTTCCTCTTCAAGTTCTCCATGGAGAAAAGCAGTCTTTACATCTAGTTGCTTAAGATGTAAATCAAATGCAGCACACATAGCTAGAACAACTTTGATTGTGGTTAGTCTGACAACTAGTGAGAATATCTCATTAAAATCAACTCCTTCTTTTTAAGCATATCCTTTGACCACCAATCTTACACGATATCGCTCCACTTGATCATTGCTATCTCGTTGATCTTATAAACCCATTTGCTCCAATGGCTTTTCGACCTTCTAGAAGTTCAACAAGTTCCTATGTCTTGTTTCTATGCAAGGCTTCCATTTCTTCTTGCATTGCTGTCATCCATAGAGAAGCATTTGAACATCTTAAAGCCTCTTGAAAGGTTGATAGTTCTCCTTCTTCAGTTAGGAGATAGTACGCATCATGGCTTGCCATGACATAGTCTGAGTGCCAAAATGGTTTCCTTTTTCTGATGTCTTGTTCGTTGAGCTTCTTCCTCAATGACCTCATTTTGCTTTTAAACTTCGTGCTCTTGTTCTGCTTCAGAAGAGTCATCTTCTCTAGACTTCTTCTCTATCTGCACTATAGTAATGTCTTTGATAATGCTGTCATTTCTCTACTCACTTTACAATTCATTTTTTGCAAAGACTACATCCTTGCTAACAACAACCTTGTGGGCAGTGGAATCCCACAGATGATACCCTTTAACATTGTCAGCATAACCTAAGAATATACATTTTCTGGATTTTGGATTCAGTTTTGTTCTTTCTTGGGAGTTGTACATCACGTACACAGGACATCCAAACACATGTAAGGAAAATAAATCAGCTGGTTTGCCTTTCCACATCTCCATCGGCGTCTTTAAATCAATTGTTGTCGATGGTGATCGATTAATCACGTAACAGGCGGTTTTTTACTACTTCTGCCCAGAAAGATTTGGCCACCCTCACTATTCTTAACATAAATCTTGTTCCAACTAGAAGAGTTTTGTTCATCCGCTCTGCCACACCATTTTGTTGAGGTGTATGTGGAACAGAGAATTGTCTTGAAATACACTCTTGCTTGCAAAATGTCAGAAAGTCACCATCTATATATTCTCCTCCATTGTCTATCCTCAACACTTAATTCTTTTGCCAGTTTCAAGCTCCACTTGTGCTTTGAACTCCTTAAATACTGGGAACACTTCTAACTTCTTCTTGATTAAGTACACCTATAATCTCCTAGAGTAATCATTAATGAATGATACAAAATACTTGCTCCTCCCATGGATATTTATGGTGATTCCCAGACATCAGAATGGATTAAGTCTAGTATATGTTTGCTCCTAGTAGTTACTTTAGCAAACTTCAATCTATGCTGCTTGCTTATCACACAATGCTCACAAAAAGGTAAATTCACTGTTTTGAGCCCGGGAAGAAGATTACATTCTGCAAGGACTTTCAAGCCTCGCTCTGACATATGACTGAGGTCTACAATGCCACATCATTGTTGCTTCTTCTTGGCTTGCTGCTGCAACTGATGCAATCTGCTTTTTGTAACGTATCTCCCAAAAGCATGTATAGATTGGCTGTGATCTTCTCTGTTTTCATCACTACAAGATTGCTTTTCACTACCTTTAAGATCTCACCTTCAATATGGATCTTGCACCCGAGGTCATCCAATGCCAAATAGACAATAAGTTCTTCTTCAAGCCCTTCACATGTCGTACACCTTGAACTATGCGCACCATACCATCAAACATTTTCAATTTAACAGTACCAACTCCAACAATTTCTAAGGCATGATCATTTCCCATGAACACGAATCCTTCCAAAATAGGCTCATAAGTGTAAAACCAATCTCGGTGTGGAGTCATGTGCCAAGTTACACCTGAATCCATTATCCAAACATCATGTAGTTGTTTTTTACCTTTAGAACTGATTGTTGCTTCACTATACAAGACTTCTCCTCATTTGAGGTACTTGTAGCACAACCTTGAGAGGTTGTTGCTTTAGAGTTCCTTCCTCCATTCTTCTTGTTGTGCCAACAATCTTTCTTCAAATGCCCTCTCATGTCACAATTGTAGCATTTGAGATTCTTCCTTCTTTGAGATTTTGATCTACCTGTGAATAGCTAATTTTATCCAGTACATTTTTATTTTATTTTATTTTATAAAAAAGAGTAAAGATAATCTGAAAATTAAGTTTTTTGGAAAAAAAGAAAAGATAAAAGAAAATAAGTCAGTTATGGTAGTGGCTAGTGATTACCAGTGGAGATCATGTGATTTGGATAATGGGAGATAGGGTGGTTACAAAGAGAAGGGTGGATTGAGCCTATTTAAGGGTTTCATGTAGAAAAAAAAAGGGAGGTTGGCTCTCTCAGCAACGACTCTCGTTGGCTCAACAAAAGCATCAGAGTTAAAAAAAAGGGAAACCGGCACGAAAACAAGAGGGTTGAAGGGAAAAGACAAGGATTACTGAAGGGCAACAATTTCACGACGTCGTGCAATATCCGAGGTGCATTTTGTTTCATCACAGTTTGTTCTTTCTTTCTCGGTTCGATATATATATTTCTATATGTCTCTTTTGTATCTTTAATATTATTATATTATAATGTTCTTTTGATTGCATCCGAGATGCAGCTTTCTGTTGATGGAAATGCTATATTTTAATATCCTTGATTGCATACATCCGGGGCTACTTTTTCCTTACGTTTTATGCTTTTATTTTTTCCTTTTTTATTTTATTGTGGCTGGCTGATTATCTTCCTTGTTTCCTTCATTTTAAAGGCTTGTTTAATTGGTCATTTTTATAGACTTCAAAGCAAATATCGTTATGTTTTTTTTGTTTTTTTTTTTCTTCTTTCTTTCTTCTTCTTTCTTCTTCTTTTTTTTTTTATTTTGTTGATATTGTGAACCTTTTTTTTTGTACCCATTATTTTCTTTCTTTCCCTTTTTACGCTTCTATTAAAAAACAAAAGGATCAAAATAAGTATTGATTTATGTAAGATTCATGACATTAATTGAGTAGTGAATGATATCTTTGATGTCATTTGAATGGTTAGGGTTTATGAATGGCCATTAGCTATCACAAATCCTGTGTGGTATAAATTAAAATATTTTGTTTGTTGTCAAAAAGAGATAAAAATAAAATTTATCCAAATACGCAACGGCCAATGGTGTTAATTGAATAGCATATACTATCATTAACGTTATTTTGATCGTAAGGGCTTAATGACTAGCCATTTGTTAGCTTAAACCCTTATGCGAGGATATCTTTAAAAAAAAATACAAAAAGCAAAAATTAAATGTTTATTTCAAGAAAAAAAATTCAAATATGCAACAACCAATAGCATTAATTGAACAACAATTCTATCTTTAACATTATTCGAGTAGTGAGGGTTTTATGACTAGTCATTTGCTAGCTTAAATTCTCGCACAAGAGTTTTTTTTTTTAAATTCAAAAGGTTCTTTTTTCAAATAAAAAATAAAAATGTCTGTTCAAGATTCTCTTTACCAAATGGATAAGAAGATAAAAATCATATCCTTTTTTAGATTTTAATTTAAAATTCTATTTTCTTTAAAATAAAACAAAAACTAAATTTCTTTTTCTCTCATCTTAAAAATACAAAAGAAAAAAAGTAAAATTAATTTTTTTTTTCTTATTGGGGTAAAATAAATATCATAAAGTTACATAGTTTTGCGCAATTAATTAGAGGTACCATTTTTATGGCGTTGTAGGGTGCTAATACCTTTCCTACATAATCGACTCCCGAACCTATCTTTGATTTCAAAGACCATTTTTTTTAAGGGGTTTTCCAATATTTTTCCCTTCAATAAAATTTGGTGGCGACTCCATTTAAAATTTTTTTTGCGCCGTCTCCGTCGTGGCCCTAGTTGCGACAGATGGCAACTCCACTGGGGACGTTTGAGAGTCAGGCCTACATAATTAATTGCAAAATTATGACTTTATAATATATTTTTTTACCCCTCTCATTTTCTTGTATAGTATGTTTCTTTTGATGTAAATAGTTTTTTTTTTTCTTGAATTATAAATATGCTTGGTCTTGACATTAGGATAGGAGACTTATTTTTGTATATATCTGTGTTGTTTGTTCCTTGTGCAGATTTGGGTAGTTGTTAGGTCACAGGTTTGTATGTTCCCCACACACACCCCACAGTCACTTACCTCACACTTTTTTGGGCTCTATACCCGAGCCTGTGCGAGCTTAAGAATAGAAGGTGCCTTAACTGTTATTGAGGGGCTTTATGCTCACTTGGCAGTTGTTGAGTTACCGCTCAGGTTGTTACCGGTATCATGGGTTAGTTGTATTGAGAGGGTATTTTCCCTACTTATGGCTAATTCATGGGCTGGGTCCTTATCGGCGTGATAAGGGCAATCTGGGAACCAATAATTCTTTAGGAGTCTAAATCCACCCATGAAACCTTGCACTAATACATGGACTTAGTGACCTTCCAAAATTAGAGTTATGACTTTAGGAATATCTTACCCTAGGCTTTTACCTTAATAGGACACAGGGGGAACGTACTCTTCTTTTTCCCTTCCACTTTGTACATATACATCATAACATTTAGTAGTAGTGACATGTAAATATTTTCATGCATCACATGCATTTTTTTTTTTTTAGCATCTAATGTCATGATCATTAGTTTAGGCATTCTAGTATCTAAGTTTTTTTCCAGTAAAATGTCATGCATGCATATTACATTTTAAGAACATAGTAGGTTGCATTATTCTCATTTAATTATGTTTGTCTCATCTCATGTGTTTATGTCCTTTTAGGAGTGGAAAGATTTGATAGTGTTCAATATGGAGATGATTCAAAATTATACTAGCAATGCATCGGGTTTCACTAAAAGCATGATTACTGTGTTGAATATGATCTCCGAAGGGTGACTGAGATTCGCCGAAGATGAGCAAGGAAGTTTGCTTGAATTTTGAAAAGAAATATGGCCGAATTTTAGATTTGTTTGATCTCAGTTGAAACACAAACATTCAGTGCTCTAGCTCAGTTTTGGAACTCAGACCTTAGATGTTTCGAGCTGCCTAATTTGGATCTTGTGCCTACAATAGAAGAATATGACACGATGCTAAGGCTACCTATCAAAGAAAAGGCTGGGGTTTACCTTTATAAAGGAAATCATGTATCAGGAAGAAAGATAGCTGGGTTAATTGGCTTGCCGGCAGATCGAGCAAAGTTTGAAAGTAAGGGATCGATCCAAGGGTGGAATAAGAGCTTTCTGGAAGACCATCTGGAGGCTTTAGCTGAAAAAGAAAGTTGGGAATACTTTAATATGACTCTGGCACTGCTTATTTATGGGTTGATACTATTCCCATTCACTTTGGGCATTGTTGATCAAGCGGCTATGGATGTGTTCTTTGTCTATGAAACATGTCGAGTGAATCCTATTCCGGCTATTCTAGCAGATACTTTCCTTTCCATGGAAGTATGTCACCAGAAGAAGAGGGGATGCTACGATGTTGTAATCATCTGCTGTATGTTTGGATCATAACTCATTTGTATGCATCCAATCATATGGTTACATGCCAGATCCTTTAAGAAGCTTTCGTCGTATTCCGGTGAAGAAACAGGAAGCCACAGACTGGAAGAATGATTTCTCAAAATTTGATGCAGAACATTTTCCATGGGTATGCCCTTGGTATCATCCTAGAAGTACAATCTTTAGCTGTGGGAATTTTTCAAATGTCCCATTGATGGGACCAAGAGGATGTGTAGCATACACCCCAGCCGTGGCTCTTCGACAACTCAAATGGACTCAGGTCGTGCCACATAATGAGGAATTAGGAGGACTGAGTTTTCAACATGTCTCAGGTGATGTTAATGGGCAACAAGCAGAAGTCAGAGCAGCTTGGGAAAATATTAGAAGGAAAGGGAGACAGAGCTGGGAAAACCTCGTGTGACTGCCTCACTTGAGTATAAAGAGTGGAGAAAGACCAGAGGAGTTCCTACTCGATTCCCAAAGAGGCCCCACATGGAAGGGTTCATCTCGTGAGTCTAGCCAAGCATCGGCATCCTTGATCTCTCAATTGGAAGTTATGAAGGCTCAAATGAGGTTGATGGAGGAAAGAGAAGAGCATGCAAAGACAGAAATAGAAATCCTTAAAAGACAGTGCCAAAAGAAAGATATGGAGATAGAGCACTTAAAAGATGAGTGTGCTGATGCCTACAGGGACTCGGTTCATGCAAAAAAGGCAAAGAAGGGGAAGGAAAAAGAGACGGAAACAACCTTGTCCAAATAAAAGAAATGCAAGATAGAATCAAAGCAATGGAGAAGGAGATGGCTAAGGTCCAGAAAGAAAAAGAAGTCTTAGAGACAGATGGCCAGGTGCAACAACAAAGGATGGAACGCATGGAAAAAGACTTAACTGAGACACGCTTTGAAGCAGACAAGTGGTGGAATCTGGCCAAGGATTATTTCGATACACTTTTAAAGGCAGGACAAAATGAGGAACGGGTAGCAAAGCAAATTGAGGAGTTGACATTGGAGCAAGACAAATTGAGGTCTGACGCCGAAGGACTACGTCTAGTCGCTGAACACCATTGTGAAAAGAAGAAGGAATGGATGAAGACATGTGAAGAAATGACGATTGTGTTCGACACATGTTGCAAACTTGGCAACGCATGTCCACGAGGCAAATGAGGAGATCAACTCAAACCCTGAAATGAAGCTTCCTTGGAAGATCTTTAAACTTGTGAAATATTGTCAAAATCTAAGTAGGAGCATCATGTAAAATGAAATGCAAGTATCATGTGCTTATTGTAATTCATTCCGAACAGATGTTGTATTTCAAAATTTGAAATGAAATAAAATGATGCTTTTTGCTCATTAGTGACTCTATTTAGGACATTGTCCATTGAGGGGAGAATTCTCCCTTGGATAATTGTCAACCACATTTTATCTTGAGATGATTGATCCTTGATTAGAATGTAGGGCACACAGTACATTGCTAGTTGACGAGACCTCATCTATTGAGGAGTGAATGCTCCCTTAGAATGAGGGTCAACCACATTTTTATCTTGAGATGATTGATCCTTGATTGGAATGTAGGGCACACAGTACATTGCTAGTTGACGAGACCTCATCTATTGAGGAGTGAATGCTCCCTTAGAATGAGGGTCAACCACTTAGCGGCCTAAGAAGGAATGTTCTTCTAGTGCCAATACGTGGGGAATCTCCTTCAATATTGAACCTTGCGATCAAATCTTTCCACAATGATAGTTTTTTTTTTTTTTATTCTTACAATATTTTCTGTACAGAGGGTAATAAATCAATAAGGAAAAGTGTATCCCCGGCATCCCTACAGGACACGCTCCCAAGCAAGGATCATGGATGAGATGGAACAACACAATGAGGAGCTGAGGAGTGAGGTCAATCAGCTAAAGGAGCAAATGACAAGTTCTAGAGGCACTACGATCTCTAGAAAGGAAAGGCTCAGAGGGGACCCCAGGAATGACCAAAGAAGGACCATCAGTCACTCCTATATACCCACCTGGTTTTACCCCAGTTTATGCGCAAGGATCAATGGGCCGTTAACTCTACAGCTTAACAGACCCATGCAACAAGTTGATCCTCAGGATGTCCAATGGCCCATATGGCCTCCCGCCTAACTATACTCCCCCAACGGTCCTGGACTTGTCAGAAAGCAATCCCCTGCCCACTCAGCCGCAACCTACCCAGCCACAAGGTTTGTCCACAAATGCTATCGAGGCTCCAGCCTCCTCTGACCCACAAATCACTTCTCAACCACAAACTACCACCCCTACCACTCAAGGAAATGTCCTAAATTGTTATGCCACTATAAATCCCCACCAGGGCACAGAAGGATTCCAACTGACACAGGCAGGTAAGCAGCTTCAATCCAAAACGAAGCTACAAATGTTGGAAGAAAGATTAAGGGCTGTCGAAGGGAGTAGCTACGACATTAGGGAAGCTGCCGATCTCTGTTTGGTTCCAGATGTAGTCATTCCTCCTAAATTCAAAGTGCCAGAGTTTCATAATATAAAGGAACCGCTTGTCCGAAGAGTCATCTTACTATGTACTGTAGAAAGATGGCAGCCTATGCTCGAGATGATAAGTTGCTTATTCATGTCTTCCAAGACAGCCTAGCTGGGCAGCTTTAAATTGGTATATGCATCTTGAGCGAGCACATATCCACTCTTGGAAGGATTTAGATGCTTTCCTTAAGCAGTACAGGTATAACATCGATATGACCCCGGATAGATTTGAGTTGCAGAGTATGTCAAAGAAGGATGATGAGACATTCAAAGAATATGCACAAAGATGGCGAGAAGTTGCAGCTCAAGTGGAACCTCCCTTGTCCGACAAGGAGACAGTGGCCCTGTTTATTGATACTTTGCGAGCACCATTCTATGACAAGATGATTGGAAGCATCTCGTCAAATTTTTCTGATATTGTTGTCATCGGAGAGAGGGTGGAGAATGGCATGAGGAGCGGGAAGATTGCTCTTAGCTTTCTAGCACAAAGAAACCCTTGAATGGGACGGGAAAGAGAAAGGAAGGAGAAACTAATGCAGTGACATTCAACTCCCCTGGGATATCCAACTTTAGGCCTCCTCACTTCCTTACCCCTCACATGGCCTACCCCAACGTTACTACCATCTCACAAATCCCTTACCCTCAACCATTCCACCCAACTTCACCCGCTTCACCCACAACACCTACTATAAGACCACCCCAATCCCATCAGCCATGGAACCAAAACCCTAACCAAATAAGACCACAAAACACCCAAGCCCGAAAACCAATTGAATTTGACCCCATTCCCATGTCTTATACCGAGTTGTTGCCTCTCTTACTTCAAAACTCATTAGTGGCACCTTGTCCGATGAAGCCTGTAGAACCACCATATCCCAGGGGATACGATGGTAATGCTAAGTGTGATTATCATGCGGGTGCTGTTGGTCACTCCACAGAAAATTGTAGAGTTGAAGTTTAAGGTACAGAATTTGATTAAGGCAGGTTGGTTAAACTTCAAGGAGGATAACCCTAATGTTGGGAGTAATCCTTTGCCAAGTCATGGAGGACCATCTATTAATGTTATTGAAGAAGGTGGGGAACAACCCATGAGAAGAAGGGTAGAGGATGTGAAAACCTCGCTAAAGACCATTTTTGAAGAAATGTGCAAGTTTGGTATGATTAAGGGAAGCTCTAACAAAGATGTGGGATGTGGATTACACCTAGGTGCAAATCATGTGGTAGAAGAATGTGATGACTTTAAGCAGATCTTGCAGGACTTGATGGATAGGCAGTTGGTGCAAATAGGCTGTGATGGAAATGATGTATTGGCCATTGACTCAACCTCGGCCATCCCAAAACCCTTAGTTGTACGCTACACCAGGGGCACAACCACCTCGACTCCTAGCGGGCCGAAGTCTATCACAATACAGGTGCCGAAAGCTTTTCCTTACAAGGATAATAAAGCAGTACCATGGAGGTATGGTGTGGAAGTGTGTGTTGATGGCTCTGAGGAAAGCAGTTAAAGAATGCTGATGAGAAGGCTCCTAATGTTACAAATATCGTTGGGATTGGTAGTATGACTCGAAGTGGTCGAATCTACACTCCTGACGAGTTAAGGGTCAAACAGTCCAAAGAAGCAATGAAAGACAAAGAGAAAGGAAAAGAAGTGGTTGAGCAGAAAGTCTGATGAGGAAGTGATAGGAAGACAGGAACAAAAGAAAGAGGTCTCTGACGAGGAAGTTTGTGAGTTTTTGAAGCTTATAAGACAAAGTGAATATGCAGTTATTGATCAACTACACCGGACCCCTGCCAAAATATCGCTTTTGTCACTAATGATGAATTCAGAATCCCACAGAAAGATATTATTGAAGATATTGAATGAGGCTCATGTCGTTCACGACATTTCTGAAGAAAAATTTGAGGGTATTATTGGTAATGTTACTGCCAATAATTACCTTACTTTTAATGATGAAGAGCCAGTGGAGGGAGCAGGGCACAATAAAGCCCTACATATATCGGTGAAATGTAGAGACCACATCTTGGCAAGAGTTCTAATTGATAATGGTTCCTCATTGAATGTGATGCCCAAGACAACTTTGGCAAAATTGCCATATGATGAATCGTATGTGAAGCCGAGCACCATGGTAGTTAGAGCTTTTGATGGCTCGCAGGGAAGTGATAGGGGAAATAAGTCTGCCTGTGCAAATCGGTCCTATCACCTTTGAGGTAGTATTCCATGTGATGGACATTACACCAGCTTATAGTTGCCTTTTGGGAAGACCTTGGATTCATTGTGCTAGGGCTGTGCCTTCCACGCTTCACCAGAAGTTGAAATTTGTTGTTGATGACAAGCTGGTCATTATTTCTGCTGAGGAGGACTTACTGGTTAGTAAGCTTTCATCCACTCCTTATATTGAAACTGCTGAGGAAGCTTTAGAGACCTTATTTCAGGGGCTTGAGATTGCAAATGCCATTTATGCAAAGGAGGGAAAGGCCATCACCAAGTCCCAACCTTCTAATGCTTCCATGATGGTGGCAAAAGTCATGCTTGAAAATGGGTATCAGTATGGTTGTGGACTGGGAAGAAATGCGCAGGGTCTGAGTCAACTACCTGAGCTGATTGAAAACAAGGACCGATTTGGTTTGGGTTACAAACCCTCGAAGGCAGATAGACAAAGAGTTGCATATGAGAAAAGAGAAAAAGGTTAGCCAGGCTGGAGAACAGGGAGCCAAAGACTGAAGGGGTCCCCATATGTGATCTCCAAGAAAGCTTTTGGAGTGCTGGGTTCGAGTTTCCAAGCTTCATAGCTGCTGTTGAGCAAGACATTTCTGAGAATGAGCATGTCAACTTGGTTCGCGCTTGTTCGCCAAACACTGAGCTCAACAATTGGGAGATTATCGAGCTTCCTGTGGTTTTCAATTCAAATTTAAAGTAATTTTGTAATGCTAATCCTATTACTCTGCCCAAGGTTTTGGGATATTTTTCTTTGTTCAATAAGGGCTCATGTGTTTCCTTTCAGTACATTAATAAAACGCACTTTGAATTTTTCAATAAATAGCCTCTTTCTTTTTCTTCTTTTCCCTTTGCTACATATATTGAATTTCTTTGTCATTCCGGTCCCAAATTTAAACAATGCAGATGTGAAAATAACGCACTTGAAAGTGATAATGCTAGTATCGCATCAAGTAGTTTTGAGTGTCTCAGTGATCAGGCTAACGAGGAAATTGAGGATGACATGGATCCTTCCCCAGAGTTATTAAGGTTGGTGGAGCAAGATACCAAAGAGATCCGACCTCATGAAGAATTAACTGAGGTGATTAATTTAGGGACTGAAGAGGAGAAAAAGGAAGTAAAAATTGGCACACTCATGAAGGAAAATGAGCGCAACAAATTGATAAGGCTCTTACATGATTATAGTGATGTCTTTGCTTGGTCCTATCGAGATATGCCAGGGCTTGATGTTAGTATAGTGGAGCATAAGTTACCACTGAAGCCAGAATGTCCCCCAGTTAAACAAAAGTTAAGGAGGATGAAGCCAGAACTATCTCTGAAGATCAGGGAGGAGGTCAAGAAGCAATTTGATGCAGGTTTTCTCGTCGTGGCTAAATATCCACAGTGGGTTGCTAACATAGTCCCAGTTCCTAAGAAAGATGGGAAGGTTCGAATGTGTTGATTATCGGGATCTAAATAGGGCCAGTCCAAAAGATAATTTCCGCTGCCTCATATTGATGTGCTAGTAGATAATACAGCTCAACATTCATTCTTTTCTTTTATGGATGGTTTCTCAGGATACAATCAAATCAAGATGGCTGAAGAAGATAGGGAGAAGACCACATTCATCACACCTTGGGGCACTTTTTGCTACAAGGTCATGCCGTTTGGGCTAAAAAATGCTGGGGCAACATATCAAAGGGCGATGGTGACCTTGTTTCATGACATGATGCATAAGGAGGTTGAGGTTTACGTAGACGACATGATGCCAAATCAAAGAGTGAGGAAGATCATGTAGTTCATATGCAGAAATTGTTTGAGCGACTGAGGAAGTTCAAATTGAGGCTAAATCCAGCTAAGTGCACTTTTGGTGTGAAATCTGGCAAGTTGTTGGGATTTGTAGTCAGCCAAAAGGGAATTGAAGTGGATCCTGATAAAGTACGGGCAATTCTTGAAATGCCACCTCCTCACACAGAAAAAGAAGTGCGAGGGTTCTTGGGGAGTTGAATTACATGCCCGATTCATATCCCAGTTAACAACTACATGTGAGCCCATCTTCAAATTGTTGCGCAAAAATCAACCAATGGATGGAATGTGATTGCCAAGAAGCTTTGAGAAAATAAAACAATATTTGCAAAGTCCCCCGATTTTGGTGCCACCAGTCCCTGGAAGGCCCCTCATTATGTATTTGACGGTGCTTGATGGGTCTATGGGTTGTGTGTTAGGTCAACACGATGATTTTGGAAGAAAAGAGCAGGCTATATACTACCTAAGTAAGAAGTTCACTGATTGTGAGACCAGATACTCACTTGGAGCGAACTTGTTGTGCCTTAGCATGGGCGGCCCATCGCTTAAGACAATATATGCTAAGTCACACTACTTGGTTGGTGTCTAAGATGGATCCAATCAAGTATATCTTTGAGAAGCCTGCTCTTACAGGAAGATTGCTCGCTGGCAAGTTCTTTGTCGGAATATGACATTGTGTACGTAACTCAAAAGGCAGTCAAAGGGAGTGCGCTAGCAGATTATCTTGCACACCAACCCGTGGACGATTATCAATCAATGCAGTGTGAATTCCCTGATGAAGGCATAATGGCGTTGTTTGAGGAGAAGGAGTCATTTGAAGATGAAAGATGGATCATGTTGTTTGACGGTGCTTCCAACATGCGGACATGGGATTGGAGCCATATTAATCTCCCCAGAAAAACAGTACATCCCGATCACGGCTAGGTTGTATTTTAATTGTACAAACAATGTGGCAGAGTATGAAGCATGCACCTTGGGTTTAGGTAGCTGTGGAGTCAAAAGTCAGAAAGCTCAAGGTTTACGGTGACTCAGCCTTAGTCATTCATCAATTGAAGGTGAGTGGGAAACTCGAGATGTGAAGTTAATTCCTTACCATACCTACATTAAGGAACTGGTGGAACAGTTTGATGAAATTACTTTTGATCATATCCCTCGAGAAGATAACCAGTTGGCAGATGCATTAGCCACTTTATCATCCATGTTTGCATTGAGCGAGGATGAGGACATGCCACTTATAAAGATCCAATGTCGTGATCGGCCTGCATATTGCCATTTAGTAGAGGAATGGAAAGCCATGGTACTATGATATCAAGGAGTATAAAAAGTCGGGAATATCCACCAGTGCTTCAGAAATGATAAGAGAACTTTGAGAAGACTGGCGATGAGTTTCTTTCTAAATGGGGAGGTGCTGTATAAGAAAAATCATGATATGGTGCTGCTTAGATGTGTAGATGCTGCCGAAGCACAAAAATCATTGAAGAAGTTCATGAAGGCTCCTTTGGCACCCACACAAATGGGCATGCCATGGCAAGGAAGATCTTAAGGGCTGGTTATTATTGGCTGACCATGGAGACAGATTGCTTTAACTATGTGAAGAAATGCCACAATGCCAGACGTATGCTGACAACATTAATGCTCCACCAACATCCCTCAATGTTTTGTCATCGCCTTGGCCATTTTCGATGTGGGGGATGGATGTCATTGGTCCCATCGAACCAAAAGCATCAAATGGACATCGCTTCATTCTTGTTGCAATTGATTACTTCACTAAATGGGTTGAAGCTGCCTCATATGCCCATGTAACTCGGAATGTGGTAGTAAAATTCATCAAAAGGGATTGATTTGTCGTTATGGTGTGCCAAGTAAGCTCATCACTGATAATGCAACCAATTTGAACAACAAGATGATGACAGAGTTGTGTGCTGACTTCAAAATTCAGCATCATAACTTCTCCATATCGCCCAAAAATGAATGGAGCGGTGGAAGCGGCAAACAAAAATATTAAAAAGATCATTCAGAAAATGGTGGTGACGTACAGAGACTGGCATGAAATGCTTCCATTTGCTTTACATGGATACCGTACCTCGGTTCGCACTTCAACTGGCGCAACTCCATTCTCCTTGGTATATGGGATGGAAGCAGTCCTTCCCATTGAGGTCGAAGTTCCTTCCTTAAGAGTACTGATGGAAGCTGAGCTAGAAGAAGCAGAGTGGGTCCAAACTCGTTTCGACCAATTAAATCTCATTGAAGAAAAAAGGTTAAATGCGATCTGCCATGGCCAATTATACCAGAAAAGGTTGAAGAAAGCATTTGAGAAACGGGTGCACCCAAGGCAATTTCGAGAAGGAGACCTTGTGCTTAAGAAGATTTTACCAGTTCAGAAGGATCGTCTTGGTAAATGGGCCCCAAATGAAGGACCTTATGTAGTTAAGAAAGCATTCTCAGGAGGAGCCCTGATCCTCACAAACATGGATGGCAAAGACCTCTCACACCCTGTGAATTCTGATGCAGTGAAGAAATACTATGCTTAAAAAAATGAAAAATAAGCTCGCTAGGTCGAAAACCTGAAAAGGCGATCTAGGCAAAAGTTAGAGCAACATAAAAAAAAAAAAAAAGAAAAAGGCAATAAGCTCGCTAGATTGAAAACCTGAAAGGGCGATCTAGGCAAAAGTTAGAGCGACCGCTGAGTTGAAAACTCGAAAGAGCAACTCGGGGAAAAGGTAAGGCCAAATAATGACTTGCAGAGATGGCTTGGCAAAAACACTAGGGCAAATGATGTGTTTGAATTATCAACTGGGGCAAATGGCATGTTGGAATCCTAAACTGGGGCAAATGATGTGTCGAATTTCATTTTCTTCTGAAGCTTATTGATGGGCAGTCAAGGTTACTGATGTGCGATACTAGCATTGTCATCTGGAAGGCGTCATTCAAACAATGAAATTCCCCCACTTCCATTTTGTAAATATCTTGATTCTTGCTAGAGTCTAGTGTACATACCGTTCTCTTTTAGCCATACAGTGATCATTCTTGTAAATATTTCTCACTGAGTTGAATAAAATTGTCCTGTTTCCTCACTTGTATTCATTTGCATTTCTAATTATAATATGCTGAAAGGAAATAGTGTTACAAAAAAAAATCATCAAAGCATTACAATTACTTTAATAAGTTTTAAAAGCCACATACTCGAAATCTTTAAATGCCACAAAGCGAACCAGCAATAACATTGCTTTGACTTAAAGCCTTACTAGCAGCTTAAGGATAGCCCAGAGATGAACAAATGTCGTTTGAAGACAAAAAAAATCGTCTCATCCATGAATCCTAAGGCGCGTGACAGAAAGGAACGAGGATCTTGAACTCTCTTGAGAAAATCAAAGCAAAAAAGTTAGTTTTGTGTCTGATGACATTTTGCATCATATCATTGCATATCATCATGTATTCCATCTGCTTTATTTTTGTTTGACTCTTAGTCCTTAGAGTCCATGACTCGGTCTTCAAGCTGATAGCGTAGATCCATTAAGCCCAATACTGCCTGGCACACTTCACTTTACTTTTCTGTTTAAGACAGTACATACCTGGCACACTTTATTTTTTTGTTGAAGCCTGGAACCTGCGCGGCACTAGCATTCAAGCCCAGAATCTGCCTAGCACAAGCATCCAAGCCCAAAACTGACCTGGCACTATGTCCAAGCCCGGAATCGGCCCGACACCAGCATCAAAGCCCGAAACCAGCCCGGCACCAGCACTCAAGCTTGGAATCAACCTGGCACTAGCATCCAAGCCCGAACTATCTCGGCACTAGCACTCAAGCCTGGAATCAACCCGACACCAGTATGCAAGCCCGAAGTCAACCAGGCACCAGCATCAAAGCCCGGAACCAGTCCGGCACCAGCACTTAAGCCTGGAATCAACCTGGCACCAGTATCCAAGCCCGGAACTATCCCAGCACTAGCATCAAGCCTGGAATCAACCCGACACTAGCATGCAAGCCCGGAGTCAACCAGGCACCCAGCATCCAAGCCCAGAATCAACCCGGCACCAGCATCCAAGCCTGAAATCAAGCCGGCACTAGCATCTAATCCCGGAACCAGCCCGGCACTAGCGTCCAAACTTGGAACTTGTTTGGCATAGGCATTGAAGCTTGGAACTTGTCCAACACCAGCATTAAAGCCCATAACTTGCCTAATAGTTGCATGAAGGCCCAATACAGCTTTCACCTTGTATTGGACTCTCGAAAAAAATTAATTCACTTCTTTACTTAATTCTTACACAATAATTTGAAAAACTTTGTTATTCAGATTATTTAATAAGAAGTAAGTAAAGAGGGGCAACTGTGAATAACTAATTTTTTCGGTACATTTTTAAAAGGAGAGATAATCTGAAAAGTAAAATTTTTTTGAAAAAAGGAAATTAAAGATAAGAAAATAAGTCAGTTGTGATGGTGGAGAGCGGTTACAAGTGGAGATCATGGGGTTTGGATACTGGGAGATAGGGTGGTTACAAAGAGAGAAGTGGACTGAGCCTATTTAAGGGGGATGGAGCTCTCACGGAGGGGAGGAAGAGGATCTCTAGTTATCTCGGCAACTACTCCCATTGGCACAATAAAAACTTCAGAAGAGTAAAAAAGAGGGTCGGGAACGAAAACAAGAGGATTGAAGAAAAAGAAAGGGATCACCAAAGTGTTGCTATTTCACGACGTCGTGCAATCCCTGCATCTGAGGTGCATTTCGTTTTATTATAATTGGTCTTTCTTTCTCAATTTGGTACAGATCATTCTATACGTTCTTTTGTAACTTTAAGATTATTATATTGTAATGTTATTCTGATTGTATTCAAGGTGCAACTCATTTGATTGGAATATTATATTTTAATATAATTGATTGCATATATCAAAAACTACTTTTACTCACGTTACGTTTATATGCTTTTAGTTTCTCATTTTGATTTATACTGCGGCTTACCAATTGTCTTCATTGTTTTCTTCATTTTTAGTGCTTGTCTAATTGACCGTTTTATAGAAATCAAAGTAAGTATCGTTACTTTTCTTCTTCTTTTTTTTCCTTTTCTTTCTTCTTCTTCCTTTTTATTTATTTATTTATTTGATATTATGAACTCCTTTGCGCACTTGCTGTTTTCCTTTTTTTTTTTTATGTTTTGATTAAAAACAAAAGGGTAAAAATCAGTAATGTTGATTTATGCAATATTCATGACATTAATAGAGCAGCGAATGCTATCTTTGATGTCATTTGAATTGTTAGGGTTTACAAATAGCTATTTGCCATCACAAATCCCATGCAATATAGATTAAAATGAAACTGTCTTTTATAATTTTTTTTCTTAAAAAAAGCAAAATTTATCCAAATATGCAACGACCAATAATGTTAATTGAATAACATATACTATCTTTAACATTATTTGGGATTTTAAGGGTTTAATGATTAGCCATTTGCTAACTTGAATCCTATGCAAGGATAAAATATTTTTAATTTAAAAATATCAAAAATTTATTTCTAATTTTAAAATTAATCTCTTTCGAAAAATGTTTTTAAATTTAAACTTCTTTTCTTTTCAAGTAAAAATAAAATATCTTTTCAGGATTTTCTTTACTATAACGATAAAAGATAAAAGCCTTAAAAAAAAGTATCTTTTCAAATTTTAATTTAAGTTTTTCTTTCTTTAAAATAAAAGATCAAATTTCTTCTTATCTAAAATATATATATATATAAAAGAAAATAAAAGTAAAAATAAGTAAAATATTTTATTTTTCTTGTTTTCTTATTGGGGTAAAATAAATATTCATAAAGTTACATAGTTTTGCGCAATTAATTAGAGGTACCATTTTTTATGGGCGTTGTAGGGTGCTAATACCTTCCCTACACATAATCGACTCCCGAACCTATCTTTGATTTCAAAGACCATTTTTTTTAAAAGGGTTTCCAATATTTTTCCCCTCAAATAAAAATTTGGTGGCGACTCTATTTAAAAGTTATTTTTGCGCCGTCTCCGTCGTAGCCCTAGTTGCAACAAAATTGATATTTACACACTACTTCTAACATTGGACGCATATGTTAAATTCACCTAGAGGAAAGTAACCTTTTATTTTCTTGATATCCAGCGTTGGAAGTCTCTGCGCGCGGAAAAAAAAATAAAAAAATCTTTTGACCATATTTCTAACGATGGAAGTCCCCAATAAAACATAAAAGCAACCGAGCTTCCACCCAAAGTTATGGTCACGCAGACATATTTGGACATAAATACTATTAAATTAATATGGTAACACATAACTTTAGGACGAAGTTGAGAGTTTTCTGTGATTATAACTAGACTCTACAGTCTTTAGGAAGTTGGAAGAATTATCTTATGTTCAGTCCATCAAATTTCCTTTTGAAACGTATCAAACCTTTTAAATTACCGCCCTTTATAGAACCTTACATCCCTTTTTCCTCAAGGCAATCGGCATATCATTAAGATACGAGGATACTCTCATTTTCTGCTTCTTGTGTTTTTGGGTATTTCAAAAGGCACAAGTCTCAAATTGCTTGGTTTGACTTTCTATCAATTGTTTATATACTAAGTGCGTGTTTGGTTTACAGTTCAAAGGAGAAAAAATTCAGTTGAACGGAAAAGACAAAAAATATTGCTTCTTAGTTTTGTGTACTAGAAAGTGGGAATTTCCGTTTGCCCAAGGGCAAACGGATACCCAAATACACCCTAAATTGTATTAAAGGCTTTTAAAGTGAGTAGTAAAGAAGTATAGGTTCACGCGCATGAGATGGGATCTCGTGGGCCTATTGCAGTGCAAAAATGCTGATTTTTTCCTGCATGTACAATAATGGGCCTTAGAAAATTTTTATTTTTGGATTTCATAAATTATCTCTTCGAAAATTTAATTTTTTAAATGAGCTTTTGAAAAATCAGGGATGGTGGAGCCTTTCTGTTGTTAACATTTTTCAATTAACGTGATCTCAACAATTAATTAACGTTACTTTATTAATGTTTTATTATTTTATGACTTGCGCATATTACGCGGATAAGTCCTTTAGAGTAGTGCTATTACCTGCCTCAGTTCCTAAATTCGTCATCAGCAACGACACTACTTTACATTTGGGACACAAATAGTCGTGGAGATGTGAAAAATAGTACCTCACTGAGGGCAAAAAATGACCAAATACCGACTCTCACCAAGAGCAAATAGATGACCATATGCTGACTTGGCAGATTAATTGCAATTCTTTTCGTAGTTTTATCAATCTGTTAGCTTTTTACTTATTAGTCTTGTTAAACCAATATATGACTATGTAACTCAATGAAGCTTAACGAATGCAATTATTCAATATCACTCAAGATTTCTTTCTTGCTCTGATTCTTCTCTTTGATTTGCCCTACTTTGGCCCAATACTTTTATAGAATTAGAGCTTTGAACTCATCAATGGCTCTTTGATCCACATTTATTTCTTTCCCTACTTATTAATTTGTACTTCAAACACTTACTATTTTCATTTTGATCAAGCATGATGATGAGAACTTCTTGATCTAGCAGCAACAGGCACTTGCAACCATGTGTTGTTTAAAGCTCGCCAAGTTCATCAATGATAACAAAATATC
Source organism: Spatholobus suberectus (assembly GCA_004329165.1). Lineage (NCBI taxonomy): Eukaryota > Viridiplantae > Streptophyta > Magnoliopsida > Fabales > Fabaceae > Spatholobus > Spatholobus suberectus. The sequence continues at coordinate 35,195,867 of CM014735.1, read as the reverse complement.
CAAGAAAAACCTATTTGAAGAACTTGAAGAAAAAGATGAGGTTATAAGCAATGACTACTAGCATGTTTGGTTCAACATTTTACAAGAGAAATTCACGTCAATCGAGAAGCAAGATAGTATAGCTTCCACCTTTTTTTCTAGTTTTTGATGTGAAATTTCCAATATACGTATGTTTTAAACGTAGAAACAAACACGCACCACCTCAACTATGAGTAGCAAGATCAACTTCTAGTTGCATGGCCCCTAGCTTCCACATCTCAGGATGTTCTCACCAAAATGGTTGGATTGGAGTTCTCTAGTAAGATCTTAAAAAGATTAGAGATATTTTTTGCATTATTGCATCTTAAACTCGAGCTAAAAAAATAAATTGAAACTACGGCTTTGCACAATAAAGAAAGAAAAACCAGTGAATGAATATCTGCTTGAGATCAAGAAGATTGTAATTCTCTTGCCTTGATTTGTTAGTGTTCCAATCTTTGAAAATGACCATGTTGATGCTATTCTCGATGGCTTGCTTGAAGAGTTTGATCCTTCTGTCACCTCAGTGACCTCGTGACTTGATCCTTATTCAATTGATTCTAGTGTGTTTGGAATAGATTCATGGTGAGAAAAAATCAATTAATTTTTATGGTGAAGGTGAAACAACAAATAGTTGTTTTGTACTTTTTCATGCTATCACCATAATTATATGAGGTAAAATTGATTTTGTGATGTTATCCAAACACACTAGAAATTGAAGCACTTTTCTTGCGTAAGAACACTCAAAAGAATATACAAAAAATGATGTTTCATTTATGCAAGCAAATGTTGCTACAAGAGCTGACAGATTCATTAATTCTCAATTTGATCACAGTACGGGTATCACTAGAATTATAAATGAAGTTTTTCTAGTGTAAGAAACAAACAAAGTTGATCAAATTTAGAGGAAATCCTACAAATTAATGTTAAAGGTTGCTTTCTCGGTGGAAGAAGCAATGGAAAGCAAATCAATTCAAAACAAACCTCAATGACAACTGTGTGACAAATTTGTTTACGTAGTCATTAATTGCTGGCACAAATTCAATTAAAACTTCATTGGTCTTGTTCAAGCCAACAAACTAAGTTTGATGCTTATACCTCCTTTGCTAACGTACAGTTGATACTTTTCTGGCCACTCTCTCTACCATACTTGATTCCTTGCAGCATCCTGAGATACTAGAATATTTTGCTTGAGTTTAATTAGTTTTACTTTGCACCCAACCTAGCACGTTTGGGAAGTAGGTTTTCTAAAAAAAATAAAAAATTGATCTTGATTGTATGCAAGGGCATCAAGAATTTATTTCAATTGATCTTTCATTGTATTGTTGTATTTGTTATTTATTTTTTACTTTTATTATTTTTTGCATTTTAAAAATTATTTTGATTTTTAATTCGCGGGCCATGGATTGACCTACGAACAAGAGCCTAAAAAATCAAGACCATTTATCTTGTGGTGCGGCCCAACCCGTTTAATTTGCAGGCTTTAGAAGGGCAAGCCTAAACTGACGGGTTAGCCCATATACCTAGCTCTAGGTGTATCATCGATTTATATAAATTAATAAAGAAAAATGTATAAAATATTTAAATAAACATATTAAGTTAAAGTATAAAGATTAAACGTGCAATTAAACCTAAATTAAGAATTATATATTATTTTAATTTAGTCATTTTTACAGTTAATAAAAGAAAACCTATTTTTTTTTAAAGTAGTATGATGCTAAAAGCCAAACAGTAGGCTCACGAACTCGCAGTTAAATTTGTTTAAACCACATAATGGACCAGGTTAAAAAAGCTTGCATCTTAAATGGTCTAAATATTTTAAGACTGTAGCCTGTGTGGGCTGCGAGTTAAATAGGTGGCCCGCTGGTCTCAGTCCATATGCCTAGCTCCAGATACACCAATCCTCATTTATATTTCTATTAATTTTAAGTGAAATTTTGAGATGGCAAACTTAATTTAAACAACTAAAAAACTATAAAAATTAACTGTGAGTATTTAAAATTAGGAAGGTTCACTACAAAAATATTATCATTAGTGACAAAACAATTTACACATGTAATTTTAAAATTCATTCCTAAAATTTTTGTGACACCAATATCAATGTCAAAAATTGCTTTTTGTGACAAAATTTTTGTCACTGATACATTAATTTCTTGTAGTGATTAAAATCACAAATAAACTAAATTGTGAGAGCAAAAAAATGTAATAAAGTCTTTAATTTAATTGGGGAATGATAATGATAATACATTTTTCTTTTGAGTATGCATATGATTGTAAGAAGTATCCTTAATCATTCATCGAGACTAATCTTTGATCTTTGGGAGATCTGGAGGCACTTAAAAATGGGTTGTCTCTTCCTAACCATGTTTCTTCCATATAGAATTAGGATTCCAACTCCTAATCCCTTAATTAAGGACCCGAATCCATCCTTTCACACCAACCACTTGTTGGTTGGTGATACATATTTAATTTGTTAAAAATGAAAGACAATGAAAAAGATTTAATTAATGTTCCATCACTATAAATTGTTTTTACATTTAATATTATTATATACTTTTTATAATATTCTCCTATTGATCAATAATTTATAAAGAAAATATTAAGTATATTAATATCCTAATAATATAAAAATATTCATTTTTTTGTTTAATACATAAATAAAAAGATAGAAAAAATATTATAAGAAATTTTAAAACTATTTTTTACGTATTATTCAATCGTCCATTGACACATTATTAGAAAAGTTTGATTCTCATAACAATTTCAAAATTCATTATTTTTTGTGATGTGCCAATATTTAATCAAATGATAATATAAAAAAATGGATTAGTAGGATGTTAAAATTAAACTCTAATAAACTATAGAGACAAAAAGCTATATTAGTGGTGTTTGAGAAATTTATGGATATAACACGAATGAAAATAACATAAAGAATTATTTTACCTTAAATTGGTTAAAATGAATTAAGCCTTTCCAGAGTTATAGATGAACCTCCATATTACATTTTTATTATTTCTATAATCATTCTTGTTCTCTTCCTGTCACTGTGAAAGAAAAAATGCATTTGTTACTATCTATTTTCTTGTAGTTAACTAATTATTTAGAGGAACAAACGTTATATGGCTCAAATGTAGTATTAAATGTAAGTTTTGTTGAAATTTGTTAATTATAGGCCCTCATATTTTAATGTGACAACTTTTTTTTTCTTAAACCTTTTTACTCAAGAGAGTCTGTATCTAATGGATCGTATATTTCAATTTTTACTTATTTTTTAGGATAAAATAAATGTAAGTTCTTTCTGAATTTTTTTTTTTTGAAGCTCAGAAACTTTCTTCTTACAACAACAAGAAGAAATATACATACCCATACCTTTTAAACATTCACTTAACCTTTATAAAAAAACTCTAATAAATTTCAAACATTCTGTATTGCAAGTAACATAGCAAAGTCACACCTCATAATTATAGGGAATTACTCACCATTTACCTATAACTCATTAACAAATAATAATATTTTAGATTGGTTGCATTAATTATTATTATTATTATCATCATTGTTATTATTTTGAGTTGTGGCATCTTTTACGTATGTTTCGCATAAAAAGGGACGGTCAATTTCTCAAGATTGGCAGTGACACATGGCAAACAAGAAGATCTTTGTCATTAAAGATAAATTATAAGGGACCCCCGCTGTCTAGTGAATAGTGATCAAAGCTTATCGTGGCATAGAGTAAACCAATTTAAAGATAATGACACGCAGAGACTGGACCTATATAGTGTCAACTTAGTTCATATATTATTGATGTTTTACTAAAGTAACTTAACATTCAATCATTTGAAAAAGAAGTTTGTATCTACAAGTATGGACAAATATGAAGTAGAATATTGATCTCCACAAGAATTTGCTAGTCAGTTAGGTTTATTATTCGTTTTTCTCTAGTCTTGTTAAGCATACATTTAGATTTTTTTTTTTCTCAATGCTCTTTTGGTGAAGTTTTGTGTCGTACAGAATATTGCGTAATACAGCTTATCGAAAAAGTGACAGAAGAAACAACTAATAAATATGAAATACGATGCACACAACCAGTAGACAACTATTGTATTTATTATTTATAGTACATCGTATACTAATATATTGCTATTCACAAAAAAAAGAGGGTATACTAATATATTGCTATGTAGGCACATTTCATAATGATACTCAAATCCTTTTGAATAGTTTATATAAAACTTAATAGAGGATTGAGATACGTGATGCCAAAGATTCAGGGTACGTGTGATTACCTTAAAAAGCAAAAGATCACCTACCTTCCTTATTGAGTAGGAGATCCGAAAAGCGATTGGATTTAAAATATTCAAAAGCTATTTCAAATGGGAACTTTACACATCTATTTCTGTCCAAATGACTAATGACAAACTTAAGTGGGAGGTGTTTCCTTATTTGAATCCAACATCCCATACACACAAAAAGGCAAAAGCTCAAGTAGGGTAAACAAAAACGCAGCATGAGGTTAATATGCTACAAACGAAGTAAAATAATTTGTGGAGAGTGGGAGCCTTGAGCCCCGAGTAAAAATTAGTGTGCGTTTAATTTAATCTATTTTAAAAACTAATTACTATTTTATTAATTTTAATTTTTTTAAAGAAATAATCGATTTTAATCATGAACTTAATCTTATATTTAAAAGATATAAAGAAATCTTATAAGATTACACACAAAAAAAAAATTGATAAGAAAAAAAAAAGTAAAGAGAGAGATGTGATCTATAAGTAAAGATAACAAAGACAAAATGTGGATACTGTTTTGCGAATGACACATGCATGCGCTGTACACAATGGATAAATGAAAACTAGTATTTTAGTCTGTGCATTACACAGAATAAATGTTTATTTTATATAATTAAAATTTTAATAAATAAATACTTCTAAATATAAATTATATTATAATTAAAATTTATAACAAATAAATATTTTATATTATGATACAATATTATTTTAATTATTGATAATTTCTTTTAAAAAAATATTGAAATTCAAGTGAAAATTAAAGATATTGAAAATAATAGATTGAAAGAAATAAAAGGTTAAGAAAAATTCCTAAAGTGTTTTTGTTGAAAAATGACAGTTAAAAACGCTTTATTCAAAAAAATTATTTTAATTTATATATACAGAAGAATATCATATGTATATTAAAAGCGTTTGAATTTGAAGATAAATATATATATTCAAAATGATTTATGATATTTAGTTATAGTTTGTTAAACCGTTTAATTGATATTAGGAGCGTATTTGAATTTTAAAGATAATAATATATATATATATATATATTTTGAAATTAGTTTTTGATATTCAATTACAATTTATTACAAGCATAAGAGCATATACCAGATGCATGTTAGGAGAGTGAAGTTCACTTCTTCATGAAAAAGAGTATTCAAATGAGAGTGAATGTGAGGGAGAGTGGGGAGAGTGGAGCCTAAGGAAGCAGATAATTTTACACGTTTATATATATAGAGAGGGATTATTTGTTTCTGTCTAAGTATATTTAAAAAATTGAATAATAGGGTTAGCTAAATTGATATAGTATTAGATATTATTAAAATATCTAAATAAAATAAATAGAGTTATAGAACATGTAAAAAGAATAATTTAGTTAATTAGAATGCACACTCAAACATTTTTATACTATAATCTAATTATACAGATTACCATATATAGTGATTTTGTTAATTTTTATAATAATAAACACTTTAAAAATCACACCTAAAAATATTATCTGATGAATTGATAATTTGATATTGTTAAAAATATTATACTTAAAATAGATGAAAATTAAACTCTACAAACAATATGCAAGTTTAACACTCATAATATTTTGTCATCTTTTCTATCTTCTTTTCCGCCCTCTTGAAACCAAAAAAGAGTTATATTAAAATAATTATGAGTTGTAAGAACTCAATAGAGATCTAGTCTGAATTTGGGCAATATATATAAGTTTTCTAGAAATTATTATTATAATTTTATATTAAATTTTGAACATGCATTTTTAACCAATTAAATTATATTTAAAAAATATTTCCTAAACACAAACAAAATAATATGTTGTAAAAGGATTTTATCAAGAAAGAACATTTTAAACTATTAATAATATATATACATAGCATGACAGGGAAATTCCTTAATCACAATGTATCATCAATTTAATCTTCCACAAGAATCAATGAAATAAAATAAAAAATGACATAAGTTTTTTAAAATTATTATTAAACAATTAAATTGATATCATTTTTATTTTTGTTAAAGACTGTGACGGGTATTTATTTTGTTATATTATGATCATAAGCATTTTCAAACTATGCTTTTAGCTCATTTCAAAAGCTCAACAAATTTATTAAAATTTATGTTATAAAGTTGAATCTTCATTCTTAAATCTTCAAAACATTTCTTATTGTACTACTTTGTAACATGTGATTTTATGATTATTTAGTATTATTTTATTTTTAAATATTTATACCTTCAATTATTTTACATTTTCCTTTTATATTAAGATTTATTTTTTCCTTAAATTTCAATTTTAATTACTTTTATTTATTTTATTTTTATATTATTACTTGGTCAAAATTTCAGTTACTCATATATTTAAATCAATTCTTTTAATTTTTTTTTAAATTCACTTTGTTTTACTAAATTTTAAGTTACTTATATTTGTTGATTTATTTATTTGAATTAATTATTTATGTTTGTCTTATATTTTTAAATTTTATTTCATTTAATATTTTTAACTATATAAAAACAATAGCTGTGTGACATATAAAATACTTATTAGTTTATTAAATTAGTTTTCTTAGCAATCTTCTATCAGATTGAAACTCAAAAATTTTGTTAGATGATGATGGTGATAATAATAATAATATATAATAATTGTTTAATACAGTGTTGATTTATTAATTTTACTATGTCAGTATT